>OZ010571.1:117575620-117608120 GCA_963932145.1 Acanthosepion lycidas
CAAAAGATACCATAGTGTGACAGAATAGGCGTAAAAGAGAAAAATTCATAAGGAGAGAGAACAAGAAAGTAAAGTAATAAAGTAAACAGAAATAACAATTGACATTGCATTTAAATTTTGGAAGAGTAATTTTGACTGGAAATCAAGAAACCTGAAGAGATTTTCACAGTTGAGAAAAGAAAAAATTATTATAGAATTTACGGTCACATCAAACCATTGCAACTATAATATTATGAGACCTTGTTGACAATCTTGTACTGGATTAAATTTGTAGATATGAAAAATCTACGATTTCAGTTGAACAATGAAACATATTTGATAATTGCTAATAGATTGTTAGAAAGTGCTCCTATCTACGGATAATTTCATCATTTATTCCTAACTCCTAGCCAGAAAACAAATCACCTGTACGAATGCAAAAAATGTAATAAAAAGCTTAATTGCAATACCTTGAGAGTTATCTTCAATGAAACTCGTATACAAGATGGATTGCTGCACATTGCATAATTATAGATATATAGTTATAAGTTTTCTGTCTCGGTAATATGATTTGTTGCTACCATATTTGCCATTGTGTTTGTTTTATTTCACTAAAAGTAAACAATCTTTTTGATGTTGTCTGATCAGATATTACTCGAAAAAACTTTCTGCCCATAACCCATAATAACTCCTCTTACTTCAAGAACACTATAGTAGAAAGCCGAAACAAACAAAAAATGAAAATCAAATTTTCAAAATCTCTTCAAAGGAACACACAAAAGAACATCAAGGAGAATTTTCTCCGGTGATTAAATTAATTAGTAATTATATCTGATATAAGATTCCATTAGCAGATCATGTGCAGCTTGTTAAATAACAAAATAAAGAAGAATGTAAGAAATGCTAAATAATTGCGAAAAGAAAGGTGATAACTGATTGACATGACGGTCATTATCCGAACATGAAGATGCGTCTGATTATATTCGAGAAGCAAGTAAGACTCTTGAAAGAAGCCGGTATAATGAAACGTTTTGAAACTGTGAACAGAATATTTGTTTTTATTCAAATGAACAATTAAATATTAAAAAATTATTGTAAGTGAAATTCATTATATACATGAATTAGACTAGAACAGAAATTACGAATTTGTGCTGAAAATAATTATTGGATAATTTTTACGGAAAAAGGGAGTACACTGCTACAATAAATAAACAATAAAGCACATAACAACTAACGAAAAAGGAAGATTAATTTATGAAATTTCTGAAGCAAAAATTAGAATATGTTATAATATGTAAGGAAACTATAGTAGCATACATGTCTTTGGGTACAAATTTTGAATATATTCCATATATTTTATGTTTAAATGATTATCCCAAAATACACAGGCAGGTTGGGAAATGAACGTAATTGAATGGAAATAAGCGTAACAGAATGGGAATAATTGTAATATAGCAAAAATAGACATGAGAGAAAGGAGTTTTAACGTAATCAGTTATGAAAGACATAGAATATCAGGGATACGTTACTAAAATATATAGGAATTAATAATATATTTTTCATGTGTATGGGATATTTTATTTATCAGATAATTTTTTGAATTTATAAATAACAATTTATATTCCATTTTGTTTGTTCGCATGACACAAGTTAAGAAAGAATATCAAATAAAAAAAGTATAATATTTATACTGCGTCCCTTCAGGACATGGCAGATTTCGGCTCTCCAAATCTTCTCATCCGTTGTGTTCCTTATCAGGTTTTCTTCTTTTCTTAAAGCTAACGCCCTCACCTCCATTCCACTATCCATAGATATAAACGAGTCAGGTACGTGGCGCTCTGCTTTTCTTTATATCTCATGTTCTCAACCATCCTTCTTCATTTTACTCCTAAGGAAGTTTAACTGCAGGGTCAACATAATACCTCCTATGCTGCCATTTACTTTAAGTTTCCTCGTCACTCGCTCTGCCCATAGAATTCAAGAAGTTACTTTGCGAACGCCCGTCCAAACACACACACACACACACACACACACACACACACACACACACACATATATATATATATATATATATATATATATATATATATATATATATATATATATATATATATACCTTAAAGTTTTACCAAAATATTTTTTTTAAATATAATGAAAACAGGCATATAAGCCTCCATGTAATGCTGTTACTAAGCTTAACTCTACTCAGTCAGTTATGTATTATGCGCGATACAGCCTTAGACGATTATGTATCGTTCGATACATAGCTGATGAGGCAGATTCTTTTCCCTGAATGTAGGTTTCTAATTCTTTCTGAGGTAGACCAGTTGCCATCCAAGGCTATAGAACCCGATCAGTTCTGTTATTTATCCATATCTGGAGGGAGAAGAAGAGGGTATTAGCATAAAAGAAAACAAAACAAAAATAGACAAAAGTGTTCAACAAAATTCAACAAATGTATATCACAGACACACAGACATACTAATTGATAGATGTGAAAAAATGTTTTGAAAATCGCACTGATGCTTGAAAACGACGGTAGTCTTGCTATGTTGAAAACTCTGACCACACTGCCTATGACTTTAAACGCTTTCTATGATATTTAGAATTCAGTCAGTCAGTTATGTGCCATGCGTGATACACGCTTTGGTGATCATGTATCATGTATATGATTGTCGAGGCAGATTGTTTTCCCGCAGTAGGTTGCCATTTCATTCTGCGTTAGAGCAGTTGCCACCCAAGGCTTTAAAACCAGGTCTATCCTGCTATTTACCCATAGCTGGGGGAGAAGAAGATTCAAAACTTTCCCAAGGATACTAGCACAAAACGGATCGAACTGAAATTCGGACTCAGCTTTCCGTTTCCTCAATTCGAGCCGCTATTTATTACTCCAAGGCGCCTCTCTTAACTGTACTACAAAACCGATATTTTGAGGGACAAATAGTGAAGGTTTAAACTGCTAAAAAAAATATCCTTAATAATTAAACCGATTCAAGTCACCTATACTGCTTCTGATACCATGGCATTTTTTTATGGTTTTATGGCATTCCAGACTTTTATTTTTATTTAGCAAAGCAATTTTTCTATGTTATGCTTTCATAATGAATGTAACGAAACCTTCTAATACTCATGTAAAGACTATAATTACGCTTTTCATGAAATTATTCGGATGATAAACATTACGGCAAATGGTAAATCATAAGACACAGTTTAAATTTAAGTCTGTCTCGGAAAATAACAATTGATTCTATATATTGTACTGTAACTTAATATGTTGCTACTTTTCGTCTCAATATGATTTATATGAATTAATTCTTCACAAGTTTAAACGTTGCATTTGGTTTGAAGTGATCCGAAGTTTCTGACATCAAACAATTTTACACGACAGGCTTGAAAAAAAATGCACACGCATAAAACACTGGCAGAAAGTACAAACTGCTTAGTTTTATTTATATTGTTGTCACTTTGTCACTAGTATTGGATCAGTCTTCTTTCTGTACGCGCCATCTATGATATTTATCTCTCAGAAAGGTAAGCCGTGTAATATTTTATTCAAATCAAGCTGAAATTGCTAAAGTAGACAGTTTAAAATGTTTAAAGGGTGTAATTAGACGGTTTAAATTGAGTAATAAAAATCTTATAATGATTTGTCCAATAGACATAAGAGCATTTTTGCAACTTCACAGAGACGGCATACACTATAAAATCTTATGTTTTTATCTATAATGTTTCATGTAGGTGATAATCATTAACAAATGCTCCCTTTTAAAAGCAGCCAAAATAATCAGAATAAAAATATATTTTCGAAAATAATATTTTGCATTGATCGTCTGTACAGAAAATTATTATCTAAGTATAAATGATTTATTAACTAATATTTATATAAGAACGAATGCTATATATTTTCTCTTACAAATTATTGATGCGATGTGGAAGGGGATTTAATGTGCCTTTAACGGCATATAGTATATCAATATACAACCCACTCCATAAACATCTCTACCTCTCTCTCTACATCTTCCAATATCTCTTCTTTCTGCCTGATATGTTTACGCTCTTATATTTCCAGTAGCTAGTTTTATCTGGGGACGTCCTAATATTCATCCTGATTTGTTTTTCCGTTTCGTTCAATATTTCACGAAAATATTGACATTAATATTAATAATTTATTTTCTTTTTTGACTAATCTGAAGTTGGGCGTGCGGGTAATGTAACGGTTATTAAAATTCAAATTGGAATCGTAGAGTCGAGTTCCATATCAGGGCTAGTCACATGCGAAAACATTTAAACTAATGCCCTACGAAAAGGCATTTATCCTATTCTTCACAAACAAGGTGCATGTTAAATATCAGCGTAGACAGGGATATGTATGACCGCAATGTACAAGATTGAAGAGCCACTCAAGAATGAGAGAGAGGACAGTGATTTCTCCTGTTCTTCACTGTCGACCTCTTTGCGTTGAGCTGAGAGGAACCCAGAGGAGGTTTTGCCGAAGGGCAAAGTTTCGTTCGGGGGAGGTAGACAGATCCTTAACCCGCTTATGCAGGTTCTAAGAGGATATTTTTTGCCGAGCTTACGGACTCGAAGAAGCAACCGTAAACTCGGCCTTGTGCCACATACATCCCTCGTGGGGTTAGGTCTGTTGAATATTAAGAGCCACTCAAGTTAGAATCATATAGGGTAAGATACACATTTAATGGGAATATGTGCAACGGTAAACACTAGACATGAATATGTTAACATTGTAGTGGTCTGTGAAGCATCCACTTGGATGTCGTGTCCAGGAAGCAGCGGTACGTGGGGAGAAGATATTCGAGTGGAACTTACATGACACGAATGGAATACGAAGGGAATGAGTGTGTTTCACACCAATGTGTGTGGCATGCGGTCTTAGCACTGAAGTTTATACCTGGTGGAACTAAAGAATGTAGTCCGACCGAACATTTTCAATGGAAATAGGAATAGAGCAGAGAAAAGATTTCGACCTTTTGCCTGTTGGAAAGTGGTTGTAGGATGGAAAATCGCTCACAGGATGCGGAGAAAACTGAAAAGTGTGCACTTCCTGTTCATATATAGCAGCTATACTTCATTTTCAGCCAGATCTAACTCTTCTAAATGTAGGGGAAGAAACTGTTTAGAAAATATTGACAAACATTTCTACGATATTTAGCAAGTGATTTTTTTGCAGCTTATCAAAACTCTGTGTATTATTTTACGCCTAATTTGTGTTCGAGCTGCGGGAGATTACTTCTTGTATCTGCTCTTCACAAGCGGTCGCCTTTAAATTAGTTGATCGAATGCGGACTTGTTGTTTTAGTGTGATTAGGGTGACTATTGACGCTACCTTAAATATGAGTGCAGAAACAATTCACATTCAATAAAATAACAGTAAATAAATTTCAATAAAATAAATGTAAACTGTTGATAGTCAATTTCTACTGAAATGGATAGAATTATCATTTTGATTTTCGATGGCTTTTGTTTTATGATTGTTATTTAGTCAAGTTAAGTTTTAAATGAAAATTTCGTTGGCAATTAGTTATTTCTAAATAATCTACAATGTAATATTTTCCTATATGGTTTATATAAGTTCAACGACGTTATATGGTTAAATCTTATTTTTTCTTTCAACCTTCTACTAGAGCTAAGCTACGCTTAGTACAGCGCTATTAGTTAAATTTTCACGAAGTGTATATTTTTAAGAATAAGATAACGTATACATTATTAATGCAATAGATTCTCCTAAGAATGGTCATTTGAGTACATCTAAACTTCTTGTTATTCCACCGGGAAAAGATATCTATGCCCCAATCACTAATTAAAATCTCGGTTGTGTTTTCTAATTCCATCGGGTATCGATCGAGTATTGTTTATAAAAATTAGAAGAAACTTTTTTTTTCTTCTGAAAGACAGTTACTTTGCCAAGATATAAATACATACTTTCTGAATCGTAATAGCACATGTGGAATGAATATATTTATTCGATCTCTTAACTGAGGAGTGTTCCGTTCAACAATGGCAGGATATTCGTTTCGTGAGCAGGCATATATAATCTTTACATACAGATCCGCGAATGCTAATAGAAGCTAGACTGCACTGCTTTATCAAATTCAGTTTCTTGACAGAAGCAGTCACGTCACCCCTCTGCTACTGTATATTGTCGTGTTGCTGAGACAGAATCCGTGGGATTACAAACTGGATCGAGGAAGATGATCCAGGTATTGACATACACCAAGTGGCCATAACAGGTCATACATCGTATATTACCTGATGGATGTCATTCATGAGAATATCCTGTATTTCTATCATTTAGAACAAATGCAGGCTCTTTCGCCCTTTAATCACTCATCATGGGAGAATATTTCCAGATTGTTTATTGTACGAACTGCCGATCCGTTTTTGTCTCTTCAGGCTTGTTTACAGATTGAAAGAGATGGAATAAGAAGTTTACACAATCAAAATTGATGGGAGGAAGGGATTTTTATATGTGGGGACCACCTAAAATAATTGTTTTGTGTAGCAGACATTAATGACGCAGAGATGCTTTATCAATGTATCGTGGAACATACGAAACCGTTTGACACAGTTTCGAAGTATTTGAATGGGTCCAACAGTCAATGATTTGAAGAAGGAATCAGAGGACATTTTAAACATTTGCTATAAGTTGTTGTGTTGAGATACAGCAATGGCATTTTTGTGTATATAATTAATCACGCACACACACACACACACAAGTATATATATATATATATATATATATATATATATATATATATATATATATATATATATATTATATATATATATATATATATATATATATATATATATATATAAATATATATATGAAAAGGGATAATCTTGCTTATGCATATTTTCCTTGCCTATGGTGTCAAATCACACCGAGGCTGAGGCTGAGGCAGTCTCCCTCGTGAGAGGCATGCCTGGTCGAAACCTGTTTGTGGGCATACATTGTTTATTAAAATTTTGGATTGGTTAGGCCGGTAGACATAAATTTTCACTGTTTGACAAAGAGCGATGTCTAGTCAAACACGTTTAAGCCCTAAACATAACGTTTAAATCAATAGCACAAATATGTAAATGAATATGGGAAATTCAACGAATGTCAATATTTCTCTACTTTTGTAAACATTTTATAAAACTAAGTTAATAAGTATTCATTGGTAGTTGGCAAATACAAACAAATTCCATTACAAGGAATCCGTATAAAGCGTCGTGAAAGGGTTAATATAATCCCTAAAAATAAGATTTTGTTTTCTTATCGTAAGAAAAGAATCTAACGGCTAAGTAAACAAATGAAATAGAAAAGACATACACTTGTATATCTGTTAATCAAAAATATTTGGCAGATTGTTTTCCGTGCTGAAAATAGACATTAATTAACTTTGAAGAGTTTCATAGATTTGCAAGAAACTTCTTGTCCAGCAGTTGTGTCGACATAAATTATTTGTTTGTAAGTAAAACGAGAAGTTATTTCTCGAAGAGATAATTTTATTTCAAAATCAACTGCGCATCTATAAATGTCTCGCTATATCTCTGTCACATGTTCGTTCTCTTTATCTTCATAGATATTTAGAAAAATATGATAAACTGGAAAATTTCTTGTGACGCGTTTCATCCGTTAGGATTTCAGCGGATGAAACACGACACATGAATTTTTTTCTGTTTATCATATTTTTCTAAAAACAATTTGCTTATATATAAAATTATACAAAATTATATTGTGATAGATAGATAGATAGATAGATAGATAGATAGATAGATACTTATATAAACGGTGAAACTGCAAAGCCGGATACATTTATTATTAAAAAAATAACATTTCTATTTTTATTTCATTCTTTTTGAACTCTCTCTTTTCTGGAGGCAGGTATTAGATTAAGGGTTCTGACAAGGGAAGTTATTAGTTTGAAGCAAAAGAATTTGGTAAAAAATAAATACTTTTATATGATTACTTATTCCATATATACATGCACATATTCGCACACTAGCTGAACTACCCAGGGATTCTCGTGTGTAAGTGGCTGCAATTGTATAACTGCACCCACCATCTAGAAATTTTAAATAGCATTGCATTGTTCATTAATAAATTAATTAAAAAAGAAATGTGCATGATTGAATTGCCAAATATATGAATGCCATCTCCTTCTTCGCACGTTTACTTTAAAGCTGGGGTTAAAAAGAGGTTATTCGGCTGTTTTTTTTTCAATTTTAATACTTCCATAATCCTTCTCAAACATTTTTTTTGCATCAAAGGTCGTTTGAATACCAATTTAGGATGGAATGATGGGAAGAAGCTCTTGGCTAAATGGAAAAAAAAAACGATTTTGGACCTAGTTAGTTGCAGAATTTCTCCATTTAACTGAAATAATCTAAACTAAACATTCACATAAGACGATTTGTGTATCACATATATTTTAAACGAGCAAATTGGCAAATATCCAGTGAAAATAGCGGATTGTGGCGGAAAAACGGGCTTTTTTAACAGTTTTTCATGGTTTTTTGCTATACGAGGAAAATGAGTAGGAGTAAAACAAACATGATCTTATTTCTTGCAGGATGGCAAAGATCTGTGATACGTTGAAAGAAAATCGTATAAAAAAACGAAGAAGTTATTTACGATTTTATTTATTAGTACGAAAAACAGGAGTTTTTCCAGTTAATTGTGCAAAGCCAATGTCACCGGAAAACTTTCAAGCACTCTATATAAACCTTGTAACATGAACTACGTATTGCATTAAGTGCAAAGAACATCAGCTTATCCAGTAAAAATTAATGATCGCACATAACTTTGCCTAATTTTTCGAAAAAAAGTGATACCCACCTTCATTTTTATCGATTTTTCTTCCAAGCCCGAAAGTTGAATGTTTGTCCTGATCTGAATTAGTAAATTTTCAAAATGTAAATTTTAATTGAAATCGGTCGAGAATTGTTGACGTGCATATACAGCATAAAACCACTGACACAGAGCCATCATTTATATACATACACACACAACACACACACACACACACACATATATATATATATATATATATATATATATATATATATATATATATATATATGGCTATGAGTAAGTGAACTTGCCACAGAAATAAAAAGCTATGGACGATGCAATTATAATTGACAGCAAGAATGTTGAAGGAACAGTCGATGAAATGGAATCAATATGTTCTAGATTTATTTTTCTCACTTGACTATAGTCTAGATTTTTAAAACGTTTTTAGAGTTAGTAATTGAGAATCCAATATTTAGACAGTGTTACAGAGGCTTAGATTCAGAGGAAACAACACAAGTAATAAGTTAATAGTATAGATATGAAGTGGCGATATCCCTAGACTTAGATACCGGAAGAAGACCACTCTGGCCTCATAGATTAAATAAAGTTTTCGGTTCAAAATTTTCTAAATTTCACCAGTATAGACAAATAGATCGGGGGACTCATTAACAGAAGTGTTTTTATAATAAAAAAATAAAGATGAAGAACTTATTCAGAGTGAAAATAATCTAAATATTTATCATTTTCATTATTGTTTTGTTTTCAGTACAAGCTTGCTCATGTTTTATTACATTTTAGTCCTAAATTTGACTAAAGCTGTCTCGTATGAAATAATGCAAATTAATAATTAATTTTACAAAACATATTCAAATCTGACCATTGCAATAACCAGTAAGTAGTAAAACCTTTACAATTTAGGAAAATAATCCAGACTAGAGCTCAATGGTTTTTTTTTTAACATTGAAGTTATTATACCGAAATCGTTAGTGAATAACTCTTCAGACTGGCTATTGCTGACTTATGGTGCGTTCAAGCAATTTTTTCGAACGTCTTAAAAGAGCTAAACATAATGCTCTGCATCACATGAAAAATAAGTATCTTCAACTCCTACTTTGTTGACAGCGCCATGGCCGCTCATAGAGGATGTATTATTTCTGCGGAAAAACATCGTTTTATTCGTGTGCTGTCACCAATGTCTCGTGATAAGTAGCGGTATGCGTGCTTCAAAATATAATTCATCTGTACAGTATTGTTGCGTGATTCTTTTGCACGCTAATCCGTTGCTGTTACGAAACATTTCCCATCCACCACGCACAGATATTTGCCGAAAAACCTCCCGGCGTGAACTTGATAAAAAGTATTTTTTACTGTTATTTAGTGAGTCATTTTCCAAAAAGGTTTCATTTGCCGAGAGACATTGAAATACATCTCAACCAACTTGATAATCGCGATCACGAAATCGTTCTTGTTTTCTACTATAATAAATACTTTATTCATTATTGTACTAGTTTTGTTTAAGAGTGTAATCTAACTGGCAACGATCTCTAGAAAAATTACTACCAAGAGACAGGGAAATGAAAAAGAACTCAAAATAGCGAAAATATATTTTACAGTTGTTAACTAATATCCGCTACCTATTGGGATAGGGCATTGTGTATAGAATAACAGGTGAATATTTGTTTCCTTAGGAAAGATATTCAGATCAGCCGGCTAATCATTAAATTACTTTTCTTTTTTTTTTTTTGGCTAAAGCTGACACTTCATGAAATATTACTTGAAAATCCTTATTTTGTACTATGCTCTTTTCACCACAGAAATTGATTAACGACCATTGGTGTCACTTAAAAATATGCAATGTATTTTATCCCGATAAGGCCAAATATAAAATTAATTTATATTCTTGAAGAATTTAAGAAAAACATTCATCACGCATAAATCTCATTGCAGTTGAAATGATATTCGGGATTATTTTACAAACCACTGCTTCCAGACGCATTCACATATTTTAAATTTATTTCAGCTTCATATAAGTGACATGGATAGGGTTAGGTGGATGGTCTCTCTACCTCTCTAGATGTAAACGCAACTAAAGACATCGGGCTAGGTTGCTTATATTGAAAAGGAACAACTGGCTGTTCATGATTCTATAGACTCCTTAACTGACAATGACCTTTTCATGATAATCATACGCCCAGCGATTCCTTGTCAGCACTGATCTTTGGTTCATATTACCAGGGTAAAGAAACAAGAAGCAGGAAAAACGTATTTATAAATGTTAAGCATCATCCATGGAACAGTGCAAAGGGAAATGAAACCAGTCAGACAAGGAAAGATGTGGACATACCATAATTATGCCTAAAATCAGGACCTTACACACGGCCGCTGGAAATTGAGACATTTGTTAATTATTTCTCCTAACCTACGATTGTTTCATTCTATGACTCCATATATAGTTTAGTTTAATGTAACCCAAAGCCTCGATAAATTGGTTATTCATTAATGAGTGAAGTCTCTTGACAAAAGCCAATTTTTTGCAGAAGAAGATTCCTAAGAAATTCTAATCATTAAACAGTAAATACTATTCGGATTTCAGTTTAATTTATTATTAATTTTATCTCATTGGCTAAACTTCTATTCAAAGAACATGCAACAATATAAAACATTTTACTGCTATGACCTTTAAATACATAAAAATATTCTATTTCGCCACAGTATCCTTTCTCTTCTTGATCTGTGAATGGCTGTTACATCATGAAAAGGATATCTGAATGTTATCCTATCCTTTCTCCACACTTCTGAATTCAGAGTATTCCCTCTTCTTAGTTGGAAACCAACCAAGAATATTGACAAAAAACTTTCCCTGCAGCATGCGAACCATGAGGCCTTCAACAAACTTGCACAACGGAACTACCGTCCTGCACTGAAAAAAGGCGTGACCAATGGTTTCGACATCCCCAGTACAGCGACGACAGTTTGGATATTTCTCCAAGCCTGCTGGACAAAGTCTCTTGCCGACCCAGAGGACCCCACGAATCATCAGCCAGGTGAGTGATGCTTCATCATTATTGAGACATTTCAACCCAGGCGCCCAAGGCCATATCGAGCGATCAGATCACCTTGAACGGCCCCCCACCTAACTAATAATCTATGCAATGCCTTACGAGACAACGCCTGGGCGTCGGAGAGGCCATCTGACGTCCGTAAGAGGAGTTTCAAACAACGACGACATTCGCGGTAGAAGGAGCACTCGGCACGAGGTGTACGGTCGGCCTCCTCCTCGAACGAGTGCACACTTCTCAGGGATGGGAAATGTTTTCGGACGTCTTCTTTCCAAAAGGTGCCCACCTCATCCAATCCGCGACACATTCGGTCTAGAAAGGTAATGCGAAGCATATGTTGACGAATCTCAATACTAGGTATACCCAGACCGCCCTCAGAGGGATGAAGCCAACAGATCTCGCGAGATACCATAGGGGCCTTGTCTCTCCACAAGAAAGAGAACAAGGTCCGTACTAATAACATTAGTCTGGCATACGGAAGTGGAAGCACAGAGAGTCGGTACATGAGAATCGGATAGATGTGTGAAACACATACTTCCGCCCTTCCCTTCAGGGAAAGTCTCCTCCGAGACCACAGATTAATCGCGATCTCGGCCTTCCCCTGTTTCCGTCCGACCAGTTAATTTCCAACTGGAGATCAGGACCGAACCAGACGCCGAGTATCTTGATAGGCCCATCCGTCCAGAGGAAAGGTCCGGGAAGAAAAACTCCCATCCACGCACCCAAACGCAAGCCCATAGACTTATCGTGGTTGATCTTGGTCCCTGTCACCATCTCATACCCACTGATCTCTTTGCTGACTTCGTCAATCTCAGCTTGGCTCGGCACAAGAACCGAAACGTCTCGTCAGCATAGGCAGAATACCTGGCTGAGGTGGAAGCCCCAGGCAGGGAAATTCCGCGCAGGACCGAATTCGCCTTTAACTTGCGAAGGAATGGTTCCAATGCAAGAACGTAAAGCAGAGGCGAGAGCAGATAACCTTGACGAATGGAGCGAGACAATACGAAAGGCTTCGATCTTACCCCATTCACTTCCACCAGCGCACCGGGGGTCGCATACAAAAGTAGGATCCGGGAGCGAAAGTCGGCTCCGAATCCGGCCGCCGAAAGGACAGCCCCCAGAAATCGATGGTCAACCCTATCGAAGGCCTTGGACTAATCTAAATTAATCTGCGCGGCTTTACTGTCGACTTGTTCTAAGATCAAGCGTACCATATGAATGTTATTCTGAATAGTCCTACCCTTCACAGCACAAGTCTGTTCAGGGCCAATCAGACTAGACAGGACAAGCTGCAAACGGTTGGCTAAGATCTTCACCAAAATCTTTAACTCAGTGTTTAACATGGTTAAAGGGCGAAAGTTCCCTAACCCATCCCCACCGTTCTTGTCCTTACGCAGCAACTTGATCACACCCCTGGTGAAGCGTTGAGGTATAGACCCCTGCTTCATCCAGTGGTCTAAAATCAGTTCAAGCAAAGGAACAAAAACGTGCGACAACCTCAAGTAAACTTCGTAGGGAAGACAATCTAATCACGGAGACTTATCCAGGCCAACCAGCTTCAGCACTTCCTAGATTTCCGACTCTGTAATGGGACCCTCGCTCCTAACCACTTCAGCTGCCTTGAGGCAGGGAAAGTCAGCTAAATAGGCGTCGAACTGAGCAGAGATCAGACCGGGCTCCCTGGTGAAAAGATCCTGAATGTAATCCCGAAAGACCTCACATATGCCCCCGTTTGTAGTCACGGTCCGCTTATCCGGCAACGTGACGCACGCTATATGTCGCCTAGACGCGTTCCGATTTTCCTCTGCACGTAGTTCGGCGGCCATATTCGTTGCCTCAGAAGACATTCTTTTTAACCTAACCCTAACTACCAGAGCTCAATCCTTCTTCATAAGCAAGGAGGACAACTCAGCCTTAGCTAAATCTATAACCCCACTAACACGGGATTTCACAGCCCGATCAAATTTTATTTTCTCAAGCCGTTTGCGCCGCTAATCTATCTAGATTGAGTCGACGACTAAAATCGGCAGCAAACGTTCGAATTTTAGATTTTAAATTGTCCCACCAGGCATTTCCCACAACCGCAACCCGTCAATTCCCTTTGTATCATTAGTAACAGCTGGTCCGGGAAATCCTGCTCACTAAATAGAGAACAGTTCAATTTCCAGTAACCAGCCAATCTAACCTTAGGCTTATCTAAGTTTACACGGTCCCGGGCAAGCCTATGATCCGTATAAACTATGTAATGGAAACTCGGACACCCTAAGAGCCCTACATCGACTCTCCTAACTAAGACTCGGTCCAGGTAGCTCGCAAGCGTCCCAGGAGCCGAGTTGCCACTAGTTGTCCAAGTCCATGCTACCTCCCGAGGGTGTTCATTCCGGAACTTATCGACAAGATCAAACCCATCGATAAAGACCCGAAATGGTTTCACGTCCGGGTTGTTAGTACCTTGTTTGTGCCCTATACGACCTATATTGGGGTCAAGAACGGCATTCCAATCCCCCGCTAAAACTACCCGACGAGACGTCGTCAAGAACGGCGCGATCTGCCGAAACAAAGCAGGCCGCTCGGAATGGATATTAGGCGCATAAACCCCAATGATACGTAGAACCTTCTCCTTTATGGTAACATCCAGGACGCAAAGTCTGCCCGCCGGATCCGCGAAGACAAGGGTACATGCTCACTAGCCAAGAGACAACCGTCGAACGACCCTCAAAACCTGCTGAATAAAGGGCGAACCCCTTAGACAGTATGTCCTCACGATCATAAGAAGAAAAATGGGTCTCGTGGACACAACATACATTCACCCGGAGGCGCTGAAGGTCACGAGAGAGCCTCACCATGCGAGACTCGGACCTCAGGCCCCGGGCATTCAAACTAGCTAACCAGAGTGCCATTGTCAAATCGAATTAGACTGAGGTGAGGACACCGACAGCCCCTCCCATAGATCCGGACGGCATCTCACTTCCGACAGTATCATCTTGAGACAAGCCGCCGATGTCCGAAGGGTAAGTTAATTTGAGAGCCCTATAAAGGGATGGGTGAACGAAAACGGGGACGCTCCCTTTCAGTTTTTGATCTGCTTCATTCATTTCTGGGTCGAGTAGGTAGGCAGCTGGGGGAACCATTTTTAGAGACGAATGGGCCTCCTCTATCATGCCCCAAATCTCCCGCGTACCCGGGCCAGTTCTAATGACGGTCAAAACTCTTCCTGCAGAAGGGAAATTATCGGGATTTTCCAAATCTACGCCATTTATTTGTTTGAAGTTCCATAGAACTTTCAAGACCTTCGAGTTCCTCGTCTATCCGAAGACCCTTTCAGCCTTGTCCCTGGATACGCGGCAGACGTCTTCCCCTGGGAGATAAGGTGTTTTAATCTTTTTTTTCCTTTTGTCGGTAACTGTTTGTGACTCAGGGCTTCTGAACCTTTTTTTGTGGAGAATGAATGGGTGTTGTCATGGGTGTGACATTAGGTGTTGTTGAGGGAGTCCATCTAGTAGGCGTCCTCACCGGTGAAGGTTTAGACGAACGAAGTGATTTTGCCGGAGAGTAAGATACAGATTTGGGCGGAAGTGGAATAGTGAATGTTTTTTTTTGAAGAAGAAGGGGAAGAGGGGTAGAGGATAGGGGGCCCGGTGCCCCCAGCGATTTTTGATTTTTACCCCCTTTGTCTCCAATTTTTCTTTTAGTTTTTTAATGTCTAAAATCTTTTCCCAGCTTGGCTCATTTAATTTCTGGGATTCTGTGGCGTTTTTTGCATAAGACACCTAGGCGTCGCCCTCAGAGCTGGTAGAGGGAATGGGGCTGTAGTCGTTATTGTTCTTGGGGTCATGATGGGACTGAGGCCCCGCTGTTTGGGTCTTCCCTTTGCCCCTAACTACGAGGCGCCATCAACCCCCATCCTTCTCCTTATCCACATTTGTGGAAGGCGTCGGTTTAGGGGGTAATGTGTGTACGAACACAACCGAGAGATTTTCCGCACCGGTCCGCCTCGCAGCTAGGCCCACTACATGCGCCGCGGAATTAACATTCTCGGCCAAAGGGGGATTTTGGTCGCCTGCGACCAGAACTCCAGGGGCCTTCTTCCCTGGACAGGAGGAGGAAATGTGACCAATCTCTCCACACCTCCAGCAAGTAGGTTTCCTACCAGTATCAATGACCGGCATTTTCCGGTCGCCTAACTCCAAACAGTTGGGGACGACTTGAAGGCCTTCTGATCTAACATTATATCAAAAGTCCACCCCGCGTTCAAATTATCGGAGAGAGCCCCTAAAATTTGGCCAAACTGCATAAAAAATGCAGCCAGATGCTCTCCCGAAATTTGAGGAGGAACCTCGAAAACGGCCACCCTGGTCCTTCTCCGACCCTCATACTCCGTTCTTAAAATCAGATCTTTTGTTATAAGCTCTTTTTTTGCCATTGCCAGGCAATCTTCTGGCATGGGCAGCAGAATGTCCGACATGAAGAACCCAGTACCGTTTATGACTCTTTGGGGTTTTATCCCCAGGGACAGAAGTGATTTAATCACTATGTCTTTCGTGGAGCGACAAATTTTGCGAGTTCGCTTGTCCACCACGAAAACCGACATCATTCTCTTTGAGAACATATTGAGCTCTTGGACATTATCAAGGAGCCCCTTTATTTATCACATGAGAATAACTTTTTGCCTTTTCCAAGAAATCCGCCATGTTCAAAATGCAACATGGGGGGGACTTTCAACAAGAGGGCAATTTCTCGGTTGTTTTAGCTTGTACCTCCTTCGGCACGTCTTCATTATGGCTTGAGACCTGCCTGGTCTCTCCTTTTTTGTGCTACTAGCACGGTCATCTAAATTAGGGGCATCATTAGCCCGTTTCTTAACCGATTTATCCGGCGGGTCGGCCTTAGCAGCCGCCCCGAAAAGGTCTTTTTTTTAACATTTGACCGACTGGCATCGTCGGCCATGATGAAAAAGTGTGTAGACTTCCACCAGCGGGTCTCTATCAAATGTTTTTTTTTTTTTTCAAAAATGGGGAAAGGAGTTGGGAGAAGGCGATAAAAGAAAACCTGGATAACCCAGGAAATTAAAAATACAAAAGCAAAGACAAAAAAAAAATAAATAAACTGGTAAAACTAAAAAAATAAATAAAAAAAAATAAAAATAAAAATAAAATAAAAGACAAACTAGATCAACTGAAAGAAATAAATAGACAGGTAAGACTCTCTTTTTTAAAAAAAAATTAAAATGGCGCCCAAAGGCAGCCGAAAATAAAAAGAAAAAACAGAAAACTCCTGTCTTTTTTTTTTTCAAAAAATTAAATTTAAATGTACAAGAAAGAAAAAGAAAAGAAATAGAGTCTGGTCCGCAAAAAAAAAAAAAAAAAAAAAGGTTTGCGGCCGAAGCCGCTAAAGAAAATAAATTAAATGCAAAGGAAATACAAACTAGTTAAACCAAAAAAAGAAGGAGACTGAAGTCGCTAATTAAATAAATAAGAAGGATGGTATAAAATAAAAAGGAAATAAAAAACAAAGCTTTCTTTTTCTCTTTTCTTAAATGCTACTAAATATTTTCAAAATGAAGACTGAAAAGAAATAAACAGAAATAAAAAAAAGCAGTCGTCCGGTAAGACTTTGTCAAACCGGACGAAAAAAATAAAATCTGGGGGCCGAAGCCCAGAAAAAAATAAAACAAACAAAAGAAATGGAAACAAAATAAAAAATAAAACTTAAGCAATAAATTAACAGAAAAGACTTGGTGGGCCGAATAAAGTTTGTCGATTTAAACAAGAAAGTTCGTGAAGTATCCGAAGCAAATCCTCGCGGGTCAAACAAGCTCGTCACACCGCAAAACAAAAAACACAATTACAAGCACTCAAATGGTAAGAAAAAAGTCACAAAAAAGACTTTGGGATGAACACCCTGCTTCCTCTTGACGCGGTATTTATTACGTATGGAATAGTCCATTGTGTTATTATGGGTAAGTTCCCATAACAGTAGTGTAACTCAGTTATAAGTAAATAGTTAACTAAACATATTACATCCGTTAGTTGTACAATTAATAATAACTCACATGACAGTGTGAGTTGTCCACCTGACGTTGGTAATATATAGTTTTTCATTTCCAAAACTTTAATTAAATACGGTAGACAAAGATGATTCAATTAATTTTATTAAGATTTTTCCAGCATCATTACGTTTTTCTGTTTTGTAGGAAGTACAAAAATTTTCCATAAATTTTATTGTCACAAGCGTCTTCACCCTCTTCTCTAGCAATTTTGTTTTTTTCTATGTTTTTATTAGTATTTCCTCATGTTTACAATAATAAATTGCAATGTATCATTCAAACATGAGGAAATATTCCCATTTTCATAAAGTGATTTTACAAAATATAATAGATATTCTTTTTTTTTTCTTTTCTCAGAAGAGATGTGACTTCATTCTGCAATAATATGAAATACTGAAGAGTACACACACACACACACGCACACACACACACACACATACACACACACACATATATATATATATATATATATATATATATATATATATATATATATACTAATAGTTGTTTAGGTTCTATATATAAACAACAATGGAGAAATTACACAGATATTTCAAAATCTGACTATCTTTGCATATATTCTTTATTTTTTAATATACTGATTTATTGGACAATGCCGACTACTCTTTAGTAAATTTGTTATAAATGATCAATACTACGAGTTATATGTAATGTTCAATATGTAATTATTACAAATTCTGGATTTTCAGTATTGATCAAGGTGACTTGCCTTCAATTTCAATTTACAGGTCATAATTTCCCCTTTGGAACATTGTACTCAAAATAATACATCATCGACAATTTCGAAAATCATGTATAATCCTTGCTGCATGTAAGCATTTATATTGTATTGATATAAACATTTATATTACATTGATATAAACATTTATATTATATTGATATAAACATTTATATTATATTGATATAAACATTTATATTACATTGATATAAACCTTATTAATGAGCGAGAGCAATGAAATGGAGAGGATTCAAAAGCCGAGAGATAATAATTGACATTGCATAGACATTTGGAAGATAAAAGTTGTCAGGAAAGCAAGAGAGACACACAAGAGGCAAATTGCACAAGAGAGATACACAAGAGGCAAATGCACAAGAGAGACACACAAGAGGCAAATGCGAGAGTAGAAACTGTTAGCATAGAATTAACGACTGAATCTAGCCAATTCAACTTTTATTGATGAGACATTGTTGCCAACTTATTACTAAGCTTAAATTCATAAATCTGGATACCTTATCGAAAAGGTCATCAGAACAATTACAATGAATGTATTTACAGAAAAGGCACAGGGAAGCGATATTACGGCAGAAGGAAGGAAAATGAATTCGAAATTACAGGTCAAGACCTATAATATTTCTAATTCTCTTTTGGCTTTTATCAAGAGTCTCTAAATATATGGCCGGAGTAACATATCATATGTGCCACCAATATTCAATGAATGGCCGAAAAGTAGACTTAATATGTAAGACAGAGACTGGAGATAAAATTAGTCTAGCAAGACAGGGTGCACCAACTATCTTAGAAACAATGAAGATTTACTTGGAAAAATCTAAACTGATAACGAAAAAATGGCTAAAGTTATGGAATATAGGGATCTCATATTTAATAAACTTCGAAAAGAAACATTGGAAACATGTACTATTTGAAAAAAGTATGTGGCTAAAATATTTTTAGATGAATTATTTCCACATACACAAAATAGTCTTGTAATATTGTAGTGAGAAGTGAGAAAATGATATTGAGGGAAATACAGATTAAAATTAAGCTGGAGGAAATGAAATCATACAGGGACATGCTTCATAGTGAAATCAAAATGAAATTAATTATGCCCTTAAAAGAGTTGATATACTACCACTAAAGGTTAAATGGCAATGTATCACTGTAATATATTTCTCTATTTATGGCATAAGCAGCGGAAATTCTACTGCGTATTTATAACACAAGATATAGAATAGAGACCTTTGAATTTTTATCTACTGATATGATTTATATATTTTAAAATAATTTATGTCAGCAGGAAAAAAAGCATGTTCTAAATAAGTCACACTGGAAAAAGTATTTTAAATTTCGCTGTCAATTACTGGTTTTCGCGATCAATTTCAAACATTTTTACACAAAAAAATGATGTGTAATCGGATCATTTATATTTCGAAAGACTGAATTTTAAAGCAGGAAAAAACAGCAGTCGAAAATTTTGTAGCAGTGAAATTGTAAATATTCGTGAATTGCTACATTTTTCCCTGTCAAATATTATGAAAGAACTATGTGTAAAGCATCAGCATATATTGAGCAGAATATGATATTTTTTCACCATTTGACTTATGTCCTCAAAGTAAAATATTAAGGTTTGGCTTTTTAAAATATAAGTCGTAATATTTACTTTGAAATGAATCACATTTTAAATAAAGGCTTATTTATAGACGTTTCTTTTGATTCATGCTATTGAAATTTTTACACACAAACACACCCATATATATATATATATATATATATATATATATATATATATATATATATACACGTATAATAGATCACGTATCGTATATTGCTGGATCTATTCAATATATAGAAAAGTTATTTTTTATTATCAAACTAACAGGCTGTAATTAGACTTTGCACAACTTTAATGTATTTTGTCTCTTTGTTATTACTCTTAAACACGGTCGCATTATCTATTTGCTAAGTATATTATGCTTTGTTTTCCTTTGTATCTGTTGCTGTCAATGTGAACTGTGTGTGTCAAATTTTCAAGACTACTTTCCACATTATGACAAAATTTATCATGACGAGACTCGGGGAGACTTAAATGAGCGCAAATGCACAGGTAAGCATCATTTGCTCTTCAAATTCTGTATTGTAAATGTTGCTACAATATTTTAACACAAATAGATTTGTTTAATTCAAAAGCTTGGGGGTGAAAGATGTTTCATCTTGAAACTTATCAGAAACATTCGCTAAGAAGTAATCGACTTTCTGATGAAACGAAACGAAAATATTTCTATTGGAACTTGTGGAATTTACTGAAATGACATGTAGAAGCATGTAGTGAACAATACTGAAATGAACTGTAGAACAATTTAGTTTTTTAAATAATGCTTACTGGCGGGGAAGTAAATAATTCTCGTGATTGTGTGCGAACTTCTGCTGAGGTCAATTCAGCCAAGAGTATAAGCAGTAATAAACAATAAAGACAGTCACAGCAACTATTGATTTTAATCTCGCGTTTCTCATAAGAGTTTACTGATATCTTGACAGTAAAATATTCATATATTTGGCAATATATATATTTTTAATGAAGTAGAGTTTCGTCGACTGATATAATAATTACGCACTTGATTGTATAATGTTGCCCAGAAAAATTTCCTGTTGCAATGTTGTTGTTTTTCTTTTAAATCATTTCAGACGAAATAAGAAAAAATACTACTAAACCGCATGTGGCTTCTGAACGCGATAGAATATACGTAAATGAAAAAAATATTATGAAGTAGAAAAAGAAAGGAATAGGAATTAAGTATACAGAAGAAACGACTTATATTGCATTTAAATTTTGGAAGAGAAAACCAGAAGAATGAAAAATGTGCGAGATGAAACTCTCGGCATAGATCTTACGGTGGTTTCTAGCCATTTGAAATGTTAAATAAGAAAACACTGGTGCTAATCTATGACTACGCTTAAATTCGTACAGGGAATCTATGTAAGGCGGTAGAAAAATGACTGAAGGCAAGATTCAAGAAAAATGACAGTTCAGGTTCTTTGTATTTTATCAAGTATCTATAACTACGAGGAACCATAAGACCAGTTGTAACAACAATATTGAATATAACGAATAACGATAGATTTATTAATGTGTAGGAAAGATAATGGCGAGAAAAACTGTCTATTACGACACAGTGACCCAAATTACCTGGCAGTAGACATAAAAATTGATTTAATATAATCTGTATCACAAGAAGGCTCACTTTTTTAATGATGCAAATTGCTTTACGAAAAATAAATGTTTGTAAACATATACTTGGCGTTGTGTATTTATGGTTGGTATTGTAGGATCGAGTAAATCAGTTTTGTATTGAAATATTTTCAAGAAATATTAAAAATACAATCCGTTATTGCCTTTGAATTGATGAACTAAATATCCATTTTATTTATTTGAATGTGGCAATGAATATAACTTAAATTTCTCTGGCAGTCGTAGAGTTTTAAATTATGGATGAATGAGGAAAACAAATTCTATTTTCCGCGAAAATCTGGATTTTGAAACCTTTCAACTAATCTACCTATCATGGGATACATCATTGCGTACATACATCAATAGATTTTATTTGTATATTGCCCCCCCACCATGAAAGCGCTTGATTCACACGCATGCTTTGATCGATAATCATAGTCTTCTATGTGCTGATAAACTATATTACTTGACGTTAAGTATAGTTTATAAGTAAAGCACTACTAAAATATCATCCAAACACCTTATCTAAGCTAAATGATAGCAGGTTCTTTGAACGTTTCTTTTGAATTTGCCTACTGGCCCATATTCTAACTGAGCGAGTCACTTGAGAAAAGAAAATAAGAATAGTGTCCTTGTATAGGATAGAGTGGTAATAAAAGAAGCCGAATCACTTTTGAGATAAACGAAATGGCAATGTTCCAATGGATAAAAAGCAAAATGGGGAAAATGATTCACTGACAATGATTAAATCTTTCCATTTCATTGCAGTTTTTTAGCACTGCTAGCGTTTATATACAAGGTTTATCAATAAAAGAGGGAGATATTTTTGTTATTTTCATATTGGTTAGATTACTTTGCCAAGAAGGTCACTATAATTTCATTTAAAATTAAAACCAGTAAGTTATTATTATTATTATTATTATTATTATTATTATTATTATTATTATTATTATTATTATTATTATTATTATAATAAAAGTGATAGCAGAAGTATTTTATATCCTCTCCTTCTCTTAGATGTTTCAGCCGGTGGTGACTGTTGTATATCAGCTCTTACCCGAATATTTCTCAGTACAGGTTCCAAGTAGCGTTGGCACTTCTGAATTTCCAATGATGGCAGGCATCTCCAAGGAGTCTTGTCTAAAATAATGTCTCTTGCAACAACTACATTATTATTATTATTATTATTATTATTATTATTATTATTATTATTATTATTATTATTATTATTATTATTATTTTCTTTGATTTCTGGCGTTTACACATTTCTTTCAGGGACCTAAGGTTAGAAATGGCAGCATGACACTTTCCACTAACATAAAAAAAAAGTAATTACATAGATAAAGCACTTCGTAAAGTGTGGGTTGTACTTCTTAGAACAATCTTTTGTATCTCCTTGAGGCATGGACTTACAGGAATCCCTTCAATTCGTCTGCTGCAATCTTTTCCAGCCTGTCTTAGGGCTCCAACTACAACAGGGATTGTTGATGTTCCCATATGTCACATTTTCGAGATTTCTATTTCAAGGTCCTTGTATTTTGGCAGCTTTTTGAATATCTTCAAAGATAGATTACAGTCAGCAGGGACTGCCATATCAATAGGGAGGCACCGTTTTTGTTTGTGGTCTATTATTATCATTATCATTATTACTACTATTATTATTATTCCTTTGATTTCTGGTATGTACACATTACTTTCCGGGTCCCACCCAGCCCGCCCAGAGGCCTAAGGTCAGAGATAGCATCATGATATTTTCCACTGCCAAAGTAAAAAAAAACAAAAAAAAAATTGCATAGATGAAGCCCTTCGTATGGTGTAGGCTGTACTTGTGAGAACAATTTTGTTTGGTGCCTGGACCTCCAGGAATGAATCTACTGGAAACTTTTCCAACCAATCCACTGGCTCCAACAGGGATTGTTAATGTTTGCATGTGACACATTTCTGAGATTTCGATTCCAAGGTCCTGGTATTTTTATAGCTTTTTGAAGATCTTCAACGATGCATTGAAGTCTGCAGGGACTACCATATCAATAAGGAGGCAATTTTTTGTTTGCCGTCTCAAATAACAACGTCTGGGCGATTAGGTTTGATTGTTTTGTCTGTATGTATTGTGTAGTCCCATAAAATTGTTACAGGTTCTGGTTGGTTGTTGTTATTATTATTATTATTATTATTATTATTATTATTATTATTATTATTATTATTATTATTATTATTTTTGGTATTGGCTCTTTGAATTTTTGTTGTTTTTTGATAATGCTGGTTTTACTAAACAGGTATTTTATATTATTAATACATTAGGAAGATTTACGGATAAATGAAGAATTCACAAGTGATATCATCAGAAATTACAATAATCGAAATCACTTAACATAATTGAGGGTTTATAAAGCCGAAACTGCGATAGTATTAAGTTCAGATTTTATCATTTCGCATTGATACTCACCAAATGTTTATCTAAAAAAAGAAATAACTTGTCTCGTGATGTTATAGAATTTGAGCCGATTCTTTCTTCTCTTAATTAACTGTGGATTGCTTGGAATTCATGGGATTTCATTTTCTTTCCTTCCTTTTTTGAAAAAAATTTTAATCTTCACCAAAGCCGTTTGCAACATTGAGGCAAAGATTATATTTTACTCTGCCAGTAAACGAATAACCCGGAGAAGAAGTCGTGTTGTGTCTTTGCCAGATCATTTGGAAGCATAGATAAGCAACTGATGTGCCAGAGTTTCAACTCGATACGTCGATTCCTCTTTCCACAAATTTCACAGTACGGTAACCACACAACTCTCACCATTTTTTACCACTATTAATACAATTACTACTACTACTACTACTACTACTACTACTACTACTACTACTACTACTAATAATAATAATAATAATAATAATAATAATAATAATAATAGAAATAGCACATGTCCTAATGCTACACCAGGCATGGCTCCTTTCGTTTCTGATCATATTTGATAAGAAGTGTTGTCCTGTACATGGTTCATCTTTGGTGAAATAAGACAAATGTCAGTTAATAACCCATTCACTACCACAACATGCAATCAGAAAGCACGTTCTGTATTTGAGGTATTTGGCCTTTTCTGATCAATCCGAGGACTCCAACTACAACGGGGATTATTGATGTCCTCATGTGCCACATTTTTTAGATTTCCACTTTAAGAGCCTTGTAATAATTTAAATTTGGAATATCTTCAAAGATACATTAGAATTTGCAGGATCTGCCGTGTCTATAACTAAAGCACTTGCTGTTTATATTGTCTTTGATCATGGTGTAGAAGAGATTAGCTTTGATTGTTCTGTCTTTGTGTATTGTAACGTTCCATAAAATTGTTACAGGTCTTATTTATTTCAGAATAGTTGTTTTTTTTTATTTTAGTTTCGCTTTTATTCACAGCCTTATTGCTCTATTTACAAGTCGTTCTGAATGTAAAAGTTAGCCTTCATTGTGGATTAATGTTGTTTACTTAACATTCGGAGATTGCAGAACATGAACATCGCGAAAGAAAATAAAGTATATATTTGTTACATTTGTTATAAAACTTACGAAGGTACAAGCAATATTGCTAACAGTTTTATTCATATTTCGACATATGTCGTAAGAATTCATATAAATAAAAACAGAAAAGCAACTTCGGTAAAACGTATATACGTAAAAGCATACAAGTGTCTTCATCTAATATATATGTTGGAGTGTATGTGCAAGTTGGTTTGAATGTTTGGAAAGGAGGTATGATTGAATATAGGAACCTAGGCATATGTGAGTATAATGAATATTTCTATAGGAAATGTGTGCGAAGTTGCTGGATGTCCTCTTCTAAAGAGAAACATATATTCTGCTCGGAACAACAAAGCCATCATTAATAAATTTTCATTTTCGTCATTCGCGAACTAAAATATCACAAACATCTTTCGATAGAGATAAGTGCACCCTCGGCCAGTTTTGAAGGCACAAATTGCAACCTATTCATCCCTATTATTATGACATCCCCCCATATATTCCGGAGGCTGTAAACGCTGGTGGAACGAGTATCTCAGCTCCGACAAAGAATATCGTAAAGACGTATTCTACGTTCACACAATAGGTCCAATTAGGAACATGCCTGTTGAACAGAAAATTATGTTGAAAACAAAAATCTGCGATGTGCTAAGTGTTCAATTATTTTCCTGCACCAGTGAAAATGTCAAATTTCTTCCAGGACCCAAGTCTCTTTTGCTAAAAGAATAGATGGCATGTTAACTAGTGCGCGCAATAGGAAATGAACGCTGGCCACAATATGTGCTTTTCAAATAATGAATCATTCACCTCAGGTTGACTCAGCAACAATATAGTGTCTGTTAAATCAAAAAGAAATAATAAAAATTGAACTGATAATATTATACTATTGAAACTAAACGAAGTTTTCTGACGTTAACTGCTTTTGTATCCAAGAAAGATATTTCTTATTAATCCACTATTAAGTCAATAAATAGAAAATAGAACCACTGTTTAGCAAGCTAATCTCACATATTCGTATTTATGAAATGGATTTGAATGATCCACAATAACATAAGCCAGGCTAAGAAAATCCCATGAAAGTACAGCGGGTTTTGATGTGACTGATTTAAGAAAATAATAATATTTTCCAATAATTTTATTTATAAATACTACTTGAAAAATAAGAGAAAACAGAACTTTAAAAATTCCAATTTATTGAGATACAATTATACTTCAATATCGTGAACATTACAAAGAATTTATGAAGATGAATCTTACGAAAATCACCATTAAATTATGGTGAATCCTATCAACCCTAGGTAGTACATACAGTGGTTGGCCCAAATAATTGGAACAGTTGCAAAAGTCACTCCTTTATTTCAAAGACCTATTATAATAAGAACTTTAACTAAAACTTCTTAATTGCAGGTTATATCTTTTGTAAATACGTTTATTTATCTAATTTACTGTCTTTGTCTTATTTATTTTTAGAATTTAGTAAAATTTAAGCTAAATGCGTGACCTCTCCGAGTTCGAAAAAAAGCAAATTGTTTGCGCTCGCATGGCAGGAACCTCGATCACTAAGTTTGCTGAATTGTTTGGTTTTTCAAGAGCTACTATATCAAGAACACTGATGCAATTCGAGAAATAGGGCAAGACCTCTAGCAACCGTAGCAATTCGGGCCGGACTTGCAAACTTACTGACAAAGACTGACGTCCATTGAAACACAATGTCACAAATAATCATCGGAGAAATTCGGCCAAAGTGACTGCTGAGTGGAATAACCATCTGAATACTTCAGTTTCTACTAAAATTGTTCACCGTGAGCTATTCTCTCTACTCGCAACATTCAAAAGAGGTTGATGAGGTGACGAGATCACAATACCTGGTCTGCAGACCTATGGAAGCAAGTTTATTTTTCCTCTTTTCCCAACTTCAGGGCGAGTTTATGTGTGGAAGCTGCCCAAAGTAGCTTACAACTCTGATTGCCTTCTTCCAACAGTGAAGCATAGAGGTGGATCACTGATAGTTTGGGCCGACATATCATGGAAATTTCTCAGTGCAGTAGTTGCCCTGCATGGTAGACACAACAGCAACGATTACCTGAACATTTTGGGATATAATTTTCATCCAATGGCTAAGACTTTATTCCCTGATACTGACTGAATCTACCAAGACGATAATGCTCCAATACATACCGCTCGAGTGCTGAAGAATTGGTATGAAGAGCATGAAAGTGAGATAGAACACATGGAGTGGCCTCCCCAATCTCAAGATATCAATATTATTGAAAAGCTGTGGTGCATTTTGGAGCAACAAGTTAGGAGCCGGTATCTTCCACCGTTGTGTCGTAAAGAGCTGGAGAAGGTTTTAATGGAAGAATGACTGAAAATTCCTCTGAATGAAGTCAGAAAGCTGTATGATTCCATTCATTGACGTATTAAAGCTGTCTGTGTGGCTAAAGGAGGACCAACTCAATATTAAATAAATTTTCTTTGAATTTAACAAGTGTTCCAATTATTTTGTCCAACCCCTGTAATTGTTGAAATGTTAAGATTTTAAATCCCGATTTGTAAATAAAAGAATAAAGGTTTTGAATGTATCGGAAGTCACTATTTAAGTACTAGGTTGGTGCAAAAATAATGACGTAATAATGTCGTTTTTTGACGTAAAAATACGTCAAAAAACGACATTATTTTTGCACCAACCTAATAGAAATAGTTCATTACTTGTAAGACCCGTTACAAATAACTTAACATTCTGCTGTTTTGTAAATATATATTAACTGAAAGAAAATAAATGCAACAGGAATCATTAAATCAGTTGGTTAGCTTATCTATAACTAAAAATGCCTGGGATATTTGAAAGATAATGATAACAATAGAGACAGACAAAAGCCAAGACTAACATGTTTGTGCAAATTAATGGAATAATAGGAATGAGGAATATAGTATCAAGTTTAATATTACTAATAACATCAAAGGATAGGAAGTAGTGGAGAGACTTCATCATCCATCCTTCTGAAGGGATACGAAGCATAGAATAGATTATAGATAAGCTTAATGATATATATATATATATATATATATATATATATATGTGTGTGTGTGTGTGTGTGTGTGTGTCTGTGTGTGTGTTTGTGTGTGTGTGAGAGAGAGAGGGAGAGGTGTTAGTGTGTTTGTGAGTGAGTGTCTGTATGCATAGCTGGCGACTCGTATTCGAGCATACCTGTCTAATATGGCAGCTAGCCAATCCCTATTGCAGACGCTCGCTAAGGCGCATTTATGCTTATCCGACATCCACAGAGTACACCTCTCGCTTACACCGCAACTATGCTGATCGAACCTTTGTAACAGTTTCTGGGATAGAGCATGTTATCTAGCCTGATGAAAAATTTAAACAAGGACAGAACGCTTAAGCTCTCGGCCACGATGTCTTCTGACTTCGTGCTAGCTCAGCTATCGACGGTAAGCAAGTGTTCCGTCTACACAATTTCACTCACAAGGCTGTGTGTGTGCGCGCACGCGTATATATATATATATATATATATATATATATATATATATATATATATATATATATATATATATATGTATGTATGTATATATATATATATATATATATATATATATATATATATATATATATATATATAATAATAAAAAGCCTTAAACACTAATATTCTATGGTCATAATTTATTCCACTGGAATCGTTAATACGATCCAATTCATCGGACCTGCAAATTCTATTCGAAAACATCAACTTTTCTTTTTGAATTAGTAGGTCCGATGAACTGGATCGTATTTACGATTCCAATGGGATAAATTATGACCATGAAATATTAGTGTTTAAGCCTTTGTATTATATCCTTACTCTGTCCTGGACATTGAATTCTACCTAGATTCTATCCTCTTGGAATTTTTTTATTCAAAAATATATATATCTATGTGAATGCATGTACATATATATATATATATATATATATATATATATATATATATATATATATATATATTGCATATGTATGTGTATATTTACCACAAATATTATCAATATATATATATATATATATATATATATATATATATATATATATATATATATAGGTGGGATGGGAAAATCTTCGCGATTTTATATTTTTAATTTGGATCATGCACGTAGTTTGCTTTTTATTTTGTCGACCGTATCATATTTTAATTTGGCACCATCTTTGCAAAATATACCGCGGTGTTGCAATTAACACCGCCAGAAATTAGAAAACGTCATGATGTACTACTTGCAAATTACGCCAAATGCACCAATCTGAACATTTCAGAGTGTTCGGATTGCCAATCTGAGGAAAGTGCAGAGGCTTGGAAAATGCACCCTTAATTTTGTTAAGAAAATAACCCTTGAATTTGTTGGTGATGTACTCGGAATCAACACAGAGGCCTACAGGAAATGACTTGAGGATGTAGAGCTGCCCTAGGTCAAGACAGTGGCTGCTAGAAGACCCTATGTCTGGCAATATTACAATCGCCATTAAGCACAATCAGTAGAAGACAGTCATGACTGTCAGCCATTTCCTGAGACCGCATCAATCATTACATCTAGACACATATCTCCCCAGAATGTTACATCTTTGATTATTGTGTGTGCGGTGAAGTTGAGCGAAAGTCTAATAAATGTCCTTTTAACAGTGAGATGAATTGAATGCAAGAATTATGGCCACGTTCACCAACTTAATCATGGAGAACATTCAGAAGAGGTGCTGGAGATTCCGAGGTTCTCTGGATGTATGTATGTATACAGAGAAAGAGAGAGACAGACAGACAGACAGAGACAGAGACAGAGAGATGCTAAAATGAGATGTCAGTGTTGTTTTCATTTTTGCATAATTTAAACGTCAATTTATCCATTGGACCACACAGACACAAACACAGCCACACAGACACATACAGGCACGCACGCACACACACACACACATATATATATATCATTTTAGCATCTCTATCTCTCTCTCTCTCTCTCTCTCTCTATATATATATATATATATATATATATATATATATATATATATATGAAGAAATATAATCTTAAGGTGTGCTATGTTTATGGGATAAAGTGCTCAATATCAGAGATAGATCCTGTGTAAGTGAACATAGAAGTCAACACTTAGAGGCGACAGTCTGTTTCATGCTATATGCAATCGTCAGGCCACATGTGCTGTTATTTTTCTCGGCTATTATATATATACGGGTCAGTGGTGCATTGTGTGAAGTCTATTATGGCGGTTGTTTTACCGGGAGTCGTTTAATTATTTATTTGGGTTAAATTATTTTGCTTGTTTTTATTTTTTGTTTCTTATTTTATTCATTTATTTATTTATTTATTTTTAATCGATGTTTTTATTAACATTAGTAAAAATTTGTTTTTGTCACTTATTTAATAGTTTTGTTCTGGTTTGAGAATTTAATTAAAGCTATTTATTCGATTTTGGCGATGATTGTTGTAGTTTGTTCTAACTATTCTTTCGGCAGAAACAGTTTTTAATTTGTGTTTATTTGGGTTGATTATTTTTATTTGTTTTTTCTAGCGGTATCTTTATCGGGATTGGTTTGTTTATTTATTTATTTGGATGAATTTAGGTTAATTTATTTTACTTGTATATTTTCTCTTTTTCGGGTTTTCGATTTTTAAGTAAAGTAGTATTTATTTATTTATTTATTATTATTATTATTATTATTATTATTATTATTATTATTATTATTATTATTATTATTTTATCGTTATATAACAGTTATAGGTATTTTTTTCGTCCGATTTTTTTTGTTCGATTTTTTAGTCTAACTAATATTTTAGTCATAATGGTTTGCTAATTTGTTTATTATTAACTTTATTTATTTGGGTTCGTTTTTTTGTTATTTTTATTATTCTTTTTCGTCTATTCTAACAGGTGTAATTTGGTAATTTGTTTGGATTAATTAATTTAGCTTATTTTATTGTTATTTTGTTTATTGTTTTATTTATTTGTTTTTATTTTGTTTTTTTCGTTTTCAATTTTTTTTAAGTAACGTAGTAGAAATTTGTTTTCATGTCTGCATTTTGAAATGACCTCGGATCTTTTATTTAATGATTTATTTTGGTGTGGGAAAGTAATGATAGCTATTTTTTCCTCCAAGAAAAGTTTGCAAGTTTTCATTGATTGTTGAAGGCTGATGATTTTTTCCTTATTTTCCAAGATATACCAAACGTGTGATGTGAGTTTACTATTTGTGAAAGATTTTTTGTGTGTATAATTTCTTTGTTTCCAGGGTCCTTCAGTTACTCCTATGTATACTTTTTCTTCATTATCTGGTGATTTTATCGTGGGTTGGTATATTACGTTGTTTTGTAAAAAATTTCAGTTTAAGGGACATTCGTTCTTTATTCTGAAGTAGCACGTGGGTTTAATTTGTTCGTGTGGTTTGTTGGTAATTTTCCTGTTGTGCATTTTTATTATTTGTGCCATGTTCTCGGTGCAACTGTAGCTGATTTTTACTGTGTTTTTGTTGAATATTTTGTGTAGGGTGCTTGATTCCGGGAAGTGTTTGTGTAAGAGTTTGAAGAATATTTTTCCTACGTTTGTTTTTACCTTTTTGGTGTACGGCGGGTTAAACTATATGATATTACTTGTCCTGTTGGCCTTTCTTGTCTTCTGTCGTGAGTATGTGAGTGTTTCTGGGAATCCGCTATATATATATATATATATATATATATATATATATATATATATATATATATATATATATATATATATATATACATGCAAGCAGATGTGCCTTTGTTCAACACCCAGAGAACATATTTTCTGCAGAATGCATCTATGTTGTGTGGGGCTGAGTTACATATGGAAATTGAAGAGAGTCAGTATAATCACATTCTCAAACATGAAGACGTGAGACTCTGCGCTAGCACAACCATCGTCAGCATGCAAACAATTATGTTTCCTTAATTTTACTTACCTCTCATCCTATAACCAATACCTGTTAAATATAGTAGCCAGTAGACAGACTGACAATTTATGGATGATTTAGCAGTGCTCATATATATATATATATATATATATATATATATATATATATATATATATATATATATATATATATATATATATCAATCATTGGTTTACATATAT
>OZ010571.1:117618120-117648120 GCA_963932145.1 Acanthosepion lycidas
ATAGTGGAAGTCAATATACGGAACTAGACTAATTTAACTGAATTTAAAGAGAAGTGTTTAAGTTCTATTCACTAAAATATAGAATAGACTGAACGTGAATTGCTTAATTGTAATAGAATTTGATTCATCCTTTCATTACTATATCCACCCAAGAAGACTTCGAAGAAAATACCAGCTTTTCAAGGGTCAAAATTAATCAATCTATCCTTAAATCGGTTTTGTGAACATTCAACCACTAAAAAAATTTCAGAAAGTGAATTTCAGTCATATTTTATATATGGCACCAATTAGAGCTGATGATTTTCCTTCACATTATGATTAGGCTGTAATATCAGTGAAATTAACATCTAAAGCTTCTCATGTTGCATACGGATTTGAACCAAGACACAGACACATTATTTGAAAAATCTTATGTCGTCAACTAAGAGCTTTGTTTTTTTCTAAATGTCCTTACATTTAAGATGTTGATGACATAATTATTTATTTTATTAGATTGAATTAGTTTTGATATAATATAATATTTGTTTATAGAAATAGCAAAACCTTTCATTTTCTGTTGAAATAATATCAATTTTCATTCAAATATTGCCAATGTATTTGTAATGACGATTTTGCATTGCATTTCTTCAAAATGGTTTTAAAGCTAGGAACCTAAAATTTAGTGTGTGTTTTTATTTCATTCAATACAAACAATGTAGACTATATATACGCGTGTGTGTTTGCAAGTTTATGCGCAAGTAAACAAGACTTCGTCATTTTCGTTTAAGTTACAATTTAAATATCTGTTGTAAACTTTAAACAAATTGTACTTGATCATTTTGGAAAAGTATTAATAAAACTAAGAAACATCAATACTCCAGAGATTATTATTTTCTCTCGGTTTACGAGTTGGAAAATGGATGCTCTAATAGAAAATTTATTTTTCATTATCATGTCACTTAAAAATGAGAAGAAATTTACAATCTATTTAAATGACGCCCAAGATCTATGTCATTACTATTTCACTTAAATCCATTTCTTTCTATATAGTGATGTCTAGAGGGGGATTTCTATAATCAGCTTTAAATCTGGACTGTAATCTGTCTAAATTTCTTCTTTTTTTTTTTTTTTTTTTTTTTTCATTTTGAGTGAAACATCTCTTTTTAGGCCAAGTAGATTATTACGTCAGGGATCGTATTTATTTTAGATATAGCATATTTTTTAATGACAAAATTCTATTTTATACTGTAATATTTATATGAAAAGTAAATTTCAACAAAACAAGTGAGGGAAATGTATTATCATTCATTAACGACGAAAATCATTTAATCATGAGAGGAACAGACACACACACTCACGCGAACATACATACACATGCGCATGCGCACACACACACACACACACACACACACATATATATATATATATATATATATATATATATATATATATATATATATATATATATATATACACGCAATATTTTGTTCTGCCAAATAGCATTTAGGAGGTGTTCTCGGTCGCCTGTCAGCTTGCTTGCTTCTCTTTGCAAGTAATCCTTCAATTTCAACGTCTTCTCTTCCTGTTCATTTATTTAGTTGATTAGTTATTCCTGTTTACTGTTACTAATTCTCTTAGTTTAGAATAATGTTTTTGATGTCGATGCGAATTTTAACTTCCTCGCTCTCATTCATTTCAGTCCTTATTTTGATTTCTTTGAGTATGATTTTCCCAGAAATAATCGTTCCAGCAGCGGACAGTTAACTCAGCCTCGTATATCGGCCATATTGTGGTTTAGTCTTTCTCCCTTCCCGCCAGAGTTCATGTTTGTACTTAAAGTTAAAAATGTATATAAACACAATTTTTTCTGCTTGTGTGTGTAATAGGAGTAGATACGTCTAACTATCGCCCGGTCAAATCTCCTCCTCCTTCTCTTGAACAGGTATAGAGACTCATTCTTTTTATCCTGTTTAGGAAGTCGTTCCCGAGTCTTTTCCGTTTTCTGGCTTCTGTATTAGTACTGCTGGGAATCCCTTGTGATATGTGCGGTCTGTGGCAGCGTCTCTCCATACTGAGGGAATCGGGTTGTCAGTTTTCTGGTTGCTGTTTTCGACTGGTAATGAAATCGCATTCATCCCTTTGGTTCTTGAGCAGCTGCTCTGTTCAACAGTTGCATAATATCTGGATGCTATAGTGATATGTCTCGCATGGAAGTGTGTCCCTACACGCACTTCTGTTAGGCAACCCCAAGACCACAGTATGTTGCAGGCTGCGCCAGCTCCTTTCTGCACATGTTACATAAGATGACAGTCAGCTACTATTACTTAGGTTCTCTTACATTCACTATGAATATTACCCATCATGACTACAAAGAATCAAAAAATAAACCTAAACCATCTTTAAAAAATCACCTACACCCTTTATTTCCTTTTCAAAATCCGTGGCTTTCGGACCACTTTCTGCAGTGTGGAATCGTTCATCTTTGTGAAGTCTTCTCCTATACTATCTCTCTGAGTCATCAACCTTAATCCGTTAATCACCTACTCTGACTTCCCAATTCCCGGTTACCTTCCCCTCCTTAGAAATGACTCTATTACCCACATGCATTGTTTAGGATTTTACGCACGAGACCATCACCCAAGGGCTAGGGAACTCAATCTCAATCATACATGTGACTTCGTCTATCTCTCCTTAAATCTATACACTATCTCTTCTTCCTCTATAGCTCGCCATCCTCCAAAGACTGTGGTGTACTCGATTGCATTTCCGATAATATAGGCAAGGCTGTCTCTCTAAATCCATCTGCAAACATATTTATTTTTAGTGACTTCAATACCCACCATACCAAATCGCTTAAACACTCCGTACCTGACATTCTGCCATGCAAACACTTAACTTTTCAATCTTCCAATCTCTCACACAAGTGGTTGACTTTCCTACGCGTTTCCACAGTAAACATAATGGGAAGGTTTCCGTTCTTGATTTCTGTTTTGCCTCCATCACCGAGTGTTTTCGTATCATGTAGCTCTGCTCTATTGGCAACTCTGATCCTGCAGTCGTGTCTGCTGCCAGCTTCTTCTACTCCTCCCCTAGTAAAAAACCTCCTACCAACAGAACATTTTTCTATTATCATCAAGCAGATTGGGACTCGTTCCGAGATTTTCCTCATGATGTCCACTGGGATACTGTCTTTAACCTTCCCGTCCAAAAATGTGCGTCTGTAGTCGCATCCTAGGTAAAGGCTGGAATCGAGGCTTTCATCCATGAAAGAAAATACTAAGTGAAATCGCGTTCTTCCCTTTGGTTCTCAGCTGCTTTTTCAAGAATCACTACACTCGTCTGTTCCGTTGACATCTCTTTGTCTCTCTCCCTGTATCGAGTGCAAGCGTGTCCATTAAGAAGCAAAGTTACAATTTGCTGAACGTATGAACAATCCTTTTGAATGTGGGTTCAAACGATTATTGGCAGCTCTGCAAAAGCGTGCTGAAAAACACCAAAATCACAATACCAGGTTTATTCAACCGATTTGACGTCCTGACATCCTCATCTGACAATGCTGAATGCTTTTCTGGGAAATTCTCATCCAATTCAACGCTAGAATCATCTGGTGGACGCATATCGGATTTTCCCTCTAGAACTAAGGCTCTACTGAGTGAGATGCAAATAACCCAAATGATGGTATTGGACATCATCTCTAAGGAAAATTCGGATAAGGCTAGTGGTGGGGACGGGATACTTGCCATTGTCCTGAAGAAAAGTGCTTCTAAATTGACTGCTGTCCACGCTAAACTTTACAACTACTGCTTCACTGATTCATGTCTTCCAGTCTGTTGTCAGTTTACATCTGCTGTGCCGATCTACTGTCCTCTCAGTCTCCTACCACTCTTCGGTAAAGTCTTCGAGGTTTAAATCAATGCCGACGTGGTTAATCACATTAATTTACATAATCTACTCTCCGCCAATCAATATGGTTTCCTCTTTCCCCGATCTACTGCTGACGTTCTCACGGACATAATTGAATTTGTATGCCAAGCACTCAACTCTAATGTAGAAGCTCGTGCCGTGGCTCTAGACATCTCTGAAGCGTTTGATAGGTTTTGGCATACTGGCCGTTTTCGTAAGCTTCAGTTATACGGTATTACATGACGTTTATTTGACTTAATACAATGATTCCTGTCAAACCGTGAAATGAAGGTCGTCCTAAAAGTGTTCTCCTCCGGCTCCCTTATCACAAAAGCTGGTGTTCCTCAAGGCACTATCTTAGGCCGTACAATGTTCTCGATGACGACACTACTATTTTCTCTTGCCTCAATAGTAAATCTGGTATCGTTGACAAAAAAAATATCCTGCTATTGGTCTCGAAAGGGACCTCCTATCTGTGTTTGACTCGAACAGGAAATGGCATGTAAACTTTAATGCATCCAAAACGAAATTGCTCTCTTTTAGCCACCTCAGAGAACCCTTCCTGCCTCACATCAGAATAGCTGATACCCAACTCCTCGAGACCGCATCGTTACGCTTGCTTGGTCTCACGAGATGGAATACATACATTGAATCTATAGCTTCATCTACTGCAAAGAAAGTTAGTTCTCTATATCGTCCCAGAAAGTTTTTTCTCCTCTGAGTCCATCTTTCAAATCTATAAATCCACTATCTATCCTTCCATGAAATATTTCTGTCATATATGGTCTGGTTCTCCCACTGTACATCTCGAGGTCTTCCACAATTCCCTGAGACTGCTATGCAAGACGACAGGCCATGATCTGGCATCTAATCTCCAATCTATATCCCATAGATGTGCTGCAGTCTCACTCTGTCTCATCTACAAGTGTTTTCACTGCGACTGTTCCGACGAGCTATTTTCGCTGGTTCCCGGACTGCATGAATTTAAGCGAGATACCCATTCGCTGTCAAAAAGGTTCAATATATCCGTCTCTTCTATTTAAACAGCTTCTACTCCCACACATCCCGGCTGTTGACACCCTGTGCTTGTTCTACCTTCATTCTATATATCCTTTCCTCAAAATGCCTCTTTACAATTGCACTCAATCTTCTGTAACCCCTTACATGCTAGTGGCACTCACGTTTTCCTTTGGGTGAATTGCTTAAAAAAAATTACACACATACACCCGACAACACACATACACACACACATATGTATTTATGTATGTAAAGAATTAAAGGATATATTTTTTTATTATAAATGAATACTTCCATTATACAACATTTGAATTATATATATATATATATATATATATATATATATATATATATATATATATATATATATATATATATGCATTTTGTTGACATTCCGCATACGAAATACAGAAGCTAGGTGCTCTCGAGATAAATAGTCTGGGTGTAGAGTATATGCTTTCCTTAATGACAAAAGTCTGTAAAGCACGTTTTATAATGTTGGCTAGGAAAGTAATTGTTCAAATATTGATTATCCCAATATTTTTATTGATATGCAAAGCACAGCACAAGTGTATGCAAAATGCAGGAATACTAACGGAACTGCATCACTGCATGCTATTTTTTCTCTAATAAATAATGTCTTATTCACCCAGGTTTATTCTAGGCTTACGGAGTCAATTCAAGACTATATAGCGGTCCTTATAAAAAAAAGTCACTATCTGGAGTGTTGCTTTTGTTAGTTTGGTCGTGTGCTGAATGCCTCTAATATGTAGAAAAGTTGACGGCTTTAGGTAGATATTTTAATCTCTCCCCACGTACAATCCCCTAGTGTGTCTAGCATTATCATGCAATATGTAGTACGACAGTATAACCCCCTTTGCTTCCTAAAATATATTTGCTATGTGTTCTTTTTTGTCGACTTCCTAATTACTCATATTTTCCAACAGTCTTTTTACTCTCCCGACCTAAATTTACCGGGTTTCATATTCAGCCCTGAATTTTCCTACAGACTATTGCTGTTTTATTATCTGAAAATATATACAATTGTATAAGTTCATGACTATACTTATAAAAATATAAATCATAAATAAACTCAACGGTTATACGTTTTTCAGGCCCAAATTATATATTAGTTAATATGCTAAGTGGCGTGTTAACCATGAAGCACAGCCCTGCGAGAAACACTATTTACATTATTCGGACTATTGTTACCTTGAGGACACATGGCAAAGTGGATAAAGGCATTAGTTTGATCCAGTGACAGAATCCAAGGAGTGTGAGTTCAATACATATTTAAGGCGGTGGAGAACTTTGAGACGGGAATTAACAGGCGATAACTGATAACGGACATCCATTAGACATGGCACGTGGAACAAGAACAGACTACTCCAGTGAGGGAATTAAAGGGTTGAGTTCGACATGCAAACCACCTGAAAAAGGCCGGAGTTTTCAACGGCCGAAAGGTTATAATAAATGTGGCGACAAAGATGAGGACAATAGTCCGAATAATGAAAATAATGTACATAATACCTCATCTCAGAAATGTAGACATATTCCCTCCGAGGAAATCATAATCAAATTATTATGTTTTTTTTGTCTATGGCATGATTATCCTACCAACGTTATTTTGAACGTTAGAAAAGTTCACCATAAACATATGAGTTTGTAAATCCACTTTTTCATAACGTGTTTAAAATTAATCATCTATATCATTTAATGTCTAAATGATCTGACCATTCTTTTTCGTTGTTCGGGATTTCTTATTATGAAATAACATTATATAGACGTATATGAGTGAACGTATTGTATTGCCTATTTGATACCACAGAAAATATTTCTGCCTATACGGTAACGTCATCGAGTACATTTATTGTCGTGAAATTAGATTTCCTTCCGAGTCGTATACTGCACGAAATTGTTTTAAAAATAATTAATGCACAATGACACAATGTTTGGTACCATTCCGTCCAGGGAAACGAAGATTTTTGGATTTTTTGACAAAGAATCCCGACAAATAAATTACTTAAGATTTGTCACGCTATAAAGAAACATTTTTTTCGGTTTCATTTATGTTTTAACAATTTCTAACAGACCATACTTCCTAGTACTACAAGCAAATCTCTGGGCACCTCGTAGCTGTATAATCGTTAGTAAGCTTGTCTCGTTAGAACAATTACGACTGAGTAGTGAGTTCGGTCCTCACTGGGTGACACCTATTATCAGCGTTGTGCCACAACTAAGCTACATTTGAAAAATCACTATAAGCAAATCTCTGGCAAAAAATTTGCCGAAATCATATATTCCACGAGAATAATTACAAATATTTGCTTTTTTAATTCATTATTATTTCTAAATAATATATTTTAGTTTTTTGTTCGTTTGTTTGTTTGGGTTTTATGGCATATCAACCACTGTGGGTTATTTAATGCCAAATCCAGTTTATATGAATTTTAAATGCCTATTTTTTATGGAATAAAAATGTATAGCTGGCAACATTATTGTTTCAAAAAAACGTATAGCTGGCAAAATTATTCCTTTACAAAAAAACATATAGCTGGCAACATTACTCTTTCACAAAAAAACGTATAGCTGGCAACATTACTTCTTAAAATAAGTATAGCTGGTTTGTTTGTTTGGGTTTTATGGCATACCAACCACTGTGGGTTATTTAATGCCAAATCCAGTTTATATGAATTTTAAATGCCTATTTTGTATAGAATAAAAAACGTATAGCTGGCAACATTGTTTCAAAAAAAACGTATAGCTAGCAACATTATTGTTGCAAAAAAAACGTACATTATTCCTTTTTCAAAAAAAACAAACAAATTTAGAGCTGCCAACATTATTGTTTCAAAAACTTTGAGCTGGCAACATTATTGTTTCAAAAACTTTGAGCTGGCAACATTATTGTTTCAAAAACTTAGAGCTGGCAACATTATTGTTTCAAAAACGTAGAGCTGGCAACATTATTTTTCTGAAAACATTATCTGAGACCTTGCTGTTGGATGCAGTTTATCGCCATACCCAGGACGCGGATGTAGTTTACCGTCATACCCAGGACGCGGATGTAGTTTACCGTCATACCCAGGACGTATATGTATATATTTTAGTGTTTTTCCTTCAAGCATAGGCTCATTCTCTGTAAGTTCATAAGTTGAAATTAACTGCGATGCTCGGTTCTTTTGTTTGTATTATTTATGCTATATCCAACGCGGTTCCATTCCATCGCAACTCTTATACTTATCTCTGCTTCTTTCATATTTTCATTTTCCCCATCCTCTTAGCAACAAAACCCCTTCTCCAGCCTGCAGCAAATTCTCTTGACTGCGATCGTTTTTGTTTTGACAAACAATAATAAATTTTCTATTACTTTCGCTTGATCCATCATACTTTTGCTGTTGCACCAGCGATATCTGGACGATCTCCACAATCAACAATAAATTCGGCGCGCGGCATTCTATTCATAGAACTATTTTGGCAGACAGTGGAACCAAAAGAAAAAAGAGAGAAACAGTGGACTGTGTAAAATGGAAACAGTAGACACTGATCGTTAAAAATGTAAAGAGAAACACATGATATTAATCAATCAGTTGCTGAAATGCGAATGATGTTGACCATACTGATGATAATAATTTCATTTATGAAGAAAATGGAAAAAAAGCATGGATGCCAAACAAGGGAAAGACGTGTAAAGATCTTTAACAAGATTATGAACAATGTTATTTTCTTCTTTTTTTAAGTTGGTATATAACCATAAAGGTTTTGGGATAGGAAGAAATAAAAAAAAATATTTTTTATAGAAGGTTTGTCACATGAAGGGAGAATAAAAGATATGGTTTAAGTACACATTACAGTAGAAAAGTAAATATCAAAAAAAAATATTAACATTTAAAACAGTAAATATAGAAAGAGATCGTTCCACTAGAAAGATAACTTATATGAGAGTGGCCACTGAAAATCGAAGCAACACAAAGCCCACACGAGACGTGATAAACTTAACAAATTATTTATTCAAACTCTCCGCTGGATCCCTTTTGATCCCAGCACTCCCTAGTGGGACCGGAAGTGCTTACTATCATTATCATCATAATAATCATTATTGATGTTGTTATAACAAATATAATAATGTAATGGAAGATAGAATAGTGTTTGTAATATTTTTTTTATTATTATTTCCAGAGTGCTCTTTTTTTTCGTTTGGTCTATCACAATTCTCCTGATGCTGAATAATTCAGATCCTTTCATCTATCTATCTAAGTCTACAAGAATGGTATTATTTAGGAGAATCATATGGTATCATTTAACTGATCGCTATGAAGATAATATATTCTAATGTTATTACTACAGAAATATACACCAGTCATATAAAAGTTTAAGAAATAGCTGGTGATTCTTGAGAGACTTTAAGAAGATCTGCATATATGATGGAACAAGGAATGTGTATAAATCTAAAATAAATCATTTGGGTTTTGCAGAATCTTAGTAAAAGCGATAGCCGTCTGAAGAAATGTTGCTGGCACATCTGCAATATAAAGATTTTGACAGGCATAACAAAGTTCGAGAAATCCATCTGAAAGAATCACCATGTATGCGAAGAATAACAAGTCTCAAAAATTCAGCGAAAACAATGACAGGAATCTGTATTAACAATACAAGAAAAGCGTAAAATTTAATCAGGACGAACCCAATCTCTCGTGGAAGGCTATATTTTATTATTCGAATAAGGATCACGAAGAATCTATCGATAAAAGTGACTGATTACATTAAAAGAAAAAGGGAAAATATTCCAGTTTAGGCAAATTAACTGGAAGAGCATCAATGCGTGTAACAAAAGTATTTCTAAGAAGCTTTAGCCTCAGTGCGTTTTCTACAACTGTTGCATAGGAAAATATGAAAATATAAAAATAAAATCATCATATTTGTACATGAGAATTTCAAGCAAGGAATTGTGAAAGTTTTGCAATATAATTATTCCTTAAATTACTCATTTGTTCTTAACTAATTATTTTTGGGGATAGTATGAGTATATGAGACCATAATTGTAATTTACATCACAGGTTAGAATTGCAGTCAAATATTTCACAAGACAAAAAAAAAGTGTAAATACATTTTTAATGTGATCGCCGTCACTTACGAAGCTTTTCATCGATTGAGAACAGCAGGAAAACAATGGAAATCATTCTTTATTTAAAATAGAAATTAAGTGAATAGTTTTCGTTTTAACTGAAAATTGTCTTGGATTCTTTTACATTAACACTAGTCATTTATATCCTGGTTAGTCAGACACTTGTGGACACAGAGGAAAAAGTAGATTGAGTTATAAAGATAACCTAGTTTAATGACTGAGAAGGGGAACATTTAAAAAGAACTACTGGAAATAAACCGGGTTTTCTTTAGAAAATTGTTATATCCTGGCTAGTGACAAACACAATGATGTTCAATTTCTTTCTATAGTAATTCATTATTAATCCCAAATTAAACTGCATTCTTTTAATATATATATATATATATATATATATATATATATATATATATATATATATAATCATTACTATATTTATTCGCAATATACAGATAATATCCTCATTTTATCAGAAAATGCCAGTTAGCTGTAGTCCCTTGCACATCATAAGAATGTTACACGATAGAAATGGAAGGATAATCTGTTCCACAACCCAGAAAAATCAAACAAACAAATAAAAACACAAAAAATATTGAGGAATTCCTTGTACCACTACGGTCTCTGAGTGGATCAGTAAAAAAAATAAATTAATCTTTTTGACTTTTGTCCGTTTGAAGTTAGCGGTCATTTATCAGAATCCATAAAGAGAATAATTTCTCCATAACTATTTTTGTTGTTATGGGGTCCACCCGCTTTTTATACAAGTGTACTCGCCCGGTGTGTACTTGTACTGCTGCCGGTGAATACCCGGGAGTTAGAAAGTGACGGTGATACAGTGAAAGTGTGATAGTGTGAGGTAACCGCTTTGTAGGAGTCACAGTTGCGAGCACGTAGACTCAGAAGGAAGTCATACATCGATACTGAATTTCCCAGACTGTATATATATTATTATTGCTACTAACTGCTTTTATGTATCTACTAACCGTATTACCAATAGTATAATTACGTCAATATATTTATTTGCTATATTTCATTCCTGCGTTTGTCATTTATTTGAGACCGGATTTCATGACTGAATCCACTCATTTTTATCACCCAAATATAACTGGAGGAATTTGTTAAAACAAATTTTAGGCGAAAAAATATAATGCTTGAATAGAATAGCTTTTAAAAGACCGTTTTTTTTTATATGAAGACTTTGTATATGTTAACATTTGTTAATATAATAATAAGAAAGTAACTAATTAGTTGTCGAGTAGGGTATGTAGATTATGATTCTAGGATAAACAATGATTTCCATTTGTTAGTATATTGCTGATATAAATAAATAATATTAAGTTTGATCTTTGGTTGGTTATTAACAATATATTTATTTTTCCTGGAATTGATCTTGTCTAGCTAAATAAAAAAAATGAAAATATACAGGATTGTTCTGACAGCAATGGAGGGAGGAAATACAGGATAATTTGAAGGCAACGGTGATTGATTTAAAGATAAAAATAGCCCGGACGAGGAGAAGTTAGGAGAATTGTATGGGGATATTGTGGATAAGCACGAGGATCAAAAATTAGAAGAGGGTGAAACACTAGTATTGTTTGTACGCAGAGGGATTGGAAGAGAAGAAACGGAGAATTGTGAAAGAGTGGAGTAGGATTGGGATTATTAATGGTGGTCAGTAAGAAGTCGATACTTGTGAGAGTAGGCTGGTCAGGGGTGAAACGATAGCCATGCTTTTTACTGTCTGTTAACTCTGGAATTATTCCAATACAAATATAGCAAATAAGTTTTCCCTTACCAAGAATTACGATTTTGTTGCTGGGGAGGCAAAGTTTTAGTTAATGAATTAGATTCAATAATTCTATGAAAAAGCTGAATATTATATGTGAAAAAAAAAGGCTGCGCATAAACATGGAGATAGATACAAATGCAAAAGAACATAATATAAACATTAACTCATACGTGCCTATAATTCTCTGTATGCCGTGTCTGTCTAGCAGATAGTCGATTATGTCCCTCCACATCTTCCTATACTTTATAGCTTTTAATAAGTTTTGTATTTTCACAAACCCTTCTGGTTCTGTCTTCCCTTTAAACAATATTTTTACCTAGGTTACTCCCTCTGTCACTCATGCATTCATTATGCCATGTGAATATCAAGTTCACCAAACCCTCTTTTCGCATTATTTACCCATGAAATTACAACTCTGTCTTTCTGATGTTATGGATAAATGTTCGTTTTTGTTACAATTTTGTTAAAACTTCTTCGTTACACATATGCTCAGTCCATTATATACTCATGATCCTTTTTGAGAATATTATATATATATATATATATATATATATATATATATATATATATATATATATTGAGAACAATATATATGGAGATATAAACATAGAAAGACACACACACACACACACACAAACACACACACACACACATATATATATATATATATATATATATATATATATATATATATATATATATCAGCATGTATGTTTGTGCGTGTATAAAACCGTGCCGCAAACATTTTTTTTGCAAGATATTGCTTAATGGCTAAATTTATGTTACCCTGGCTATAGAATAATTACAAGTCATATTACAGTGTGTCTTTTAGTATGCATTTTACAAGTTAAAACAATTTTACAAACAGATAAGCTCATGTGCACAATATTTGTAGACTGCGTTTTATGGATTCAAATAAAATACAACGTACTTCCCAACCAGAAATATAAGAGAAATCGTTTAAAGGGCCGGCATTAAATTCAGGGAGGTATGTTAGCTTTTATGAGTTATTGTATGGGTAGATATATTTGTATGGAAATTCGTATGTGTAAAAGTTCATTTCTTCATTCATATGCTTTTGGGAAAATTAGATATTTTTTCTTCTTTTGACAATATATTTTCTTACGTGATAATATATACAAAGAATTTGTTATTTAAATACACACCGGCACACACACACACACACACACACACACATATATATATATATATATATATATATATATATATATATATATATATATATATATATATATATATATATATATATATATTGTGTGTGTGTGTGTGTGTGAGAAAGAGAAAGGGAAAAAACGTCTCTGTGTGCGTATGTCTGTGTGTTTATGTGTGCGTACATATGAGTAGGATGTAGTATTAGGTTGGTGCAAAAATAACGACGTAAGCATGTCGTTTTTTGGCGTTAAAAATACGTCAAAAAACGACATTATTACATCATTATTTGTGCACCAACCTTATCTGAAAAAAATGGAAATAATGAGGAAAAGTGAAAACTATATACAGCTTCACCTTCACCTGCTTCAATATAGTCGTATTCAGGGCAGAAGGAGTGGCAAAAACCTGTGTAAAGAAAGTCTTCAAGACAGAATGAGTGACAAACACGTGTATATCGAAAGCCCTCAAGTCGGAATGAGTGACAAACACGTGTCTGAGGAAAGCCTTCAGACCCGAATGAGTGACAAACACGTGTGTAAGGAAATTGTGTTAGACTGTAAGTGAAGCTAATAAACATCCATATCAGAAAGTAATTCTTTTTCAGAATATATGCCGTTAGCATCTGCTGGATTTGAAGTTAATCCACACCGAGCGGGTTGCTTTTTAGTCAGTATTAGTTTGTCTACCACATTGTGTTAATAATGTTTTTGCCTTGATCGGTGATATGCTGAATAAAGGAAGTCAGCTGTTCCGCAGCAGTAAAGGATAACCTGACGAAGTATACCTATCTTCGTATTTGTGTTTAATCCAGAGATATGGTCCTCCGAGACTAGTTACCGCAGAAAAGAAGATAAACCAGATGACTCTGCGATGTGATAAAAAGAAGAGGATTGTAAATCTTCTAAGGACATATATGCTCAATGCAATAAACTAACCCTGGAATCTGAACGAATATTGAATCGTTTCAGGCATATATGCTTTATAGTAATTCCCCTAACTGATACAATATCTCAAGCATCGTATATATTCTCTGGTACTTACAGTAGTCGTCGGTATTCAGTCGACAGGCGATATTTTTATTTGCTAATCTTCTTCATCAGCCTATGATTTAAATTTCTTGAGAGAAGCAATTCGATTTTCTAAGATAATGACTTCTTTCTTTAAAACATTCGATATTTTAATCTAAGAACTAGACATAGTTCGAAAAATGTAACCGCGAGATATATGTATTATAATTTGCTTAATTCGTTCGTATAAAAAACAAGTTTGTTATACCCTTGCAAAGAAAACCCAAAGTTGCAATAAAAACTAAGAAATTATATATCAATTGATTTGTAATCAACGGTAGAAAATTGTAAGAAAAGTAATGGACCCAAACATGACCTTTATCTAAGCTCGGATAGTTACACTACAAACATACGCATTAAGATGCACCTAAATTTACCTTAGGCATCCATTTAAGCATTAAGATATAATTCATGTAAACGAGGTATGTTCACAAAGAAACCGAACTTTGAGAGTTCCCACACATCTCCTAGTGGTTCTGCTATTGTTGTTAACACATTTTGAACGCATTTTCTTGAATGTTATCGAGGTCTGCCGTCACTTTTCTTATAATATCCTCTCACGGCTTAAATCGCTTCCTTCTCTTTTATTTAGATTGAATTTAAGCTAGAAATCACATGGTGTCAAGTGGGGAGAATATGGAGCCTGTCGAACAAGCAGTATGTTTTTTCTTGACCAGGAAAACTTGGATTATATGTGCGGAATGAACGGGCGAATTTCGACATCACTCTCTACATGCACAAACCCTCCGTTAAAATGGAATGCACTGATCCTGTGCTTATCCCCACTTTGTGAGCAATTTCATGGATTGCTACACGACGGTCTTCCGTGACTATTGGTCGAACCTTCGCAAGCTACTCCTCGTTTTGGCTTGTGGGAGGCCTGCCTCATCGTGATTCGTTCTCCACCTAGGTGCGGCCATGTTTAGAGAGCTTATACCAATCCTTCATCTGAGTTTTATCCATGTCATCATGGACAAAAACCAGCTGAATATTCGGGACTGTCTGAACTTGAGTATCACCAAACGTTTTACGACATTAGATGCAATATTGTCGAAATTTAGCTTAGTAACAGCCAAACTCGGCGCAAAAATGTTGGGAAACTTTGTCATTACGTCCAATGACGGGAATCTCGCGTATCACAGTTAACAGAGACCTGAAACCAAGAATATACATCCATGACAAGCGAGATAAAGAAGAAGGAAAGACCACTTGAAATAGCTATAAAATTTATTGAGGGAAAAGAAAAAAAATAAAATGTGGGGGGGGGGAAATAGTCTGATGTTAAAGTTCACTGGTACAACTTGAAAATAACTGCCAAAAACGTCCCTTTGGCAAGCCCTTAAAAAGGACTCCAATAACAGTTCAGAGAGAGTGAAAGAAGTAGAGAGATAGCAGAAAGAAGGGAAAATTTGACTTACTGTTAAAAAAAATAGATTTAATGTTTTTGTTTTTTTTAAGTAGCTGGGAAAAAAAGGTTTTAGATATTTTTTTGAGTTGCTCTCCTTGGAAGATAAGCGAGCTTCCTGTTAAAAATAAATGCAGACTTGTTTTTTCAAACTTTCTCTGCGACACAAATTCAACTTCTAGAGACGACTTAGAAGATCTTTTTTTCACATAATTTTTTTCACGTCAAAATTTCGTCCACCACTAGGACAAAATAACTCCACGAAGGAAGGTAGCTTTTCAATCGCTTAATTTTGACTTTTTTCTCTCTTCGACAGGATTGTCGAAAGAAGACTTCCTTGAGAATGTTCTATTGTAAATTCTCTTTACAATAATTTCTTTAACTGATTTTTAGATAAGTCTTTACTGACTTGTTATTTAGTTGCTGAGCAATAATCCACTTGATTACTTGAACATACTTGACTTCACTTGTCTAGAGAATAAGCTTTTTCCACACGGCGAACACACACTTGTTCTTTATCTTCAATTGTCTTAGACAAATATTCTTGACTGTTTTTTTATGACTGTTTTCCTTGTCAGAGCAACAACAGGTTATCTTCAAGCTGGCTTCCTTTTCGTCGCGAGACAAGACGACTTCTCGTCTCCACACTGCTACTACTGACAAGATTCCTCTAATCTAGTCGAAAACAAGCGGGAAAATCACGAACAACCAATCGTTAGACACGACTTCGCCACGTGACACAGCAACAGCAGTTCTTACACTGCACACAGGGGGGAAAAGGAGAGGGGGAAGGAAAGTAAGAGAGATAGAAAGATAGATACAGAAATTAAATTTCTGACAATATCTCTGCTCAATGCTTTCTCTCATTTTGCGTGAAAATTAAAATCCCACGAGCTTGCCCCACACATCTGTACTCTAGGCGTAACAGTCGACAACTGACACGGTTTACCGATGGGAAAATGTTACGACATGAGCAAGAAGGGGATTTTCACCTCCGAATTAGATAATTTTTCCCATTTGGTAGTAATTTCGACAGAAAAAATTCAGATCTTTTTAAACGCACCTCGTATATTCATAAAAAATATAATGGTGGTTCTATATGGAGATTATCTTATGAATAACGTTATTTATATAATCGTATAGCGTATTTACGGTTTCTATTATTTAAAATATTTCGATATCTGAACTTGAATTACTATGAAACTGTGCATAAAGATCTATTGACTGAACTCACTGACTCTAGTTGTTTCGACTTATCCATTGATTATTTAAGATGACATTTTTCTAACTTCGTCAGACAAAGGGCAACAAGCAGAGGTCATTAAGATAGGATTTTAATTATTATCATTGTAACAAGCTTGATGGGACAACAGATTAAAAATTGTTTTAGGGCGCAGTTTTCTTATTACCCATTAGAAGAGACACAATTATCTATATCTTTTAAAAAATAATTAATAGCATGCAAAAACACAGGAGAGAATGCGTATAGACAATACGTATATGATAGAGTTGATATGCGCACAGTAAGACAGGAAAAAAAAAAGATAAATAATGAGTATGTCTGATATAAAGGGTAAATAAACAATAAAAGAACACTGGCCTTTGTAAAGCATAAATATGAATTATCAAGTTTTCTTCATCAACCGTTCCTTACTTAATTAGTACGGCTTAAAACGGCTATATGAGCATCTCCCGAGTGTATACGTATATAAAATTTTGATAAGAAAATCGACTATGGCTGAGATCGTCTGATCGACGTTCAAATATGGGCAACGCGGTGTAGATATTTGTCCTGCTAGAATCTTATATCCTCTTACAAAGTTATCGCAAAAATGGGCGCCTCTTGCAGATGTTACACTAATATTCTAAAAACTTTTAAAGGAGGATTTACTCCATCAACTGAGGCAGATTCACTTCCGGAATCGTTGTAATTAGAAATTCTGTATAACTTTTAGTTGATAGAATCTATTTGTGGTTGGCGTCTTTGAAGGCCTTTAGAGACTTCTTTTACATGAACAGACATACCCACATCAATCTTCTCTTTTATCCCACTCTCTGTCAATATTCTCTAGACGATTGACATCAAAAAGCCATTCGAATATCACTCTTAAGTTTTCAATTCTCAACGCGATTCTTTGCAAAGTCACTCTTGCCAGTTTGCACTGCCTTTCTACAGGATAATGGTCAGTTATTCACTTTTGTGTGCTAGTGCGGTTAGCCATTCTCTATTGCCTTTGTGTTTATTCAACACCTACAAACTTCAGTTGTGGTTTATACTCTATATATACTGAATGCATACTCCGGCATGGTCTAAAGTTTGAACAACTCCAGTACACTGTAAACATTTGAAAGGATTCGTCTAAGGAATTTCACTCGTGAGACTTGGGTAAGTCAGTGGTATTTTGTTTCTGGCAATTTACAAATGTGCTGGGAAAGTCAATTTTTTTCCCGGGCAGACTTATGGCATCAAGCACGTTCTTGACAAATTGACCATGGGAAATTCAAGAAGGGAAAGTTAAGTTTCGATACATGCACTGTTTTAAAATGTTTCACCAGTACAAGGCCCGAGGACCACTCGAGGGGGAAGATTACAGGGTAAGAATCACAGCTTAAGGAGACATGTGTGGAAGAAAGCGTTTAACCCTAGAATTGAACTGGTCAAGATATATATATATATATATATATATATATATATATATATATATATATATATATATATATATATATATGGGTGTATGTGTGTGTGTGTGAGAGAGAGAGAGAGAGAGAAAGAGAAAAAGAGAGAGGATGCGTGAAAGATAGAGAGGTTGAAATCGATATATATATATATATATATTATCTCTCAGGAAGAATTTTAAGGGAGAAAATATCATCAAAGTATATATTTTTAAAAAATATTTAAAATTGTACGCGTCCCTTTTTAGTTGTGCTCATTGTAGTCGCATTACTATAAAATGCACTCTAGTCTAATAATGTCCTCAGGGAGAAAACCTGTCACGTGAAACATTTTTCCAATTTGACATTGTTTTTTCTTCCTGTAAGACATACGATTATCATCGACATATATGTATATAGTTTTTAGAAGCGTAGCTTAAATGATGCAAAAGCCCGCGTATATAAAGGACCTAGCAAGTATCGAACACGCGATTAAGTTCGATCTACCATGAGAACTCCAAACTTAAAGCCTTGTGCCACATCTAAGCTGTAATTCCGCATTATTATTCAATGTCGTGTAAAGCGTTTCTCGTCAGATTAGTTAGGACAGTGTAAGTTCTATCCTCAATTTGTGCTTATATATATATATATATATATATATATATAGATAGATAGATAGATAGAGAGAGAGAGAGAATGTGTATCTAGACAATTTTTCGTTCATGAACGATTGGTTGAACGATAACGATTGTTCTTTGTTTAAGATGTATTTATTTATTTTTCTTCGACCCATGTTATTTCTCGGTTTTATGGCCGGTGTTTGTGCATAACATTTCCAATATATTCTGACTGCTTTTAGACTTTCATAAACTATAATCAAATAAATCTTGTTGGTTTAATTAGGCTGCGTCTACATCTATGCAAAATGTTTTATTGTGCGTTTTCAAGTGTTTCGTTTTTACGCATCAATGGCTGTCGCGTCATGCCTTTTACAAGAATCTCTTCTTCACGCGTCATTTTGAGATGTCTTGTTATTTCCTTATTTTTAGGAGTGCATAGTATTAAGCAGTGTATTCATAAATTATTGTAGTTGCATGATTATGTCAGTTCTTATATATGTACAAATATAGACAAATTTGTATCTATCTAGCTAGCTAGCGAACGAGCAAGCTCTCAATTGGTGCTTTCCATTTTTCATTTTTTATTAAATAAAATAAACAAAACATCTAAATCCCTTGTGTTTTTCCCTGTCCGTATAATAGAGTTACAAAAAAATATATAAGTATTTATATTTTCGCGCGCCCATTGTGTATGCGCGTATACAATATATGAGATTTATTTATTTATAAATGTAGTCATATATGGCTTCGTGTTTAGCATTCAGTGTGTGTTTCTGCACAAAGATGTATCGCTGATTGCATTTATGTCTATAGGCGTATTCAATTTAGACATTTATATATTTTCCCCAAAAACGTTTACCATATATATATATATATATATATATATATATATATATATATATATATATATATATATATATATATATATATATATATATATGTATGTAGGTATACGTGTGTATAAACAGCCCTATCCCGGCCTTATCCAATACAGTCCAGATTTATATTGATTAATGATTTTCTTGCGCATCGTCCGACCTCGGAGATGGTGAGGGATTCTATCCGGACTGACAGACTAACCCAAATCAATGGCCATCAAGCAAAACACTCCCAAGTTTTATTGCTCGACTTGCCGTTCGCTTTTATATTTCGGGCAAAAAAAGCTACCACCTCACCCTAGCCTTTATTGTCTGCCCTGGCGCGTCGTAAGTGTTGATGTTTTATTTTTCACTGGGACCATGCATTAGCATTATTCTCCTCTATCTCAGATTGGTGGTGCCGTTAAGGAAAGACACATATTTCTATATGAATATAAGCTACACATGTTCAGATACTTTCCAAAGAAAGTCGATTTATTATACGAAGATTGACTGATATGAAATATTTCAATCCTATGAAACAATATAAAGGAAAGTTAGAACGATGAAGTATATTAAACTGTGATATATTTATTTATTTTACAAAATGGTAATAACAAATTTGATTTTTCAATTTCATCTGTATTTGAAGTTATAACTTTGGATTTGTTACTAAATCTGGTCATGATGAAATTCTCTTCATTAATTTTCATTCAAATTCAAACAGCATTTTCAGCATTACTATTAGAAGAAAAAAGTTTATCTTTCATTACCTCTCACTTTGATTACCGTATAAAACCATGTTGCCAAATTAGGATTGCATACAGAGTGTTTACAGATTCCTCACTCTGTTTTAGCGGCCGTGCAGACTTTATTTTCCTGAAAAATATTTTTAAATTCTTCTTTCAGAAATTCTTCTGCGAATGAGTTGAGTGTTGGTCTAATCTCACAATATATACATCTTCCATTTATGTGTTCGTGTGATTTAAGGACGTAGGCGGTTCTCCAAATTGTTCTATCCTTCATATCTCTTAATAAATTTTGGTTTTTTTTTTTTGTTATTTTTCCTACACTTTCTTCTGCTATCCATTTAGTCATGTTCACTAAGTATTTTTTTATGTTGTTTGCCTCTGTTCCTCTTCCCTTCAATTTTCCCTGCGTCTATCAGATATTCTAAGCCCTCTTTCCTCATTATGTACCTTAGAAATTCCAACTGTCTTTTGCTGATTTTAAGGATATATCTCCATTTTGCTTCCATTTTCTCTAAAACTCGGAAATTTCTCGTCAAGGTATTACCAGCAAATTTATATAGAACCATGTTTCTGATTTCTCGACTATATTCTGCATCTCTGAAGATATTGTCCAGACGATATTGCAACATAGCGGGATCGATATTACATAATAGCTAAGTACTCGTAATAATTTACTTAAATGTGGAATGTATATTTCGATAGTTGAATGCACCTTTCTTTTCCTGATGTCAAGCATATGTTTCTTTTTATTTTCCCATTTCTCTAAAACTTCATCGTTGCATACATGTTTGTTCTATAGCATCCTTATCATTCTTCTGTAGAACCATATTTCTGTATTACCGAAATTATATTTTGAAATGACTCCCGATGTAATAAACCCATTTTATTTGGGCATAACTTAATCTACACGGGGGTACATTAAGTTTAGGCCAGTTAAGACACTCGGATATAAAATAGCTTAGGTCAGAACATATCCCCGTAGATAAGAATCTTACCTCTCTTTTACGCCATTTATTAATATGCATGTTTCTGTGAATATAGTTTCCTATATCTGTGGAGATTTCTTGCGTGTATTCCAGAGCCTTTAGTAATATTTTGATTTGTTTGGTTTGCATACATGTTGTTACTAACATCTTGAACCCTATTTAAAGGGACAACATGATTGATTAATGATAATTTTTGTTATTAAACTCAACTCTATTTTATAGCGATGTATCTCAAAAGAATATTAAAATGGATGAGAAAACTATTTTTTTATATTTATCCAATTTTTCTTATATGTATTGCATACCTTCATGACAACGGGACATACATATGGCTCTTACCAGTATTTTACCCTTTGCTAAGACTCTCGTCCACGTTCCGCCACCCATTCACACAAATTCGTCAGTGGCTCACAGATTTCCACTATATACTCTCAGTATTTGCTGCGACTTTTGTTTTGCAAATCCTCTTTCCTTATTAAGTGTCTAAAGAATTTCAAATGTCTTTTCCCGGTTCTGAATATGTGTTTTTTTCTGTTTCCATATACTCTATAACTTTTCTCTTTCCATATACTCTAGAAATTTTCATTGCTTAGTCGCTCCTTCCATAAAATCTTCACTTTCTTTCTGTATAATAACATTTCTGATACTCTAGTGTGTTTCTTCATCCATGAGGAAATTGTCCAACATATCCAAGCTGTTGGATATCACATAGTAAATTGGCAGACTTTTCTTCGTCTATAATGACTATTTCTTTTTGCTTGTATCTTTCTTAGCTTTCAGAAAGCATCTTTCGCTAATCCAATAGGTGTTCGGATCCTGTTCTCGCATTTATTAATCCGCTGTTAAAACGCTTCACCGATTATTGAACTCCAGTGTCTACTTGATGTTTATGATTCCGTAAGTCATATCTTGGGTGTTTCTCTCTGGCTAATGAGCATAAGTTGTGCTTTCTTGTTACTCGTTTTTTTTTCCTGCTTGCTCCTTCCCACTCTGTCTTGGAGGTCCTGTATTTACCTTTCCGTATCGGCCATTTGACATGTGCGTATCTTGAACTGTTAACATTACGCCCACCGAGAGTAAATTATTTTATGATATCCTGTTTCCTTAGTATTGCGTCTATGTAAAGGTTGAATAAATCTGCGGTAAAAACGCATTCTTGTCACATGGCCCTTTTTATTTTTTTTTAGCCATTCAATTTATTTTCTATCGGTAATTTATCTCCAATATGAGATCAGAATTATTCCAACATCTTTTCAAGATCAAGTTTTTAAGCGGTTCAAAAAGATCCTCGTACTATAGCTTACCAAAAGCTTTTGTGTAATTTATAAAACATAATTGTACACCCTTCTGCATCTTTATTCCTCCTTCTGATATCATTCTGATCATGAATATACCATACCTGTTTCGGTATTCTTGATAAAACCACACAGGTCTAATTCTGCTTCACGTTATATTCGTCAAGATTCCCATCATTAATTTGATTATCTGGCTCAATAAAATGATTGTCTTATGGAGTTCGCATTCGTTTGCACCTGGCCACTTAGGTAATGTTATGAAGTGGAATTTAGTGATGTTTTCTTCTATGCGTGTACTGTTGTATATTTTGTTTATTATTAGGTTGGTGAAAAAATAATGACGTAATAATTTCGTTTTTGACGTTAAAAAATACGTCAAAAAACGACATTATTACGTCATTATTTTTGCACCAACCTAATATTTCTGTTAGCTTGTCTTTGACGAATTCATCTGAGAGAATTTCTGTGACGATCCAATCAAGCCCAGCTGGTTCATATTCTCTATTGCTGATATTCCTCCATCATTTACTATAACATTTTAGTTAAGAAAAATAATTATGTAACCTAATATTAAATGGACGACTAAACATAAATACATGGATAGACTTTAGACTAGGATATACACCGATGTATGAAAAAGGCTTGCTCCAATCATACGTTGCGTGTTATTATGAACTAGATTGAAATTTACCCGGATATATTTCTGGGAGGGAAGAAAACTGTGCTGCCACAATAGAACACCGGTTTACACAAATCAAAAATAGTAGTAATAAAAAAAAAGTTATTATTCTGTTCTGTCTCGCTGGTATCTGCCATTAAGCATATTTAAACAAAGCTACGGAATGTGTGTGCAAACAATTTTCTGTCTCCTCTGTTAGCAACGAATTCGCGTAGGAGTTCTATTTAATATGAAACCTCGTAAATATTATTAGATATTTATTTATGTTTCATCAATCACATCTGGTGGGTTTATCTGGGAATCAAATAACAAAATAATGCCTTAAATTTCCTGTGGCTGTCCCAATAATATTGTGTCTGTCGCAATGATTATTCCGTAAACTTCTAACCCGGCAATAATTCAAAGAATTATTTAGTTATGTGATATTATTTTTGATTTCTCTATTTTTTGTTTTGCTTTTATTTTTTTTTATTTTTTTAAATACACAATTGCTTAAGAAAATATTTATGACAAACAAATCTGATCCCCAGGTAAGCGCATTTAGATCGACTTGGATTTCAAATTCTGAATATATCAGACTTCTTGCTGCACAAATCGACTCATGTACTGATTTATTTGTTTCCTGATTGTTTTTTATTGTGGTTTTGAATATTTATCCACAACTTAGGATCGAAATTAGGTCGACACCAAAAGACTATATTAGTGAGTGTAACGATCTCAACAGGAAATCAAACTTAGATCGACGAGTTTTCTAAGACACTAAGCATTTTACTAGCTATACATCCAACGCCTCGCTTCTAATTGAATAAACTATTATTTTCTTATTTCACAGGTTAATACAGGTTGATTGTCATCATATAAACATGTATTATACCATTGATTTTGTTGTGAACATTATTTTCAGAATTACTCCTCAATGATTTATTTGCGAGTCATCTTAACATACGATTATTGTTGCACCATACATTTTCAGTTACTGAGATGATTGGAGAATTTGGATTCATTAGTCAATTTTGAAGATTACGAAGAATATTATTCTCGCATGAATATGTTCGTTAGCTTTAACTTATACGAAACAAAAAGAACATCGAATAATTACCTTCATTATCTTCACAGTAACAACATTTTTCAAGTGAAATTTAATTTTACTGCCTATAAAAATTACCACAATAGATTATTTCATATACTGACTGTTTTCACTGAAGTCATTTTGTGAAATGCCCCAAACACTTCCACAGCTAACAGGTATCACTAGTGTAGGCCGGTATTCATAAATCCATTTTAGCTATCAGTTTTCAGATAATTCTTTGACCAACTCATTCATTTCACTCTGTGATTTTTACATGATTGTTTATGAGTTGGTTACCTTTAACTAACAAAACAGGATATGTACTTGATTTGACAATTTTCTCATACTCCATGGATATTCAGGAAACCCGGAAATGTGGCTCGCTATAACCCTGGGTATCAGTGAACGACATTGTAAACTTACCGACACATTTCTTATGGGGTATACGTGATATTGTAGTATTGTTAATGCAACTTTGGTATCAACCATTTTCCTGGACCCAAATAGACCGCCCATATCCTATTGTCGCAACGTATTGGCAACGTTACGAATTTCTTTATGGAAATATTAGGGATTGTCAAATAGCATAAAACAATTTTTATTCACTTAAAACTATGTATATAAGATTTATTCTCGTATCTTTATTTTATTGACAATCATTTAGCTGATGGATACCTTGTAGTGTCTTCCTAGAATTTATTTTCCATTTTCTGTTAATGCATAATGTGTAGAGTGGATGCTCGATTCATTTAATCAAAGTTATCTTCAGCAATTTAGCAAGGAGTTTAATTCCTACAGTTTTTTTCATGTTTCAATTTTTATTTCAATGTTTTTTTTTGTTTTATTTTTTTTTCGGGGGGATCATTTTATCATCCCCTTTATCGATTATATAATTAATCTAAGCCTAACGTAATTTTAACTTCTCGCGTCAATATATTTTCATCTTTATTATTATTATTATTATTATTATTATTATTATTATTATTATTATTATAAACATAGTTTTTACCTGCATTTTGTATAATAATATACTGGTTTATAAACAATGACCTAGGGGATTGACGTGTTTTTTTTTGTTCTTTCCCCTTAATTATAGAAACGAGAGTTACTGACAATAAAATCTAAATGGGCAGAGGTCGTCGGAGGATAGGGGATGTTCTTCCTAGAACAATCTACTGGATTTCATGGAAAGATGTTCAACCAAAGATTTTGTTGATTATTTCTTGAGGTTTTTTTTTTTATAAGACCTAATGCTACAACCAAAATGGGATGTGTTTTTGTGCCACATATTTTCTATTTTCGATCTTCAGGTATATATATATATATATATATATATATATATATATATATATATATATATATATGAAAGTGTGTGTAATCATATATATATATATATATATATATATATATATATATATATATATATAAATGAAATATATTTGAAATTGTGATGATTATGATGCGATGATGATTGTTTCGCTGTTGAAAATGACATGACAATTCAATATATCTATTTTGAATTTCATCGTTCACCTCCCGCGCCTTGTTTTTTTCTTATATTTATTGTCCAGTCCTTGAAGAAAAATAATTTCTAAGTCAGCCTATTGGCTCACATTAAACTCTTACTTTCTCCTTCACTCTATCCTTCCCTTCCCTTTACTATCTCTCTCTCTCTCTCTTTCTCCCCCAATTTTATTAAAATCTTTCATTGATATTTTTTTTTCTTTTTCTTTCTTCCTCTTAATATTATAACAAATTTTTCCTTTTCTTTTTTTTTCTTCTTTTTTCCTCTCCCTTTTCTTTTCGTCTGGATAAATTGACTCCATCTATTAAGAAAACGTCGGTCTTAAGGGATGAACATATTTTTGTATATTCATGAAATAAATTATAATTGAATGGATTTTTAAAGATCGTCTGGACTCATTTTTTCATTATTATTATTATTATTATTATTATTATTATTATTATTATTATTATTATTATTATGTTACTACTATCGACAATTGAAATAAATCAACAAAGTCAAACTCAAAAAAAGCAGAGGTCAAACATACCATTTTCTACAGCAATATGGAGGGTCTACGTTTCACATTTTCAGAGACTGAATATCATCTTCTTCAGTACAAACACAACCTATGTCTGTCAGAAACTGATATTAATAATTGACTCTCACTACAGGAGCTCGGAATTTACGATTACTAACCTTAATAACTAAACATCGCTATCTGTATCACTCCAGCCACGGACTCGGCTTCCATCTTAAGGACGGCTTTTCCTCTGGCAGATACGCCAAAATCGATGTATGTTATTCTGCGTAAGACGGTGGGACGCAACTTTTCAACAGAATATCTCAGAGAATATTCTCACTAAATCTCCCTCAGCTTTCATATTCATGATGATTTCAGTATTAACCCCAGAGTGTACTTAGTCTACTCATTAAAAACCGATGAATGTAGATAAGCGAACAGTTCGACTCAATTTTATGCCTCTAACTCAACATTAAATGACAATGGTCATCACTATCGCAACTTTTACCGTCTTACAGAGCACGATATCTATAGTAGTTTCATTAGCCCGGGAAGTTTCAAGACTTATTAAAGGAAGTAAACCTAAGAAATATAATGTCCCATAAACCATTCCAGTGGTTGTCCTCAAGAATAGCGCACCGGAACTATCCCCGATTTTAGCGAAATTTTTAACTTCTCTTTCATCCTTCCCTAGTCTTTGAAAGGTATATAACGTATGTTCGGTTTTCAAGGACGCTGTTGAACACTCATCCCCGTCCTATTATAGACCTATCAGATTCCTTAGCGTCATTTGCAACCCTTTCCAGATTATAATCAACAAGAAAGTTGTTGATCACCTAAATAGGAACAGCCATGCGAACGACAAACTGTACAGGTTTCGATCGGTCATATTCACTGCTTATGTCCTAAACACTATTTCTCACAGAATCATTAAGACACTAGATAATAAATGCATCTCACGGACAATAGATTTAGATATTTCAAAGACCTTTGACAAGATGTTCCACAACGTATTGTTGCTCAATCGTTCTAGATATGGAATCACTGGAAGAATATTCGCAGTAATAAAGTTCTTCCTAACAGGTAGACCTCTGGATGTAGTGGTTAGCGGTCAGTTCTCGGAGAGGCACTAGCCATTTTCGCAGACATTCCCCATGGGTTGCATCTTCGAGCAGTACAGTTTTTACTTTACATAAATGATCTAATTGTATATTCCGATCATTTGTAAATATCTATAATGATGATACAACGGTGTTCTTCCAAAATATAAACGACAGTATATTGACAGCAGATCACTCATCCCATCTAGCTGTAACATATCAGTGGGAGAAAACCGACTGGTTACGTCCAATGTCTCAAAAACATAACTAGTTATATTCCATCATTGCATATCAAACTCTAAACTGCCTTCAGTCTAGATGAATGGATGTTCCCTCAGAGAGATATCATGCCTTCAGTAATTATTGGGCCTTACAGAAGACAGATCTCAAATGGGCTTCGTATGTAAGAACCATCGCTAAAGTTGCTGAAAAAACTGTCTGTTCCCTATACCACTTCAGTAAGTTGCTGACTCCTCTTGATATCCTCTACATTTACAATAGCTAGATCAGGCCTAAAAAGGAGTACCTACGTATATCTGAAATAGGAAATATATAGCAGCAATATAAACATATATATTTTAATTTACAATATTTTTAATCAAACTCGAATTCCAGTATTATTTACGTAGGGCCAGCGCTCCGAACACTACAATCTTAACCAGTTCATGTTTATTATAAACCGTTATCTTTCCCATTTATCCGCATAAACCTTACTAATTACTCTGTATCCCTCTACCTCGAGTGGCACCCGCGCGTTGTACAGGATAAACTCATAATGTAAAACACCTACAAACACACGTGCGCGCACGCATGCGTGTGTTTGTGTGCAGTCACGTCGGCATGTGTCTGAAAACTAAGCTTGGGGCATCGGACTAAATTTATGTTTACGTTAATGCGATTACACATGCGAACGAGCGAGCGACGATGGGAATTTTAATTAATTTTAAAGATGATTTTTTTTTATTTTATTTTATATGTTTGTTTTCAGTATAAAATCCCTCCGACAAATTTTGTTTGTTTGTGTTTCCATTAATTTGTTAATCTCTCTCTCTCTCTCTCTCACACACACACACACACACACATATATATATATATATATATATATATCGAGAGAAATCTTCAGGCAAATATATATATATATATATATATATATATATATATATATATATATATATATATATATATATATATATATATATATATATATATATATTGTTTATACATATTTAAGTAGTATGCTTCCAATAAACAGCGATTTTTTTAAGAACGTCTGTATTCTCCTCTCCGGCCTGATTATCTGTATTTAAACATTTGGTTAGATACATGATTGAACTCCATCTTGTAGACACTGCAGGATTTATTTTCTCTTAATGTCCGTCTGATACCAGGAAGAAACGTTGTTACTGTATAAATGTTGTCGATGAAATATTGTTATGGGTTCAAATTTCTTTCTATCAATCAAAAGAGTCATGTCCACCCCAGTGATTTACACATAAATGTATTAGAAACGATAGATGGATGTCTTTCCCAAGGGCAATGGAGCTGATCAAACGAAAACCTTCAGCAAATTTGAGCTTGATCTGGCTAAACAATTTTCCTCGCCACTAAAGTTCAATATAAATTTTCAATATTTTCCTAGCGACCAGAAAAAAAGTTTGAGTCGTAGAAAAAAAAAAGCGTTTCTATTGGTCTTCGACCAAAACATCCTTATTTCTACTAGTTAATTCTTCTACAACTATGACACGCCATGCCAAGTACACTAGACCAAATCAGCCTCACTGCATTCATATTCAATTCATAAGAAGAATGTTCTAGTTAGGTTTCTTCTCGAGAACCGCTAATTTGTGCAAAGAACTCCCGGGAGTATGCTTCCCTGAATACTACATTCATAACCTATTCAGTTCTCGGGGCAAACGCTGTCTATCCTATATATCATCACTTACTTCTTCCTTTCATGTCTTTAGAAATCTCTCAATCAATAACTTTCAGTGGCTCTAGAGATTTATATCGACTGAAGTTTTAGGAAACAAATTAAAAATTGCTTCCCACACATAAGCACCCACTCATATGGTTATCTCAGTTAACTTGATGAGTGGTAATTAAAACAAGCGAACGTCACAAGCCAATGCAATATCATTCTATATGACAGTAAATGCTGGAACATATCCCCAGGGATAAGGAGAAAAGCCGGAACAACAGAACGGTTCTACAGAAGGATATTGAGAATATCATAGAAGCTAAGTACCACGAGAAAAGTATAACAAAAAACACTTTATCTCAGAAATTGGAAGAATCAGCTGAAATTTCTAGGACGCAAAATGAAGAAAGAAGGCGTGGAGAAAACTATCCATAATGGCATAATGAGTGCAGCAGAGATACGGAAATGCAGTGAGCAATCAAACTGAGCAGGTTGTGCGAGTGGACGGTGGTACGGCATGTAGACGAAGAGACACAGAGAGAATTCCTCCCCTAGTTCATTTGATTATCATTTAGAAAGACTTAATT
>OZ010571.1:117650620-117668120 GCA_963932145.1 Acanthosepion lycidas
TACATGTCACGAAAACATACGCTTCAGTGCATCTGGACATTATTCTGACAATCTCTTTACATAATCCCTATTCATATAGTTTCCTTAATTTCAATACAGAATATGCTATGCGTAATGGATCAATGTTTATATTTGAAATACATCATTTTTTTTTAGATTATATACTAGTGGACAATATTTGTTCGTATTAACAAAACAATGCAACCATTGTGCTCTTCGTCCTGCATCAAGTGCTTGTAGATCTCGATAATTTTCGAGTATTATCTAAATGTATCTTAATTAATCTACTCTTATGGATTCTTCTTATTCCTCTGATAACTACCCAGTATATGCTGTCTGTTTCTTGTTTACTACTACTTAATTATTACTCGCCCCGTCTCCGCTGAGTCTAAATCTGTTCTGGCCAGCCCTGGGGATGAACACACAATTATACATATTTTTTTTTTTTTTATCTGTAAATGCACAATGAACTTTTACATAAAAATTAGAACGGAAAATGGAAACGCAAAACAGATATGATGAATCTGCTATACCCGTCATCATTCATAATTCTAATATTTTATCATTTAGATTCTTTGGAATTCTACAACCTTACATTTCCACATTCGACATTACAGCAGCATTTGTAGCAGTTTTCATTGCATTCTATGCATTTTTTTTACATTATTACCCACCTACATTCACATCCATCACTTCTAATGATGATCTACAATTTTCCTAAAGCATTATTACCTGTCGAATATGAGGGCTATTCAATTATTGTTGTGACATTTTCAATGATTGCAACTCTCAGATTAGAGAATGTGAAGAAGCAATTTCTTGCACAAATGTAGCATTTAGATAAGAGATTATTGATTTCAATTTGGAAAACTAAAGAGGATGCGTTAATTGCATTTATCAGGAAAACATCGTCAACATTGAAGGGTTCTATAATATTACTACTGCTCTTGCTAGCCTAAATTAGTGCTCTATCAATCTTTGATATATGTTTACCTTTGGAGATTTCCGCCCATCTGTCTTTAGAGTGGGCAGGCACCTCTCAGGTAGTTGTTGATCTTTCTGCCTTTGGACAGCGAGGAATCCGGACATAGCTATGGTGAAGAGCAGTGTCTCGTCTGAGGGAGCAGACGGACGCGACCCCGTCTATACGGGTTCTATGTGAAAATTATCACGAGCTTACGAGCTCGGTCTTGCCCCACATAAAAATTGGCCTTGTGCGGCATGCTGCCTCGTAGGGAGATTGGGTAAATTACATATCTCTCTTTGATTTTATTCTCTGTTTTGTTGTTTGACGCGTACACTTTCGCCAATCTCATATATTTTTCTTAGTAGATCTGTAGTTCGCTTTTATACAATTCAACAAATGTCATAATAGTTTGACTTTCTTTAAATTCACAACACCAATATTTACAAATGTTATTGTTAATCATTTCCTTTTTGTGTTTTGCTTGCAGTCGTTTCGCTTCATCTCCTTCATTCTTCTTATTGCATTTTGACCTCTGTTCAACCATTTCTCTATTTCCAGCGTTATGTCCCATCAGTCAAAAACTTTACGACATCTCTTTTCTCTTTTAAAATTCATATTGTATATCTGAAATATGACATATGACATATGCTAGTAGTTTAATAAATTTTATCTATTCTGTTCCTTCCTTTTCCTATAAGCTCTGATGTGTGCTGCTAACTTTAACATAAATTTGAGCTAAATTGTTTTATATTTCTCTGTATAAGAAATATATTAATCAATCCAAGAGATTTCGATAAACATTTTAATAAAGGGTATTGTATTCATATATATGTTTCAAAGTTAATTTTTTAGCATCTGAGTACCACACTCCTCTTCGTGAGTGCGTATACTTACATCAACGGAAACTCAAATATTAATTTGACTTCGTCATTAATTTTCATAACATTGTATCTTTCCCCAATGCATATATATATATATATATATATATATATATATATATATATATATATATATATTTATATATATATATATATATATATATATATATATATATAATATATATATATTTATATATATATATATATATATATATATATATATATATATATATATATATATATATATATATATATATATATATATATATATATGGAGACATAGGTCAACAATATGGCGAAAAGAAATAAATCTCTAGGACTTCTGTTTTAGCCTGGAGATTGCGTTCAGTCATGGAAAACGTTGTTTGGTAATGACGTACCTGTTCATTTAGCTCTTTAATATTTATCATTTTTATGTATTGACAGGGCATAACTTGAAACTAATTCATATAATCTAGGTAACTATTTAAAATCAAAATCAAATGGATTTATGAAGTTTACCAGTTTATGCATTTGTTTTTATCTTTTACTACTTTTTAATTTTTGAAAATAACACTCACAATCTACACACACACATACACGCACACACACACACACACACACACACACACACATATATATATGTATATATATATATATATATATATATATATATTCTATGTTGTTTAATTGTGTTTGGCATGCCGACGTTTTCGTAAACTTCATGGATACGGTATTACAAGACGATTGTTTTATTTCATACAGCCATTCCAGTCTAAGCCTGAAATGAAGTTTGCCTAAACAGGTTCTCCTCCAGTTTCTTTCATATGAACGCTGGTGTTCCCACGGCTCTATACTGAGTCCTACACTGTTTCTGACCTTCATTAACGATCATCCTCATGGCATCAATTTTAATCTAGGCATCTACGCAGGCGACACTACTATTTATCAAGTCATCCCATAAGATCTGTCCGAAATTTGAATAAAGAAAACAAGTGACAAAATGTTACATTTAATTACAGATTGAATCAACAATGTATTTCCCTGATTATCTATGACTTCCTTCCATCTATTAACAAGCTTACTAATTCCATTACTGTAAAATTCTTTTGGCTTTGATTCGAAAAACTCACAAATGTCAGTTTTTACCTCTTCCTGTGTTACAAAAGCTGTTTCTTCCAAATGATTCTGTAAGCTACAAAACAAATTGTAGTCTGAAGGAGCCACATCGGGAGAATAAGGTTGATGAGGAATTCACTCCCAACCAAGTTCTTCGATCTTTTGTGACGTGATTCTTGCTGTGTGGGGTCGTGCATGTTCCTGATGAAACATCACATCTTTTCGATTCACTAGCCCAGGTCTTTTTTTCCTCAAAACATAGTTCAAACGCTCTAATTGCTGACAGTATATTTAAGCATTAATTGTTGCATTAGGTGGTAAGAATTCAAAGTGGAGTATTCCCTGGCGATCCCACCAGATTCAAAGAAGAATTTTTTGCCCGTGAAGTTCCTTTCTCGGCTGTGACTGGAGTCCTTTTCTTTTATCAAACCACTGTCTACGACGCTTAAAATTTCGATAAAAGTTCCATTTTTCGTCGCCAGTCACAAGTCTATCCAAAAAATGTGAAACAAGTTGGCGAGAATGGAGAGAAGATCAGATGTCAACACGGGATCTGAGATTGTTTTAAGACAATTCATGAGGCAACTATTTTCCAAGTTTAGGAACTTTTCCAAGTTGTTGAAGATGACGATGAACAGTTTGAACTGAGAACCACCGCCAATTCCACAACTGATAAAGCAGGATTTTCTCCAAGGACTGCTTCAAGAAGCTTTTCAGCAAACTCAACTGGACGTCCGGTTCGATCTTCCTCTTCAAGGTTGAAATCTCCACCTTTGAATTTTGCAAATCATCTTCTGCAAGTTCTTTCATTCACACATTCCTCTCCATAAACTGAGTGAATGTTTCTAGCCGCTTCGGCTGCTGAGTTTCCTTTCTTGAACACGTAAAGCATTACGTGCCTCAAATGATTCTTGGGTACTTCCATGTTAGCAGAGTTTTAATCAAACAAAATTTAATTTTATTGTTCTCTGAAATAATATTTGATCAGTTTAAATGCCTCTAAACATAAAAATAATGTTCAGCTCCATTAGACATTATAAAATACTATTTAAATTTCGTTCATTTTTTTTTTAAAAAGTTAAAATTCGGACAGAACTTATGGGATGGCCTGATACTTATATCTCAATAGCAAATCCGGCATTGCTGACAAAGCTAATCTGTCTGTTGTTCTTGAAAAGTGTGGTTGACTGGCGCAGGAATCTGTGGATGACTGGCGCAGGAAATGGCTTGTAATCCTTAATGCCTCCAAAACGAATCGGCTTTAATTTGCCCAGCATAGGGAACACTGCGTGTCTAATAGTAGCATGACTGAGGATCAACTCCAACAGAGCGTTTATCTGCGCTTTCCTTGTCTTACTTTTTTCAACTGACCTTAGGTGGAACAAATTCATTGAATCAATAGCTTCACCTACCACAAGGAAAGTTGGTTCTCTGTGTCGTGCAAGAAGGTTTCTCTCGTCTGAGTCCATCTTTAAATCTATAAATATAACATTCGTGCATCTATTGAATACTGTTGCCATATATGGTTTGGTGCCCCAGTTTTTCATCACGGAGTCCGCGAAAAATCCAGAGAGGGATATGCAATGATATAGTTCCTGATCTGGCATCTCTTCTGCAGTCACATTCTCACAGACGTGAACCTTCAATGCAATCTTCAGACTTGCAGAGTGTGAGGACTGCGTTCAAGTATGAAACGGACTGTCGATTGTCAATGTTAACATCAGTGTCGAGATAAATCTTCTTAAATTTCACACGGTCTCTCTCTGATTTTGAGCATTTTACCTTATAAATATAATAGATTATTAAACTATATTTTATCATATATACATAGATTTATATTTCAGTAATGATAAAATACGGTAATCCGTATGGAATTTCAAGGAGGTTATCCATTCTGGCAGCGCTCAATTTCAAAAGATAAAGCAAAATTATTATCAATTAAAGAATATCAAACACTTAAAATCGAATAGGTAAACATCCTAAGAACTTCAGGAACCATTGTAACCATTGCCTTCTGGAGAAAAATATAAAACCAGCAGAATTTACTTAACCTTCGAAGTAAACTCATATCACAATACACAGAAAAAAAAAAAACATTTTAAAATAGGAAAGTAACCTTTCAACTGGATATTAGCGAACTGACCACCGTTTTACCGATGATAGAGAAAAACATGACGTGATTCCCAGCCACCAGTTGAACAGTGGTAGAGAAAAATGACCTAATGTCCACCCACCGGTTGAACGGTAATTATTTTTTTTTAACTATTTGTATATCTAACGTGAAACATTACGTACAAATTATTTGACTCAGGTGCTCAAGCAGAAGTTTTACATTTTTTTCAGAAACACAGGACTCATGGGGTAAAACTGATGGATGTCATTGGTATATCAAGGCTTTTACATCTGAGAACTTTTTGTGAATAGTCATCATGTGTTTGAACGATCAATCAAAACATTTGGACATCACAAATTGCCAAAATTTAAAATATCGTTCGTAAGCGGGTAATATTCATATTTATAAAAGGATATTTAAAAACAAAATTATGATTAGATTGTTAGGGTATGGAATAATGGTACGGGCTGTACATCTTCAATATATATATATATATATATATATATATATAAAAATTCAAAAAAGTGTAATAATTACTTCATCCATTTCATGGAGCCTTGCGCAAGAGTTGTTCAATGAGTGGTTTATATTTTATGGAGCACTTTTTTTTCAAAACCTAACAGAATTTCATGTACGGTTTATTTTAGATTGATTGCCAATCACGACTTGAGGGCCCAATATTCCGTGCTCACCTAGGGATATAAAAGCTGGACTCATAGATTTCCTGTTGATTAATTGCTCGTTTGTCAATATAACCATCTCGACAGGAATACGAAATCGTTTCTACGACTTATCATTCCAGGTCGCAATCCATTAAACCACCCGCACGAAAGAGATAGATAGATAGATAGATAGATAGATAGACAGATAGATGTTTTAACAAAAGAGAGAAACAATGTAACAAGAAAGAGAAAGAGTGTAATAAGAAAGAGAAACAGTGTAATAAGAAGGAGAAAAAGTGTAACAAGAGAGGAAGAGAAACAATGTGACAAGAGAGAGGTAGGGAGTGGGAAAGACAGATCGTGCTTTCGACAGGGAAGTATATCTTTATCTCTCAGTAGATTCCATAACATTACAGGGAAACATTTTGCCCAACTTCGCTAAGAATGCTAATTTTTCAGGAATGTCATCCTAAAGATTTATGATGTCCAGCATCGCTTATTTTCCTTTCATAATTGAATATTAGTTTTTATTATAATATATAACATTTACTAGTGTATTATGTTTAACATCGAAGTCCCGATTTCAGAATGTGCTCTCTTCCCTATTGATGATGGAATAGAGAATTAAAAGTTACTAAATTTACATAAGCGTCCTTTTCTCTAGTCTCTCATTTCTACTGTTCACTCCCTATTCTCCTCTCTATAGCTCTCTCCTTCATTCTCTCTGTGTCAAGAAATTGGCAACCCTATTTTCCCGTAACTGGCTATCAATGGAAGCTCCGAGAAGGATTTTTAGAGTTTCCGTTATACATTCTGACACATCCCTCACAACCATATTTAGTATGGTTCCATATTAGAAGTTGAAGTTCATACCATGTTTATCTAACAGGAATTTACCTGTATGCTGAACATTTTACTGATAGAAATAATATTTTACCGGTCGTTTAATAACAATTTTACGTGTTGGTTAAAAGCCATGTTAACGACTACAAAATAACAGGGCGTATGAACACACAATTTTGAAACTCCTGTACGATCACTGAAGTTAAATAACCTTGAACCTGGCCAGTACTTAGATGGGTGATCGCTTCGGAACAACAGGTGCTGTCAACCTGGGTCTGCGTATGGTGTAATTCAGAATTGTTAATCAGGGAGAAGACATCCAGTTCCCCTTGGGTTATACTCATTTGGGAGCAAATAACCTTGGGAAATATATGAATCCTCCTATTCTGCCCCAGCTACAGTTTAATTAGTAGGAATTTTATCAGTAAATCATTAATATCTCCCAAAAATCCTTCAATCTAAAATGTTTATTGCTTTAAATAATCTGCAAAAGGTTGATAAGCCGTAAAGCAGCGAATCAATCAATAAAAGGAAAAAAAAAATTTGCCGGTCAGTTGAGAAGAATTTTAGGGTTGTTTAGTAAAAATTAGTAAAGATCAATTAATGTATGTGTACGTATCGTTTTAAACCTTTTACTGGTCATTTAATAACAATTTTTACCGATAAGTTAATCGGAATTTTGCCGCCCGCTTAATAGCAGTTTTACTAATCAGTTACTAACAATTTTTGTTGGTTGTTTGATAACAAATTTTACTGATCAGTTAATAATAATGTTAATGGGAGAAAATGTGCTTTTTATAAGATGTTAGTCGATAACATATGAAAAAATACTTATCTATTTTGGTACCATTTCATTTTTTTAAAACATTACAAACAAGAAAAAAATGTAGAAACGTCTTTAACGCATAAGTTATTGTTGAATAAACGAAATAAAATCTTACATTTATACGTCCATTTTTTTAAAGATATTGCCTGTTTCGATCTTTTTTTGTATTTTTTACTGATAAGACTTACTTGTTCTGCAACAGAAAACATCACGGGGAAATAAGCCAAAATTATCATACTGAAATAAAAATAAAAGCAATAGCCAAAATAAACGCCGGCAGCCCACACAACAGGCGGTGTAAACTATGCACTGTGATTCCGTAGGGATAAACATTGAAGCTAGATTCTAGCGGGGTAGGTAGCGTTCTCTCTTAAATAAAGCAGAGCTAAAAGGTGTCTACCGTTTTGAAGGCGCTGAATTTAGCGATTGTTCAGCCGATTAAATCGCTCTCTATATCTTCGTCACAAATGAAATATTAAAAGAAATAAATAGTATAAAAGTAAAAGAAACAAAATAATATAAAAAAGTATTGGCAATGTGACACAGTCTTCATTGTCTAAATACTGTTTTTTTTAACAGAGGATATATGAGCTTTGACTATAGTCCCAATTTAACTGTCGGAAATATTTGCATGAATAATATTAAAGCCATCAGATATCGTGATCACTTTATATCATGTTTCAGCTTTTATGATATTGAAAAGCAATCTGATAAAATAACTTAATGATTAACCCGGTACTGACAAACTGCCTATAGTACATAGAATTTGTTAGATGTATATTTAGAATTTATATATTAATTGATTAAATTTAAAGATCAGCATTATCCTTTAAACACGGACACACGCGCATACATATATATTTCGGTGTGTGTCGGTTTGCGTGCGTGAACAAATCTCTGTAGTAGATGTTACTTCTACATTTGATACAACACTTAAAATTGAAACCATATTTATTACAAAGAATAGTAAATATTAACTGGGTAGCATGACACAGTTGCATTCATCAAAACCTTCGTAAAATGCAGGATGCGATGGATAAATCGTCGCAAGAGAATATTTTTAATTTTGCGCATGCGCATTGTTTGTCTTTGATTTTTTTTTTTTTTTCGCCTGCAGGTTATGCTAGGGTCAGTTAGGTACTGTCTGTGAGAAAAAGAGCACCATGAAGCGATTCACTCAGCCAGAAATTTAGAAACATAATTTACTGTATGGTATTCACGCCGAGTGTTCCAATCTGAACATGTCAGAATGTGTGGATATCAATGTGAGGCCAATGTAGAAGATTCGAAAAAGTTAGATGAGTCAAATGGTTATTTATAAAGGTATGGAGTGTCGCAAAACGAAATCTGATCTCTCTGATAAGGAAAGAATTCCCGAAATTATTGATGAAAGCCTCAAACTTAACACGGAAGCCTGCATGAAGTGCCTTGAAGCAGCGGTGCTGTCCTGGATGAAGACATTGCCCCAAGCCACACAATCAGGAGATGCTAGTCATCGGTGTCAGATAATTTCTGCGGCTACATATCTACATCCTTTACATCTGGCCATGTAACTCACCTGATTGACACCAATTTGATTATTATATGTGGAGTGCAGTTGAGCGAGTGACTAACAAAATTCCTTCAAACACCAAAAGATGAACTGAAGGTAAAGAATATAGGAGCGTTCACTAATTTAAACAAGAAGACCGTCCAGGTGATAAATTCGGTTGGAGACCGTGATTGAAGCCAATAGAGTTTTAATTGAACAAATTTAGTATTTCAAGATATTTTTGTGTAACTATTGTATTTGAATAATAACTCTAAATTTTTTAGGCAATTAAATCAACATGCCTGGCCGCATACACAATTCCGGTAAATCCTTGTTGAAAACACAACTATACTTAAACATGAAAACAATAAAAAAAAAAAACTAACAATTTTTGAAGCTATATACATAAAACAGTTGTAAACTAATCTGAACAAAATAAATTATGAAATCTCCACAAATATTCTTAAATGCTATTATTGGTAACAGAAGCCATTGGTTTAGACCAACAACTTCACATGCTTAATACTTCTCGTTTTCAATCTGGAGTGCTCATGTTTGACGTCATGCGCTGTGGTGCGATTTTCGCTTCCAGCGTCTTATATGAACGAGATTGCCGTTGCTTGGAAATCTTCCATGTAAACTGAAACAGGCTATCATCACTGATTTTTCCATGCATTGCTTAATATATTGTAATGTAATTGTCATCTTTGATAATGGCTTATGTAAGACGAAAGCTTAGATAGGATTAAAAAACATGTATCAATATTGTGATTTTCTTTTTTCATCTAATGATAATACTATTAATCTTAACAGACAATATGAAAAGAATTTACATAAAATAGATAGACAACACTTATCTATATTAGCTAATGAAACATGCATCAATGAAAGAATGCTGCCGAAAAACATACATTATATATATATATATATATATATATATATATATATATATATATATATATATATATGCAAAGACGTTTACATTAACAGACAACTATTTAATAACCTATGAATTCAGCTTTAGTTTTATTACTGCATTTTAATTTACGGCGAATCTACATATATAATATATATATATATATTATATATATATATATATATATATATATATATATATATATATATATATATATATGTGTGTGTGTGTGTGTGTGTGTTTGTGTGTGTGTGTGTGTGCAAACATATATATATATATATATATATATAGCAAACATATACTTATATATATATACACACATACATATATACACACACATACATATATACACACACGTACGCACACGCGCGCGCACACACACACACATATATATATATATATATATATATATATATATATATATATATATATATATATATATATATATATATATATATTTAAAAGAAACTTCCCTTGTATATCACTTTAGATCATAACATTCTACTATCAAAACAAATAACAAATATTTAATTATATCAATTGAGGAAATTGCATCAATATTTATATTAGTAAAATAAATTACCTTACTCTCTAAAATAAATTAGATCAATATAGTTAAAATATCTTCTGATAATTAAGTGATGTCGCCTGAAGTAATCATAATTTATTTGCCCAAATTAATTATATTTGTTCTACCTCGAAAGATATATCTAATGTCGGAATATGATTCCTTGTTGTTTATCTCGCAGACCATCTGTACTTTATGCTTTGTCAATTCGTCTGTTTTCACATCTGAAGATAATATTCAGTTAGTTCTTTTGTATCGACAACATTTTGACTTGTTAATCTTATGGAAAAATAAATGCAAATTATATGACATTTATTGAAATTGACTGAGTTTACAAAAAAAAAAGAACACTGAAATTGTGAATTTATTCTTAGATTTTAGCATAAAATCTTATTTTTCTTTCTATTTATGTTCCAGAAAGTTACAAGTTTCGTATTTATATTTACTAGTGTTAACCCGTGAAAATATCACGATTTCCTATTTTAATATCCTGATGAATCTTAATTCCTAAGATAATGATTGAGTAGGCTCATAGCGAGTTCTATTCCATTGCAATAAAATATGCAAAGGAATCCACTCTCGCATCGTTAAATATTTTAACTTAACACATTTAAATAGCAATCACATACATGAATACTTGTTGTCATTTTAAGAAGTAGGTACAAATTAAAATATCGGAAATTTACATTTTTTTCTTTTTCACTGATACAGCTCTTAAAGATTTTTATATTCCCTTCTTTCTTTCATTCATTTGTTAACTGAAACCAAGTAGTGTTTTATCTCTCTTTGTCGACGACGAAAATGGAATAAACGAGTATGCTGTATTGGCAATTTTAAATACTTATATCATCTGTTTTTCTACGTTTTTTTCTTTCTTTCTACGTTTTTTTTCTTTCTTTCTTTCATTCATTCATTTTTCACGGAAACACCATAGCGTCTTTTTCCGCTTTTTCCACGCGATAAAAACGGTATAATCCAGTATTATTTTTATTTATAATTTATCAGGTAAACGATTACATAATTGCTGATTGAAAAGTAATTTGTTCACTGGAGGTTGTCAAACATAGCGGAATTATTTTCTTGAAAAACAATACTGAAACTGAGAAATGCATCAATATATATTAATCTTCAATAAATACACATATAAGAAAATATCACATAATAAAAAAAAATCAATAATTTTTTTTCTGTTATCTTTAATCAAATCAGAATAAGTTATTAAATACTAGTAAATATAAATCCGAAAGTTGTAAATTTCTGGAACATACATAGAAAGAAAAATAATTACAATTATATCATCATACTTATTATAAAACCCAAGTTGTGTGTGTCTGTTTGTTTATATATTGGATTGGATTTTCTACATTTTTCAACCGATTTCAACAAAACTTCACAGGACTACGTAAAATTACCTTGCGGTGGTTCTGACAGCGCTAAAAATTGGAAAATCACAATTGTTTTTGCAAGAAATCAATTTGAAAACACGATTAAGAGGCACTAACGAAAGGGGGACAACTCATATCGAGTTATACTTATTATTATAAAACCCAGTTTGGTTGTTTGGTTGTTTGTTTGTTTGTTTGTGTGTGTGTGTTCGTTTATATATGGGATCGGATTCCCTCCATTTTTCAACTGATTTCAACAAAACTTCACTTTTTTTGGCAGGTAGTGTTTCTTATTGGCTTGCACACTTTTTTCTTTATTTTTACATTCAGAATGCTTTAAAAATTCCATTTACCAGACAATTGTTTATAATAAAATTCTATTCAATCGGTAGACTCATAACGATTGAAAACAATGTTTTTGTTTGAGTTTGACCAATTCGTAAAAAAAAAAAAAAAATTATTTACGATATGCCTGTCCGTCAACCTTAAACAATAATCTTTGTCAATTTTATTTACCAGTCTTTATGATGGTCGATACTTGATCTATCTCTTACTGTTACATCCCCGGGCAGCACCGGGCTCTACTGCTAGTACAATATAAAAATGTGTAATATTTATTTATCTACCTGTGTATTATTTGCATATATTGAAACCAAATTTCGCGGAGATATATCAATATTGAAGAAGGAATATGTTTGAATAGAAATTAACATTTGTGAAACAAATTTTCAAAAGATAACCTGCTTCGAAATCTGTAAATAATAGACGTAATATATTTTACAATTTTAGTTTTGACGTTCAAGTTTTTATAACACCTTGTTTTCTATCGCCTATATCTATCATCCTATCTAGAATATATCTGAACGTTTTTCTCGTAACATTTTCCCGCCAATAGATGCCGTTGCATCTCCCCCTCCCCTAATGCTATTCGCTTGGTACAATACATTGCTGCGAGCGAACGAGCCGGCCAAAGTTTTGCTTCCAGTCCTTCCTTGGCAGTTACACAAAACCTTTGAAGCGAAGACTTTCCGGGGTCGAGGCGGGGTTATTTGGCCAGATTCCCAAAATCTTTTAAGCGACTCTTGTTGAGAAACTGCCGGGGAAATTGATAATTGTATGAAGGTGCGTATTATCCGACTGTTGTATTCTCGATCAGATCAGACCAAAGATATGTTAACCGGACCGGTGCAGGAGGGTCAAAGGTTAAACGATCAGGATTCGTTCTCAAAGTATTGTTTGGCGTTGGCTTGTTCATCGCTTGGCGCAGCGTTTTTCCTGGGTCCGGGAATCAGGTAAAGAACTGACTGCGGATTCCTTTCTAACACCGAATTTATTGCCGATATGTGAATAAGATATTGTTGAAAGAAAAGCTTAAGTAAATTGGTTTCCTGTCAAAGTAATGTCAGATTTTGGGACTTTGAATTGCGAAACGAAAACATTTTAAAAAAGAAAAGGGGGGGGAAGATCGTATATTGAATTTAGTCAACTCAAAAATTTACAAAACATTAATGAAAAAGTCAAGTGTATTTATTAGGGTAAAGAATATATCTTGCGGATCGATTTAAGAAATTGGCAGACAATTTATTCTGTAGGTTTATTCTTATAATATCATATCTATCTATCTACCTACAAATATTCATCCTTCCTCACCAGAGAGCTCAGCCGAAATAAATTTTTCAATAAATTTTTGTCATCCACAGACAGCTCATCAGTGTGGCTAGACGTCTGGTTGGTTCTAGCTAGGATTGAATCACGACTTAATTGGCGTCATTCGCGGATTCTACCACTAAGCCGTTGACGCACGGCAGGGACGAAGGTGAATTTAAAGGTATTTATTTTTACATAAACACACAGTGACTGAGAGAACTCGATTCGATTTACCGAAGAATCTTGCATTATTAGCCGTAATAGTCACTGTTTACAAACACACACTTCCTGCCCAGAGAGCTGAACCGAACTAAATTTTTGAGGAGCATGAGTGTGTGTGTGTATGTGTGTGTGTGTGCGCTCGCGCGTGTGTGTGTGTGCGGCTGTATGTCTGTGAGCGTGTTGTCAACAAAATGTCAACTGTAATTACTAAATTACAGAGAAGTAATTTTATTTATAATTTCACAAGTCGTACCACAACATGCTTATCAAGAAGACTCACGTTACACCTCTCTGACGATATTCCAGTTAGGATTCATTTAAACACACACGGATATTTACCAAATTCTAACTGAAGCATACTTGTACACAATTCAAGTATAATAGCCTGAACCACATGTACAAAAAAAGACTAAAAAACCGCAAGCACTAATAATAAAAAGAAAAGGCTAAAACTCAAAAACATCAACAACGAACACGGCAACAATGTGCTGAACGTGTTTGGAAAATAAAAAAAAATCCAATCACTCTAGAAACAAATGTAAATATCGACGCATTCAGGTAAAAAATAAAATTAAAAGCGGCATCTCATTAAATTAACTCCGAAAATAAAATAATGTACAATCAATAATAAAATACAGAGGACACGAATGTAATTTTGACCAATTGCGTTATATTATATGCGGTTGAATAAATTCAATTTTTCACTTTATACACATAAATGTACGCCCTGAAATATCCGTCTACAACGGGTTAGTGATCAAAATGCGATAAAAACGTACTATATTATTCAGAATATTTGCTTACAAAACTCACTAAGAATCAATGTAAGCGAATAGTACACTTTACGTATATAATGTAAAGTTATTCGACGTAATTTCTTAAATCAGTCCACAGGAAGTGTTAGATATAACTGGCATCTATCTGTTATACAATTTTTTGCCCATTGAAACTATTTTCTTATCATAAGTCACATATATTAAAATCAGACTTCAGTAATACAGGTCATATAGAATAAATGATTAAAATAGCAGATTTACTAGGAACATAAAAAATTCGATTTACTTTCATTCCAAATGAAGACGGAAGGAAACTATAAAGTATCAGATAAATATTTGATAAGAAATAGTCATGGGCAACGCAAATGATTTGCATGTTCAGGTATTATCTCAAAGATAAAAATAATAAAACGTAAAATACAGTTTCAGAATAACAATGTAAAAAAGTATTTTCCATAAATCATTTTAGCATATATATATATATATATATATATATATATATATATATATATGTATATATATATATATATATATATATATATATATATATATATAGACACACACACACACACACATGCACACACAAAGACAGATAAAACATTTAGAATTGGTATAAATGAAATAGTGTTCGAGGTAGAATACCAGTGATATGAAGTATTCGCTTTGCAGTTCTTCTGTCTGGGTGGATTATATATATATATATATATATATATATATATATATATATATATATATATATATATATATATATGTGTGTGTGTGTGTGTGTGTGTGTGTGCGTGTGTGTGTGTATGTTTATACAGGAGAATGAGAACAAATGGAGTATGATTTCACTGTACATATATGTTATTTAAAAGTGGGTTCAATACAGAGTAAAGTTAAATATTATTTACCTTAGGAAATTAGAATATGTTATAAAAATCGCTAATTGTTACAATAACAATCATATTTCAACAATGTGTCTCTTCAGGCGACGGTGAACTACCGGCGAGTGAACGATTAATTTGATTAAAAAAGCAGGATTCTTTAAAAAATAATCTTTTGAGGTTTACCGTAATTAACTAGTCGCATGTGACCTATGCTAAATTCGAATTCACCTGAACACATCTTTTAATTTAGGCCATGATATGAAGTTTTCTGCATATAAAACCTAGACCATTTCTTTATGAGCAGATACAGATTGTTATGTTGTTTCGTAACATATTTCGAAATCTGACGCTAAAACTTGCCAAGAAGCAAAAGGGATGTAGATGATGAGGTAATTTAACATAATGTTAGCCAGTTATATGTTCAGCTTCTTACTTAAAACTTTGTAGTTGATAAGTAAAAGACCACTTGGAGAAACTGGCAAACTTCTTAACCGTTCCAAAAACTGCTAAAACACCTCTCTTGTTTATCTAAGTAACATTTCTACAAGAGAGTATCCGAATGTTGTAATATTCTATATTGGTTGTACTAAGCATTCTTCCAAGACTAGGTGGTATCAGCATGGCTTATCCTTCGCTAATTAAAATTGATAAATGAATTTATTTCCAATAAATCATAATTTTTTCTGTCTTCAATGCATATTTAGTAATTATGCATCATTTTAGAGTTAATTATATGAAACATATGTTTATTCATTAGTGGGAAATAAAATAAATTAATATTTTTTCTATATAGGAATACTTGTTTCCCGCACTCTGTCTGTCTGTTTGTCTGTCTATCTCTCTCTCTCTCTCTCTCTCTCTCTCTCTCTCTCTCTCTATCTATCTATCTATCTATCTATCTCTCTAGATAGATAGATAGATAGATAGATAGATTATGTCAGAGGAATGCCAGATACGCAGGTACTAATATATCCATTTGTCATTACGTATTTTTTTATCAGAAAATAATGTTCTTTTTCTTGTTCCGTACTGATATTTTCTTTCATTTTTTGTAAAGTTTGAAATTTCCTCAGTTTTATTTTTTTCGAAAGACACTATGGTCGAAAAAGCGATAAATTTAAATAATCCGGTTGTATATAAGTCTTAGGACACTTAGAGGTTCAGTTTCAACTTCGTCAGCATAAACTATATTGCTTTTTTATGGAAAAGTTATTTCTTGTCAAACGTTTGCTTGCGATCTTTCCCTTGACTTCAAAATGCATTGAAAATTTTAAATTTGAAGGCCTTTCATGTCGCTATGTATATACATACATGCATACATATATGTGCGTGTGTTCACTCGAGCGTGTCTAAGTTTATGGGTATATACTATATCGTATAGGCACGGTTGAGTAATCGATAGCGGCTCGGATTGAGGAATCGGAGAGCCGGATTCGAATTCCAGTCGAATCTTTTACATTCACTTACGTTCTATTACCCGTGGGAAAGGTATGAATCCTCTTCTTCTCCCTCGATGTAAATAGCAGGACAGTCTGGTTTCTCTAGCCTTGTACAACTGGTCAACCTACTGCTGAAAAAACTGTGCAGCGTCAGTCATGTATCGAAAGATACATGATCGCCTACGCGTGTATCACGCATGGCACATAACTAACTAAATATATTGCAATATTTGATAGATTTTGTATTTTTTCGATACTCCTGAAATTGTAAGACATGATAGAGGGAGACAGAAAACAAATACATCCTACGTAACACGATTCGCCAGACCGCGTTGGATGTGTATGTATATGTCTGTGTCTATACTCATCAGTGTGTAAGTATTAAATAGAATAAAACGCCTCATCTTATTCAACGAATATTTACGTTTTCCATTCGTGTCGAAGGTCAATATATTTTGGCTAATTACTGTCAAGTCTCATTCCAGTTAACTATCAAATAAACGAAATGAACATTTCACAGTTTAACCTTGAGATTAGACATTTTACAACACCGTATAAACAAAATTCACCGAATTGCTAAACGTATATTGGAAAGTGATTGACGTAATGAAATACCTTTGCTTAATCTGATTATATTTTGATAAGAATGCGGTTGAATGTTAATTATATAATATAAACAGATATATTTTGTCATGTTAATTTTTATTATGCCACTTTCCATCGAAAAACATCAATGTCGAATTTTGTAAAAGCTTCTACT
>OZ010571.1:117673120-117690620 GCA_963932145.1 Acanthosepion lycidas
TATGGTCGCAGAAATTGTCTACCAGCCATAACTGGGTACTCCTGCTTGTGTGGCATGGTGCACATTCCTGTTGCCAGACATAACGTTTTCCAGCAGTCACCCTCTTGGCTCAGGGCAGCACTACCTCCTCAAGGAACTTGATGTAGGCCTCCTACATGTGTTGCACATATTGCTGCTATTAGATACCAAATGTACGTAGAGATGGTTATAAATGATTTTTTTTTAATTTATTTCATTTAATTTTAACCAAATAGTTGATATTTTTAAATAGTTTAGTGCAGAATTTACACATGAACTGATAGTTCAAAACAACAAAAACTTTGCATGCAGGCTGTTATGTTAAGAGCAATCGTTAGTATTTTGTGCGAATCTGCTAATAATTGATTCTATATCTAATTAATGTGAAAAATCCTTTTCAGAGGATAGTCTACTCAAGCAGCGAATTTCTTAACCTTGTCTTTATCATATTTAGATTTGAAAATGTCATTCTACATTGTCCTTGAGTAACTGATAACTGCAGATGAATTCTTATTAATTTTATTAATAAAACAACTGTAAGAGTTTATTTATTGCGTTTAAACTTGATATAAGTCTCCACCACATCAAAGCTAAAATGATATCGGACAAGCTGAGAAATTGGTTACTACACCATTGAATATCGTTTTTTCCGTGTCAGGTATTCACTTTATAATTTCTTTTCTGTCATATGTATGAATAGAATTAACGATAAACAATGAGATAAAAAATTAGGCCTCAACATAATTGCGACAAATATATTATTCTCAACATGCGACAAATATATTCTTCTAAACATGCGACAAGAGATTAACGATAAAATTATCATTAGTAGATATTTAGTACTTTTTTCAAGTGTAATGAAATGTGAGGAAGTACACGGTGTACTAATTGAATTTTGAACATACAATATATTTCGAGGTTTTTGTAGAAAATCATACAAAAGAATTCATATGAAATGCTGTGGATTTCGGAAACGGAATATATTTTTTCTGTAAAATTAGCAGCTGTAAAATTCTTGTTTGTTTTTTAAATGATGTGAACATTGCAATCATAAAATCCCAACATATTGTGGAAATCAACAATTAATTTTGCCCCTCTTTTCGATGATTTGTCCATCGACATTCGATGATTTGTTAGATTTAGGGATTATAAATAATATAATGTATAATGCGCAGTTAGTTCACGGATATATAAATAGCATGAGTCACATTTTTAATAATCAATTCTGAATAATCCAGATTACTAATGCATTTGCTTCCAATATTAAATGAAAGTTCTGCATATGCCAGTATCCTGCAATAATATTTTATCGGAGTTACCTTCCTGAATTTTGCTACGTGCATTAAGATATGTATAAGTCATGTATTGTCACTATTCAATCGCAGGAACGATTTGGAAGCCCCTAGCGGAAATGTGTTATTTTTAGCCAAGAGAAATACATTTTCTAAAAGCATAGTCTACTAACATCGCCCAGCAGAATAGTCAATAGTGCTCCATGTAAGAAGATATGTATTATCACTATGCAGTTAAATATGATGAAAACCGCGTCATAAATATTCTACGTAATGAGAATAAATATGTGCATACTTTATAAGATATGAGAATATTTTGCGTTGGAATTGAATTCCAAACAGTTGATAACTGATAAATATTACGACCCTATCATTTGAACCTTGCTACCTTGATCAGAATACCGCTGAAAAATACGGCTGTGTTGTCAGCTGGAGCAAGATATAAAGATTGAACCTACAGGGATAATGCCGCCCTCCCTGGCTGGCATAGCCAATATAAAGATTTACCACTTGATTTGAACACAAAATGTTTCCAGGCGGGACATCCTATTTAGGGAAGGGAATGGTTTTTACATGTAATCTCATTTTCCTTATGTAATAAATTTTTCTATTGAATGTTTCCATTTTGCTTTTCCTTTATGCTTTGCATATTTACCTCTCTCTATCTATCAATCTACCTATATATATATATATATATATATATATATATATATATATATATATATATATATATATATATTCCCGACTCAATCCTCTGTTACTGGAAGTTTTATAGATGAAGAGAATTTTCTTTTCGACAGTTTTATCTTTTTATTTTTTTTTTGCTTTCATGCAATACAGCACACCCATGAATTCAGTTAATGTTATATATATTTAAATTTAATATATCTACCCCTTTCAAATATTATCAAAACGAACCTTAAAAATGATGGACGATTAGCAATATATGCCATAGAAATTCAGTATGAATTTTGCTGAATTTTGCTGAATTTTTTAATCTTTATCTCCATTGAAACTTACAGTAAATGTGTGTTTTTCCATTTTTTAGTATATTTTGATGAGGCAAACATATTTTCAAGTGTCGATTCAGTATGCGACTCCCTAAACAATGCATCGATCTGTGAATGAATCTCTGTGTTCTGATCATGAATATCGATTATGTTATTCAGTCAGTTTTTACGTTTTAGATTTAGAAGTCCGTGGAAATAGGATTCGATTTCATCAGCTATATTTGCCACGCAGTAATATTTTCTAGAAAAAGTTCCTTACAATCTTCTAAAACAATGCTTACTTTGTTGGAGGCATGGTATGATCGGAATTTTTATAAACATAAAATCCTATCTTCGATAGCCAGAAGAAACGGCTGTTTCAGAAGAATCAACGTAAACCACGTAATTGGCACTTCGTGTTTGCTTCCAACTCTAACCCTTTGGAAAAATGGAAAGATTTTGTGTGCGCGCCTCTGACATTTGCGACTGGTTACATTCTGTAACAATGGCGCTTTTAGTGCTAAGACAGGCATCCCAGAGTGTAAAAAGTGATTTATTTCTTTAGGTATCTAAGCGCTTACGATGAATTACCTCGGCCTTCACCCCGAGTCTGCTACTTCTAGATAATAGAATAAGAAATGAGGTCAACGGAAAATGCCTCGGTGAGTCAGTTGCACTTAATGTGTTTTACTAATTTAGAGTTTAGCCTTATGGTACATCGTCTAAAATTAATATATCCAAACTACGATACAATAACAACATTCATTTTATGTTCGATATTATCAACGAAACCGACTCCTATTTTTATGATTTTAGACGAAAACGCTTTCATACTTTTTCATACAAGTCATTATATACCCTAAAATAGTATTATTTAATCCATTCTAGTAAGGTATTCGGATAATGTTTATACGTCTCAGCAATTAAAGATTTACTGAGACACCTAACAAAATCTCTCAGCGTGAAGCCTTGCTGCCAGGTGTAATTTATCGTCATACACAGGACGATATCGGGAAAATAAATTAAAATAGATACATATTACTGATTAACCTTATGTTATATATTATTTTATTGTTTGTGTTATATACTGTTAGATATTATTTTCTACTGGTTCGAATTTGACATTATTTGCATCAGGTGATTATTTCCTCATTTATATCACTTAAAATTATACAGCACTTGAGAAGTTTCTTTTAGCTTAATATCTGGAGAATATGGAGATGACTTCATTTCTTTTGAAAATGTTTGCTAATAGTTAGCTTTCCCGAATTGGAATGGACATTGGCATGTATGAAGAAGTGTTGACTTACATTATCTGTATTATACGCACACAAAATAATAGGCCGTACTGGGTATGACAATAAACTAAATACACATCAAGGGTAAGACAATAAACTACTTTCAACAGCAAGGCCTCTGATCAAGAGGTTTTGAGAAGCGTGGAACTACCTCTTAATTGCTGGTCTAATGCTTGCATCTCTGCAAAAGAGTCCCGCGTTTTTAGAATTGGACTGAGTATTGGAAGTGGTAAAACATCAAAATATACCGTAACAGACAAAAGATTCTCATCTTGACCGACTGGATGACGACAACAATTATAAACTCCTATGCACTCTTATTGGCCTTTTCTAATAGTCAAGTGTCTCTCTAATTAACTGATTGCGTTAAATGCATGACTATATATTATGAAGCATGACCTATATTACAGCTAAGAATCGACACCAATTTTGTTACTGACTGCTGAACATTGTTGGATCTTTTGAGAAACGCATAAAATTAAAGCACTTCAAGGTTAGACATGATAGAAGAGATCATGGAAGGTATTATACGCATATTTCTCAGCAGTGAATCAGTTCTAAGTGGCAAATTAGGCAGGGATTCTCCAGATGACTCAAGAGTAGGGTTTGAGAATTTAAGGGCAAACCAGTCAGCTTTTTCGGCAGATGCTGATAACACCTCAAATATTTTGGAGAGGTGGGCGTGAAATATAGACCTTGCTCTTATTTAGAACCTTATTACAAAGACGACAGTAATCATGAGAGCCAAAGATTTTAGAGGTTATGTGTTGCCTCATTTTCTCAGCAAACCGTGAATTAGCTCCTTCGAGGACACGCTTGTATATGCCGCGAGCAGTAGCAAATAGGCACCTGTTATGTGGAGAGCTGTCACGCTGCTATAGCCGAAAATATTGTTTCTTGTGTAACTTGGTGGCCGAGCATGTTGACATAAAACATGGAGAGGATTGCGGTTTCAATTGGTATTTCTTAGAAGAGACAAGCATGTCTATGTCTGCGTTGACCAAGGAAGAAACCTCAGTGACGCAATTTTCACTTCGGTGTTTCAAGTAGTTCATGGAGCGACACGAAAAAAAATCCGGAATGGTAAAGGAAAGAGGTCTTATGGAAAGGGGGTTCCTGTTTAACGCATGCTTCTGAGGAGATATCAATAGCTAACACAGAGTGGTCTGAGTTACCAAGAGGACATTATTGTAAAGCTCGGCAAGAGCTAGGAGAGGAGGTATGAAAAAATCCTGTAGAGAAATCTGTTGCTCGGTTTAGCTAGTGAAATGAGAAGGGAAGTTCACTAGTGAGGAATTGAGAAATCGAAAAATTTAATATCTGTTTAACGGCATCATTACCTTTTGAAAGTTCTTGTGGTGAGTATTAAAATCACCGAAGACAAAGATGTTGCAGAAGGATGGATAAAAAGAGCCTTTTGTATAATGTCAGCTATCATTTTAGATTATCTCTCTAGATGTTTATTATTTATAGCTATTAAAAAGCAGCGTGTTTCCTTTACTCAGATTAACTACAACTTATATCTAACCATCTTTTAACAGCATCAGATGGCACATATTCTTAATTAACGATTTTCACTCTCCTTGACTCCTTGACTCCTTGACAAACAGACATAAGGATCAAAATCTGGTCTACCATGTAACCAATGTAAAATATAATTACTTGTAAAAAAATGTCATACTTCTTTTCTAAGATATGTAAATATAAGTCATTCGATTGGAATTCAATTAAGTTGGTGCAAAAGTAATGACGTAATAATGTCGTTTTTTGACGTTATGTCAAAAACGACATTATTACGTCATTATTTTTGCACCAACCTCATAAGTCGACGCGTCGAATTTTCTTTTCAATGCTCTAATCAATTAACTTCATTCACACCGCTCTTATATATGTATAAATTCACATACTATATTTATCATATGAATATGAGATATATCAAATTGATTTCTGGAATGGCACTTAGAAAACAAAGAATATTTAACTGTTTACTATCGCCCTATCCAGGTGGCATTGAAAAAACATTATTTTATTTATCATTCATTAATGAAATCACATTTTATTTAATGTCAGTTATGTCAACAAATCTGTCACTTTCGCCGACGATTTTATTTTTAAATTTGGAAATAGTCATTAATAACAGGGTGTTATTTCTGTTTAATAAGATGGACATCAGCTTAGTGGAGAATCTCTTTGTTAGGCAAGATTTTACTCGGGACAAATTCCCCTACCTATTTAGCACTTTGCAAGGAACATTTGTATATAGTCTTTGTTTGCGCATTTTATAATGTATACGGGATTTCTTCATGAATTTCTTTAACTAGTTTAAATTTTCCACTTGTAATGTTACCAGAATTTACACAAACCTGATGTCAATCTGCTGTTTAGATTTATTTCTCTCATTTTCTTCAATTATTATGATATGAACTCATCCATTTTTAACTACTAATCGGCCACGAATTTTTAATCTGATTAGTATATCAAACTCGAATATGAATCCTTTCCGGACGTGTCCGTTTTCAAAATTGTACATGGCTCAGTCCCTCAGTGTCACGCTGCGATCCTTCCGAGAATTAAATGGCACACATCAGTAACTAGAGATATTTATCATTTAATATCAATTTTATTGCAAATATGTTCTCGGTTACAATATATCATCCAAATATCCCCGACTGCATTCAAAATAAAATTTTACGAGATTTATATCAAAAGCTTACAGACGATATGTCGACTAAAACAACATACTACGACATATTAAACGGTCAGAAATAATGTCATTGTTCTGATATTAGTGTTAATAATATAACATTTCTGATATAAAGATTTAAATACATTTTAAAACCTATATATCTTCAAGTATGTTCATCCCGAATTCCTTCAGCATTATGTGACATTAAAATTCAGTTTCGAAGTGTAGATGAATTAATTTATACACTTTTTCAATAGAAAATTAAAGCAGGTTGTGCTTAGAAAATAAAGTAGTATGTAAGTATTTATCCCTTTCATCAAATGACTCCAATATCTTTGCCTTTTGCTTGCATCGTAAGCGAATAAGAAATGAATATATCTTGTAATAAGTGTGGAAGTAAAAGATGAATAATTTTGACGTGTAATGTGTATTATGCGTAGTACGTATTTTGATTTTTTTTCCTGAATATATTAATATTACGATTTTGGAAGATATACAGATTTCATTTACTAAAAGTATCAACCGGATTTTCAAATATTAAACAAACAAGAGAAAATCATGTCCCAAAATGATCTTGTTTGCATGGAAATACAAATCTCTTTCTTTCTTTATCTCTAACTACCTTTCATGACTCATCGGACCATAGAAAATTTGAGGAAGAATAAAAAGTATCGATTCCTGTTGTAATGCATTTGCTAGTGTTGCTCATTCCAAAACGGCCCTGCCTTGAGAAAGGTCGAAATTGATAAAGCGGCCTTGTGAATTACTTTGAATACTGAAACCCCTATTTCACAGACAAAACTTTGCCATCTTCTCACAAGTTTAAAACTATGGCAAACTAGCCATATGCATTAGTTCCACCAGTTCATACATTCACAACTACACGTCCAATTGTTCGTAAGCCTACCGTATTACATTTTCTTGTTTTACCACCTAAGCTAAGCAACTTATGCAATGTCAGTAATTAAATGGGGGAACGCTTGAGAAAACTTGTTGCTATATTCAATGTTCTACAATTCGAAATGCCTTTCGGCTGGAAATTCATCCAGAAAGCCGTAAAAAGAAATTAATCTTTTGAATTCTGTTGCTAAGATGTATGTTCTATTCAGAAAACTTCTTCTCCAAAACTCTTAATTCGTAGAAAAGACTCTAGGGAGGGATCTTCTATGATCACTATATTGTTAACGTATTTAAAATTAATGTCAACCAATATCTACAATAGATTTCACCATAATATCCGCCTTTTCTTCTTTGCCACTCACGCACTTAAACCAGTCTCACACAATTACCATCTGCATTCTCTAAAACTTGCATTGTGTGAACTAAAATAAAAATAAATCCATTAATTTTGTCCATGTTCTCCAAATATATATCTTATAATCCCTTTTACCATACGCCTACGAATTTTATGTATAATATGTGCATATATTAAAAAAAAAAACAACTTTAATTGGGCTCGCAAATATTATAATAAAAGACTGAATATTTGTGGTAATGCCAACTCGAAAATATCTTAAATTATCATTTCGAATCTCCAATAAATCAAGCACATTTCCTTTCTACTTTTCTGAGCTGGAATATCCAACGCCACGGGTATCCCACGATTTGATCTTGATATCTGATGTTAGCTGAGGGGCTTTCAGGTAGGACATGATTTATTCATAATTTAATTCTAAATATGCAAGAATTGCAAAGGGTGTAATAGAAGAGTGTCACTTCACAGCAGAAGACATTTCTAGTGAAGTGATTTGGGAGGGACTAAAAATCTTAACCGGATTCATTATGTGCAAACACAAAATTTAGATACGTAGATTATAGCATTGATAGCAGATACAGAAAGGAAAACACATGAACTCTTACAGAAGGTAACAAAAGTAAGCAAGAAGAACGAACTAAACATCAATCCTTCGATGACAGACTATATGGTACACTATAGGGTTGTCAGCAAAAACGAGAAAGTCGTTTCCAGGAAGTGTTTTCAAAGAGAAAGGAACATCTGACACTAAAATCTGAAGGCTCATTGAAATATTGAAAGTCCTTCCAAATATGAGCAAAGAATTACAAGAACTTAACTTACTTATGTAATATCCCTATCATTTTTGGCATAGAAAACTGGAAAATCTCAGAGATTAAGAATAGACTTTAGAAAACAGAAACGTGGTTCTATAGAAAGGTGCTAAGTATACCGTCTACTGAACATGTGAGTAATTTCAGAGTCTTAGAGAAAATGGGAAAAAAAAAACACTTAGCATCACAAAGAAAGAGTTGAAATTTCTAATGAGGAAAGATGGCTTGGGAAATTTCATATCCGCACGATAGATTGAATCCTGCAAAGGCAGAGAAAACTATATGATAATCTACTTAGAATGTATGAGTTTGTTGATAGCAGAACAGGGTTTAGCAGAAATAACAAAAAGACCAAATTTATTAAGAGTTACAAACGAGAAGAAATTGTAGAGATCCATGAATGGCCCGCCCTGTAGAGACATGGAACATAGAAAAAGAAAAGTCAACTACTGAAATATTCAGTTCATACTAAAACGAACCACAACAGAAAGATATTTCGACTTTTATCTGCTGTGTCCCTTGTGACCTCTAGAAAACTGTGATCTCCCCAATTTTCTATAATCTCTGACCCTATTAGCTCGTTTGGTTGTTGTTTCCTCTTTTAGTATTGCCTTCAGTGAGTAAGAAATTCTCTAAACCAACTTCCTCATTATATAGAGATGAAAATATGACTGCTTCTCATTATTACACATTTTTTTTTGTTTACTTTCTATCATCGTCTTGATTATGGTGATAAACTGCATACAGTCGCAAATCCTTTGTGTGATTGGAGGTTTTGAGGAAAATCTAACGATCTCTTAATTTCTGTTGTTCCTAGGTCTACCCTGACGCATGGGAGTAGCACCTGTTAAGGTCACAGTTATGGGCAAATAATGACTCACCTGGAAACAAAAATCAAACGGTATATTTTTATAGTAAATCAACAACAATACATTTTATTGCAAATTTTACAATCAATGTAACATTATAAAAATATAAGAATACATTTTTTTTTAGTAAAATTCCCAAAAATACATTTTATAATCTACAAACGTATATCTAAAAACTTTACCCTCAATGCATAAAATAACGCCACAATATATAAATTTCGGCGCTGAATAACTAAAAGAGATTGATATACGGCTAAAAAAATGAAACCAATAAACCGTTCTTTGTATCGTTCTTAAATCTTTCTCGTTGTTCACATGTCTTGTCCATGATTTTTACGGCCACTTTCAACAGTAGCTTAAGTGTGTTGACTTAATTTTCCACCTCATCTATAAGGAAAATTTTCAGAATTCGCTTCTATACAGGAAGATTCGTATAGCACCTTTTCATTCTTTTCCTTGTTAAAATGAATTTTCTTAATGCTTGTTTATCATTCGAAAAGTAGTATTCCATATTCCTATGCTTGTTCTGGTCTCTATTTTACATTCTCCGTTGTGACTGTTACAATTCTCTACTTGCTTCTTGCTAACATCTTGAGTTGAACCTTTCATTAACGTCTGTCTTCTTGAAGTTAATGGTTAGTTTTTCCTTCACTTATGCAACTTAGAACCTAGTCACGAATTACATGGATGACAACTAGAGAATAATACCTCATGTAAGCTTGAATGTATGGGTAGTGTAATTGTTACTGGTTCGGAAATGTTAGTTGGATTTCCAATTTCAGTTTGTTTCGTTATAATTTTTTACGTGCAAGTATCATGGATAAAGCTACGAATCTACATCTTTGCCAACTTTACTTTAATTAGTAAGAATTGTATCACGAAAATCAGTATTATCAAAGAAAGTATTCTTAAAATGTAAAATAATGTTTAGCTTTAAGTAACCTGCAAAGGTTGATAAACTCTAGAAAAGGAATAAATCTAAAAATATTCTTGCTACTTCCCACAATTTCTGCAAATTATTTCCTACATTTTTCATTCTGTGTCTGTTATCAACAAGATGTCATTTAAGTATGTTATCTAAAATGCCTACGAAAATAAATCCTTGTACGATTTCTGGTTCTTTTAACATTGCCTTGCTGTAAAGAATTAAAAAATTCGATGTGAAGACGAATCCTTATGTTACGCCCTCTTCTGCTTTGTATTATTAGTTCAATGCAGTTTGTTTGTTCCCAGTAAATGCTCTAGTTGATTCGAGTGTCTTTTTTAGTTTTCATTATTAAAATCGTGAAATGAAATTGACATATATGTTCCATTTAAAAGATAGAATAAAAAATATGAATAAAATTACTTTATCCGAGGGTGCAGCTACAATAAGACAATGACAACAGCGACAAATATATTGTGGAAACGTTCTATTAAGAGGGAAATAATAAAATCAACGACGGTGATAATCTATTAAATGGTGTAAATCGAACGTTCTAGAGAAGACAAATGAGAATGATCTGAAAAGAATCACACATATATGCACAACAAAGTCGCCAATATAACACATGGGCACAACATTTGATCAGTAATCATCAAATCTGAATCTATATTCCCTAATGTGTACTTTAGGAAAATGTCTACGAAGCTAATGCCTGCTGGGTTTATTATTTAGATGGTTTGATTGACGATTAAGTTCATTTCGTCCCCCTTGTGCTCTCTTGTCATATTCCACATTGGTGCCAGATTTTTTCTTGCCAATATGCAAATTACTTCTATGGTGATTATTATCATGAAAACTTAATGTCTATGCTGAATATTTTTTCTTCGATAATCTTCCATCGCTATTAAATTGGATGGCTTCTTTGAAATAATATATCAGTTGATATATAACAGAAATAAAAAATGTCATAGACATTTACCGAATACATATTAGAAATCGGTTCCAAGCGAAGATAAACAAGTGCACACATAGCCATCAATATATATTATAATGCATGTAGTATAACGGTTATCGGTGTCTAAAGTAAAATCACCAATGAGGGTTCAAATTCCGATCGAATATATCTCATTCTTTTCTATCTAATTGTTCCGTCTCTTGTCCTTATCTATGGCTTAAATCGTAGAGCAACATGGATATCGTGCATTGGATGAGAGCTAGTCTAGAACTAAAAATGAATTCAAAGGTAAGGTTAGATATTTGGTGACTTCATGGAACACTATGTTTCATTTCCCGTTATCAAAAAAGTGTGGATTAAACGCAATCGTCAGGCATAAATATTACATTTAAGCCTGAAAAGACTGATACCGCTCGGTGTTAATTTCAATGTCCACATCTATATTTACGTACGCTTTATTCCAGATATTGAACATTTTTATCCATATCTATAGTCAATGATCGGTAATATATAACTATACAATACATACAGTCGTTGAATCGGAATCGATAAATGCGTGTATTACTTAAAGTTGCTATATTTTAATTTCTTAAAACTGATTTATAGACTGATAACTCTTCTGTCAGTAAATTAAAGTTTATGAATTGTGTTTCTTTTGTAAATATTCTCCTCATGTATTTGAATTAAAGTTAAAATCGCCTAGGAAAGCAGTGTAATTTTAATTCTATTCTTCAGTATACATTTACGTTTTGGTGAGATTGAATGAAAATTGGGCTATTGAAATTCAACGATGCCCAGTCTTAAAACACTAACTTTCAAACACAACGGATTTAAAATATCTCTCTGTCTATGAAAGTATTTTAATTATTTTATATAGGTATGTCCACTGTTTTCGCGGAAAAGCAGCATAGCGTAAATGAAAAATGCCACAAACTTAAAGAAAATAAAGTATTATCGTCAAAATGTTTATGTTATTATTAAGATGAAAGAAAAAAGTATTATTTAATTATTTTTTGAAATTTTTTAATATTTTCTAACACGTTCGAAATTTTGGTTAAAGTCTTTTTTTGTTTACGTCATCGCGGTGACGTTAAAATAACGTAGTTTTTTTTGCGTTTTTTTCCCGTTGAAAATATTGATTTGGAAATTCTTATAAAAAATCAAATAATTGTCCGATCTTAATGAAATTTTCAGGACTTATTCACAAATGAATGAAATTATTTTTGCAATATTTTGTTTTTACAAAGTTTTGGTAAAAAATATTTTTTTTTAAATATGTTACCCCCCACTTATTTAATTTAATGAAATTTCGCCCAAAACCTTTTTGGCTCCTGAATTTTTTTTTTTTTTTTTTTTTTGTTAAAAGAAGGAGTCTTTGGAGATGGTAAATAACCTACTTTTTTTTTCAAATTTGAGCTATTTAACTGAAAATCTTGTCTGAATTGAAAAATAATGTATCCAATAAAACTATGATATTACGTAATTAGAAAAGCTTTTAATTGCTTTTGTAAATAAGTAATATTAAGGACATTATTGTCTGAAGAAATAATTTTTTTCTGATGAATAATTAATTTTTACAAGAAGTTTTTCGTTTTTTAAGAAATTTTAATTATAATAATTTATAATAGTTTAACATGGTGTAAAGCTCTGTATTAGGAGGGCTCCTCGATATTATGTAGTAATTAAGTAGAAAAAAAATGACGAATGCAAAATTGCTAAGTTTAATAAATTTAGTTGAGCTACTTTTTTAAAAAATAATTTTTTATGTTGTATTTTTTTACTTAATACATTCCTTATTTCCATGTATGATATACTGAAATTGCCTGTATTATTACAAGGTCACGTGATTTAAGGGTCTTGTCCCTTGACGCGGCCTTTTCAACATTTCTTATTTTCCGTTCAACTTTAAAAGTGTAAACTTTAAATTTTAAAGTAATTTTTCTTTTTTTCATTTACTATTTCCCTAAATAATTTTATTTTATGTATTGCATTTCCATTAGTGTGGGTCATACTCAAATAGAATCATTTTTTTAAAACACAGACTTTTAAAAATTATGTCATTTATGGTAATCCGTAGTAGCTGTCATCGCTTCGTCAGTCAACAATCCATCAATAGTTGGGTCAGATTAACAGGATCGATCGTTAATAATTGGTTGTATATTATTTTTTATGCTATAAGTAAGAAAAAAGTCTTTCAAATCAGATTACTTTAACTTTAATTTTTTTAATTTTACTAAAATAACGTGTCAGAAATTTTTTTAAATATTTTCAAAATCGATAAATTTGTGTTTGTTTACAAATTTCTTAAAATTAAGATTTTCTTAAGAAAATTAAAAAATTTAAAATTAAATTTGACAATCAAATGTATATAGTTTCTATCTGAAATATACCAGAATTGTTTAATTAATAGAGATCGTAAATTTAATTATTAAACTTTCAATTAAAGCTAAAATGAAATCTTCAAGAATGTGTTTTCGTTGTAAAAAATTCATTTTAAACTTGAATATAGAAAATTTATGCCGAAATAGTGGATGTACCTAATTTTATAAGAGAGTAGCGATACACACACACAAACATATATATATATATATATATATATATATATATATATATATATATATATATATATATATATATATATATATTCGATTATAGGAGCAGTTCAATTTATATTCACATGAATCATTCATACAAAAAAACAAATATAGATGTTAATGAATTAAATGGCGAGAATACATCTTCGCAAACAATTTCAATAAGGTACACTAAGCCCGAAGCTGTATATGAATGATAAGATCCCTGTTTATAAATTCCAGTTTCATAAGGTCTTTTTTTAGTTTTTACAAGCTTTCGTCTGTTCCTTCAGACATCCTCAGGTATAGAAATAGATTTGTTCTTGTTTTTTACTTCTCGGTAATAAGAAAACAACGAAAATATAGATGTAATCCGAAAAAAATGCTATAAGAAATGCGTTATTGTTTTGGAACGTGCGGTCACAACGCTGAGTTTGAATTTTAAATTTTAAGGTTATGGGTTTATGTACAAATATAGTAATAGGAGAATTATTTTGTACTGGTAGGTTATCCGTCAATGTGGTATGAACTATATTGTTCAATAATTACAGGAATGTCACACTTATTATCCGAAAGTTGCACATTGGATCAGTTATTTTAATTTCGATTATAGGTGCAGTTCAATTTATAATTACATGAAGCATTCATACAAATAACAAATATAGAGGATAATGATTTAAATGGCGAGAATACATCTTCGCAAACAATTTCAATAAGGTACACTAACCCCGAAGCTGTATATGAATGATATGATCCCTGTTTATAAATTCCAGTTGCATAAGGTCTTTTTTAGTTTTTACAAGCTTTCATCTGTTCCTTCCGACATCCTCAGGTATGGAAATAGATTTGTTATTGTTTTTTACTTCTCGGTAATAAGAGGACAACGAAAATATAGATGTAATCAAAAAAAATGCTATAAGAAATGTGTTATTGTTTTGGAACATGCACTCGCAACGCTGAGTTTGAATTTTAAATTCTAATGTTGTGCGTTTTTGTACAAATATAGTAATAGGAGAATTCTTTTGTACTGGTAGGTTTTCAGTCAATGTGGCATGAATTTATGTGGATGATTCAGGTAATTATATATATAAATGTATATATATATATATATATATATATATATATATATATATATATATGTGTGTGTGTGTCTGTGTGTGTGAGAGAGAGAGAGAGAGAGCTGAACCATTTTTTTAAAAACATTTTTCATTTAATACGGCATACAAGGAATATTAATATTATTAATAATATTAATTTTTTATTTAGTCTTTCTAGCATCCTTGTTTTTTCTTCGTTTTGTAGGCGCAAGTGTTTACAAAATTTTTCGATAATTTTCATTGTTCCACGTTTTGGGCCACGTTTTAGCCAAATTCAAGCGTGGCTGTCCAAAACAATAGAAAAATAAAATACAAATTAAAGAGTCAAAACATAAGTTTAAAATAATTGCAGCAAAAACAAAAAAAACCCTTGAAAAGGGTTAAAGAATTGGTCAACAGCGCTTGGGGCAATGAAAATTGTTGCAATTTTCTGTACTCGCTTAGTTAGACAAAACGGAAATACCCTAGAAACTAACTAAATAATGAAGTCTTCCTTATCTGCCTTATTTAATGAAATATACATGCGAGCGCGCCGTACACACGCACACACACACGCACGCACACACACACGCAAACACCCACACAAACACACACACACACACACACACACATATATATATATATATATATATATATATATATATAGGGATAGAACGCATGTAAATATGCAGGTAGACATTGAATCCAACACCCGGAGACTACAGACTTTTTCATACAAAATGCAATCGAAAGCCAACTGTCGAACAAATATACAAGCGGACGATATCGTTTAAATGAAGAGGCCTTCCCTGATGATCCACTTAGGTGAAACGTTGGTAGGTTTGTCTTGCTCTCAAGGTTTAACTATTTAAATACATATATATATGCATATATATATGCATATATATATATATATATATATATATATATATATATATATATATATATATATATATATATGCATATATATATATATATATATATATATATGTATGTATATATATATATATATATATATATATATATATATATATATATATATATATGTATATATATATATATATATATATATATATATATATATATATATATATATATTAGGTTGGTGCACAAATAATGACGTAATAATGTCGTCTTTTGACGTATTTTTAACGTCAAAAAACGACATTATTACGTCATTATTTTTGCACCAACCTAATACATATGTGTGAGATGAAGATCAAATATGAAGATCAGATATGGATGGGAACCCAGGAAGATAATAAAATAAAACAAACATAAAAATATCACACAATCCGCACAGCCAAAGCAAGAGATACTCCCCAAAATTACGCAAAATTCATAATCTTGCCCTCCAACAGCCTTTCGATTAAACTTGCAAAGAAATTACCCCCTCCCTTAACATTAGGATCAAATGTCTAAATTTATCAGATAGTCACTACAGTGCAAAAGCATTTATGTGGGGGAGACATACGGGATCTCAAAATCCGGATCTATGAAAACAAGAGAGACTTGCCTTTATGCTGACATTCCAATTCTCTATTCTTACATCGAAAAGACGTAGAACATAAATTTGATTTCACATATTTCATAAAGAACATAACCATTTGATGAGAAAATATTTGGAAAATACATTCTACAAACTTTAAGCAATCGCATCGCATTACCGGCGTTCTACAGAGCAAGTATCCATGAATCTAACTGATATCACTCTAATACATTAAATAATAATTTTCAACAATAATCATGCAATAATGTTAAATTCAACATAAATTAAGTTATTACAATATCTTACTTCATTTCACAGACCCACACAGTGTTGACGACCACATACATTCCCCATACTACATACAAGGGAATATAACAATCCAAAATAATACAAAATTATTTTAACATATGACTATATTTAATGACATATTCGAGGGTGACATCTATAGATATTCTTCAATCATACTTATAAAATTGCATGGTTCAACTTTACCGTCCAACATACACCGAGACACACAAGCGTTTCTTTACTTACACAGTATTACACTGTCACAAAATATAACCACCAAAATGTTACTCACACATATTATATATAATCTGTTGTGAGAATACACGTGACCCGCATCTAACCAATGACAACTAACCAAAATCATAACATACCAATGTTCTGTCTCTTTGCGTTTTCATTTCTGTTCTCGATCTCTGCGAAGCTTTCATAAAGGTGAAACATGTTAGACTGAGATACGTTTCCTATTACTTCTTTTATTTTATTTTATCATATATATATATATCGATAAATAGATAGGCAGACATATATATATATATTTATATATTTATATATATTTATATTTATATATATATATATATATAGTGGATACAAAGATATCAATATTCAGTATAAAAACCCTGTTAACTACAACCATAATAAGAATAGATCTAGAAAGATCATCTGGTTCACTCCCCCTTTCAATTTAATGATTAAATCTAAATTAGGACGTATGTTTCTAAACCTAATCAAGAAACATTTCCCTAACACTGAAACTAACCCACTTAGTAAAATATTTAATTCTAATACACTTAAATTAAGCTATAGTTGTGCAGATAACCTAGAGAAAATCATTAAAAAACATAACAACATAGTCTTTAACAAGTATAGGGATTCAAAAAGCTCGATTACTCAAAAGGTTACTGACAGTAATACTAAATATAATGACACAAATAATAATTCATGTAATTGTAGGTATCCTAGTAATTGTCCACTACA
>OZ010571.1:117695620-117725620 GCA_963932145.1 Acanthosepion lycidas
ACTACTTCACCGCCATATGTTATATGAATTATATAAAGATGCGCACACTTTGTTTATGGTGAAGTCGTAATTTGCATATTCATTTGTGAGACAAACCAATTACATCCTGCAAATGGAAATTTGAAATATTATAAACCACTACGGGGATAAGAATTACTAGATCAGACTAAGTTCGGAATCCAACATAATTAAGCCGTTTGGAAAAATGTTCAGATTCTCGCAAATTGTCTAGGCCTGGACTATTCCAGTATCTACTCCACCAATCTTAAATTTAAAAGCAAAAACATGGAATTATTATGAAATATTAGGTTTAAATTTGTATCCGTTTTTACAGGTTTTGTTATCTTTAATTATCTGCACTTCAATGTCAAAAAATATGCTAGTATATTTTCAAGTCGAGTCGAGTAGTCAGTGTCTTCCTAGTATCCCCAAACTTAATTTGTAATTCTGAGTTCAACAACAGAATAGAATCAGGTGACATTGTATAGACAATAAATTAATAGGTTGTCGTTCTCTTGTCTTTTTTTTTGTGTGATTCCGACAGCATTGGTCATATGGTCTCTTTAATATCCATTCTCAGCATTTGTGGTTAGGTCCTTTTGAGAGATGATTTATCTGTTTAGACGAGGATTCTGACGCTGTAAACCTAAGAATGACCATACATCATTGTTTCATATAATTCATAATAATTTAATTTGTCATTCATCATGTTGCCATTTCTCAGTTATTTTGACTTAAAATAATGTCATTTAATCTATAAATTAAAATTGAACATCAGATATAATGGGCACAACGCAATACCCATAATTCGAAATGCTAATATATATATATATATATATATATATATATATATATATATATATATATATATATATATATATATATATATATATATACAGTAGTACTAGTGTCAAATGTCTTAAACTTTATTTTTAAGCTAAGGAAAGATCAGGATTTCAAATGTTGATTATGGTCATAGAAAAGTGCAGTATCTCATCTGCTCTTTCTTTCGACGAAACAATGCGGGCAGAGATAAATATATTTATCCGCGTTTAATTCATACGTACGAAATAATAAGATACAGAATGAAAAGGAAATCTATTCATGGAAATCAACTGAAATAATATATATATATATATATATATATATATATATATATATATATATATATATATATATATATATATATATATAATTTGTTTTAAATTTATACAGTAGTACTAGTGTCAAATGTACTAAAATTTATTTTTAAGCTAAGGAAAGATCAGGATTTCAAATGTTGATTATGGTCATAGAAAAGTGTAGTATCACATCGGCTCTTTCTATAGACGAAACAATGCGGGCAGAGATAAATATATTTATCCGCGTTTAATTCATACGTAAATAATAAGATACAAAATGAAAAGGAAATTTATTCATGGAAATCAATTGAAATAAAATAACTCCAAATGAATGTAGTGTGTGTTATTTCCTCATATTTTATTATTTTGATAATGCAGAGAACAAATGGAATTAAATAACAAATCAATATTCAAAAGAAAAATAAATTTTCCACTTGTTATGCCTCGCTAAATTTTTGGCGGTATTTATTCAGTAAAAAGCAAATGATAGTTTCATAGGAAAAAAAAAAACAACATTATTCATGGAAAAGTTACTTTAACTCCCATTCAATAAATACTTTCATACTTTTAATAAAATATTCCCAAATGGATTTATTGTTGTAACGTTTAAGATGTAAATTATTGAATATCATTTATGCGTTTTATTCATTATTTTCAACAAGTTATTTCATAGCTTAACATGTTAAATATTAGGTTATCTACTGCTGACTTACATCCAAAAAAGACACAAAATATATTTAATTCATTAATATAAATCATAACATTTAAATAGAGTAAAAACCTGGAATAAAGTAGCAGCCAAAAGAAAATGTTCCCTGCGTTCTCTTAAAAATATTTTTCTACACTATATTGTTCCTGCTGTTATAAAAAAGAATCCAGACCTAGTTTTCTGAGAGCACCTATTATACGGATCAAGTGTCTGCTGGTAATTACATTAAAGGATAGGACGAAGATGTTTTATTTTTTTTAATATTTGAGCAGACAATAAGTTCAATCACAGCTATGATACTACTTAATTGCCTTCAACCAAAATTTTAGAGATGTCCTGAAATGAACCAGCGATTAATACTAACAAAAGTAGACAACATTAGTGTTTTCCGCTATATTATACTTCAAACATATCAAGTCGCATCTCAGAATCTTCCATCGTCACTCCTATTTTCGAAACATTCTCGACTCATAGGTTTAGCTCTGAGAAAAAGTCAAAAGTCGCATTGTGAATATATTATCGTGTAAGATGTTGACAGAAAAGTTTTGGAAAAGATAGCAACAAAAAGTCGCTACAAATGTAAAGAAGGTACAGCCAGGAATTTGAAAATAGCAGCCTTACATGTCAGACAATCAGTGGAGCTATCAGATTTCTTAAAATATCTCACATTGCCAGTAGTTAATTTGCAATGTGCACGCTTTCAACATTTTGGGACATTCTTCATCATGAAGGCCTTCCAAAACATGAATCAGATTCAACGGTTACTCAGTCAATAATAAAGTGCTGAATTTAAAGTGTTATATTGGCTTCGTACATTGAAGCATTCGCGAAATCTTATCAATCATTCGAATAGCTGGCCACGGAAATTGTCCAAGATTTAATGCGAAGGTCACACAATACAAACGCATATTTGGCGTTACCATGCAAGTGTCTGTTCAAGCATTGGCAATAAGCTACAATCTTGTTCATTGGTAAGTTATATGAAGTTCTGGCAACGAGGTTTCAAGATAGTAAATTTAGATCGTAAACTACATATATTAACTGTGTAATTTATACGCACACGCATATATATATATATATATATATATATATATATATGTGTGTGTGTGTGTGTGTATGTGTGGGTGTGTGTGTGTGTGTGTGTAATTCTCCTAAGACATGGGTATATACATAAATATATGCGTCCCGCCATAGACATAGCCACCGAAACCGTGATATCACCCCTAGTCGGCGGCTGATGAAGACAGGGTATTGCAAGTGCCAACACACGTTCCATGTTGAAAAAAAAAAAGAAAACAAAAAAAATACATGCGTACTTACGAAAACTTTCTTAGAGTTAACCTGTAGAAAAAGACAATATTTATAAATGTAAAAAAATATAGGAAAACTGTAATAGTTGCCGACGTGTTTCGTCCGATGGGGACATTTTAAAGGCAAAAACGAAATGAATTTATTAAACAAAGTAACTAATAATAACAAAACAAAATGCTCTTAGCAACTGGAATATAGCGTTCTCTAAATTCTTCCAGTTTCTAAGGACGTTTTGTTTTCTTAGTTATTTGTTTAAGAAATTCATTTCACATCGGACGAAACGCGTCGGCAACTATTACAGTTTTCCTATTGTTTTTACATTTATAAATATGTACTTAAGCTAAGACAAGCATATATACATAAATATGTATGTATTTAGAAAACAAATATATATATATATATATATATATATATATATATATTTGTTCTCTAAATATTATATATATATATATATATTTGTTTTCGATACACATATATATATATATATATATATATATATATATATATCAAAGAGTTAACCATACCTTGAATCAATTAGCAATATTAATTCAATTATTTGTGATATACTATCGCTAGTAGACATAATTATAAGCATTACACTACTAATAATCCAGTGAATGATGAGATCCTTATGTATAAAATGGATATGGTGTATTTTTTAATTCAGCAAGTACTGTTGGGTGCTTCACGCATTGATCATCGGCCTGTATTTTTCCTTTAGGAGTGTTTGGAAGCGCTCTGGTGAAATAAATTATTATAAAGGACCTTAAATTGGTCTGTTTCTCTTTAAAATATTAGCTCTGGATTTTGTTTGTTAATATGTATCAAATAAGATTTTCCAAATTTTAGGCGCGAGTTCCTCACACCAAACATAGGACAATAGCCCATTCCCTTTTTGAGTTATTGTTTCAAGAAAGATTACGGTAGATGGCACTGTGGACTCGATCCGTAGTTTACACTGCAACATATCATGTTACATACATCAACGTATAGATAAACAGCCAAAAAGTTCGGATGATTGGGCTACGTGTGGAAACGTAATCTGATACAGCCGTATAGCATCGCGTCAAGTCTCATAGCCGTATGTAAAAATTATTTATGCCTGCTCACGATATTAATATCCTGGCGTTTTTAAACGGAATACTTCTCAGTTAACTCACTACTACATACCTTAAACGTTGAAAACAGACTAGCCACAAAGGTACAAGAATGACAGAATATCCTCGTCTACATATGAACATATATATTAAATGAATATCAAAAAGTTCCGATGCTTATATGTGATTATATAAAACACATTGATTATATAAAAAAATAAGGAAATGTAATAACTGAAGAATTTTAAATAGATTACTTCATCCAATAATATCCTTAAGAAAAAAAAGAGTAAAGTAAGTTGACTTCAAAAATTAAACCTTTCATGTGACGTCTTTAAAGCAATATATTATATAGGGTATAAATTGGCTTACGGCTGCATCACGTTGATACACCAGTTCCCGTACGATCATAATAGTTAAGCAAAATCGAACCCGGTCAGTACTTACATGTGTGGCCGCTTGTGAATACCAGATTCTGTAGGCTTGGATGAGCGCAGGGTACAATGGGATATGGCTCGAAATTTTGAATTGTAGAGCGAAATTTCAATTGTCGTTGGGTTCTTTAAATTCAGTTACCCGCATATGGCATTGGAAAAAGTATAATCCACTTCTTCTCTCCTAGTTATGGGCTAATTAGTAAAAAGACTTTCAATAATACGATATATCACCCCAACCAAAAACCTCGTACAATTGTACAAAAATTACACACATACATATATATATATATATATATATATATATATATATGTATATATATATATATGTATATATATATATATGTATATATATATATATATGTATATATATATATATATATATATATATATATATATATATATATATATATATATATTCTGGCGTTACATAACCTTCAAATATTAGATAACGTATAGAAAACGAATTAATCAATCAATATGTTATTAATTTACTTCACCAATCGAAGGTACTAATGTTTTGTAGCGTCAGTGAAAAATAAAGTCATGAAGATATTTTTCTTCAAATATATTTGTTTACTGTTAATGCTTTATTAATTAATATTGATCAATTCAAATAAAATAATGCTCGCCTCAAAACCTTTATTCTTCAGAAATACTCTTGTCGTCTATTTTATATTTTAGGACAAAACTCAATATTCGTTCATTATATAAATTTGAATAGCTCGCTGTTTTTGGTTCTCAGCAAATTTCTTAATGCTACAGCTTGTTCTGGAGACCTCAAGATCAGGTATCCCTCAGTAGAAAACTCATGAAGGACCAGAAATCACCAGAGACAAGAACAGATGTTCCACTTAGATTTTTGCCAGATATCCAGGTAAAGAAACATTGTTGCTAGGAAGAATTCCGATCCATAATAATTATGATTGTATTGTTGAAAATGAAAGCAATATTTCCGCATTAAACTTGTTTCATCCGACAGAGGAAATGTAAGATAGCTTTCAGGATATCTAGGGATGTAACTGGGCAAATCGAGAAATATGAATCATATCTTCATATTCATTGTTTATTTATTATGACGGAAACGTTTGTTTCTCTTATGAAGGTGGCATGTAATTATGTTGGAAATTACTATTGTCTTCTTGGCTTTGTTCCATCGAGTTATTTCGTGATGCTTTTCAAATACTGTCAATAAATTATTTGATCCTTAATGTGAAATGCGTAATTTTAAAAAGGAAAAAAATGAACTATCTTTTGATAATACATGTATTCCTATATCACACTTCGTGTGACCGTGTTTCAATTCTGTCGATATAACAAGTGCAGTCATGAAAGATTCACTGGTGAAATACACCGCACTTCTCTAATGATTCTGTTACACCATTCTTTACAATTCTATGCGCTCCATGTGTGTTAAAAATTATTGTAATTAAATTATTAATCGAATTTTTCGCACAAGAAAAATTAATTTAATTAAATATTACTGTCATTTTTCAATCACTACGTTTCAGTATTATTCTAGGTATCTTTCCAATCATTTTAATAAGTTGCACAATATTTCGTACTAAAGACCAAAATAAGAATGATAAAACTCACTACTCTTATTTATCTTGATCATTTAGAGTGTGGTTGTTAATGGCTCTCCACCACTTCCTATCATTTGTAGTTCTAAATAATGTCTGTCTCTTTTTCATTTCTCCTAGTTAGTTTTCTGTCACTCATTTATAGCTGCTTATGTTGCTAGCTGTGTGCTCTTGAAATTGTTGTCTTCAAGAGGGTCAAATTCTCAAAACCGTTTTCCTCATTACATCTCATAAACATTTCAAAAGTAAATTTCTTTGTCGAAGTAAAACAGTTTTTTTGGTTTCCATTTACCTTCAAACTTTCTCTTTGTACGGATGCTTCCCTCTAAGATATCCTCATGATACTTTAGAAAAACATCTCTTTTTACTGAAGTCTTCTCTTCAGCTGAGTGCATATAGCGCTACAGAAGAAGGTTAATATTACATAGCAATTCAGCACTCTTATATATTGAATACCAATCAGAAATTCGATTGTTTACAAAATCTATTGAAAATATTCACAGAGGCAACAACACAGACACAAATATATATCTATCTATATATATATATATATATATATATATATATATATATATATATATAACCTAGAGAGCCAGACAAACCTACCAAAGTTTCACCTAAACGGATCGTCAGGGAAGGCTGGTAGTTTTGTCTGGCTCTCTAGGCATAACTAGGTCTGTTCTACTCACTGTATTGAGTACTTTATTTAGTTATTTTGCATACACGCATCGGGGTTTCTTCTTTTGGGCCTTAAACTTTCATGATAGACGATTATTTTTGGCTAACGTACATGTTCTTGGTTTTTCTTTTTTTATACTTTTTTCCCTTTTGTATTGGTTTGTTTATTTGCTAATAAAGACACCGAAGTTTTTCCGAGCGAGTATAGTTTCTTATACTCATATGATTTCTATTAATAATAATCATAATAATAATAATAATAATAATAATAATAATAATAATAATAATAATAATATTAAAAATAAAAATAATAATAATAATAATAATTTATATATACATATATATTAATCTTTTCGGTCCAGTCAAGGTGATAATGCATCTAACACGCGTCCACTTCCACACACACACACACACACACACATATATATATAGGATATATAATCTCTCTCTCTCTCTCTCTATATATATATATATATATATATATATATATATATATATATATATATATATGATAATATTGTATATATACAGTATTATTTATATGTATATATACGTGTATTTATATATATATATTTATATACATACACATATATATATATATATATATATATATATATATATATATATAAATATATATATACATATACATATATATATGTACATATACACACAGACACTCACAAGCACAGATACACACAAACACAGATACACATATATATATATATATATATATATATATATATATATATATATATATAGAGAGAGAGAGAGAGAGAGAGAGAGACGCGTGTGACTATGTGCCTGGATTGTGTGATAGGTACTTTAAGTAAGTATTTGTAGATACATAAAAGGACATATAAAGACAGGATAATCTGATTTCATCGATTCAACTCGACTAAAAGAAAAAAGCATTTCAACCATCTCAATGTCTTCATAATACAATGGGCCTTCCTTAAATGTACTGTGAGCACACCATCTTATAAATCAGTCGTTGTGGCCAAAGGGTGTGACTAAGGAGCAGTCACACTCTAACAATTTCGGATCGCCGATGCAGTCAGAATGTCTCCGGCAATATCACAGCTCACTAACTATGCGATCAATCTTCAACAAATAAGGGCCGTCCCCAACCCGATATCGATCTCAGTGTTTATCTTTAGCATCTTCAAATAATTACTTCGCGTAGACCAACGAACAAAGACCCAAATCTTAAGTTAAAAAATCAAATCTCAAGGATAATTTTGTTTTCATATCATATATTAAAATGTTTTTCTTTTTTTTTTTTGGCACTTTTACAACAAATGGTTATGTTGTATGCTACATACTAAAATTAATGTTGTGTATCCTCAATTTGATCTGCATGACATTTTAAAGTTATGTTGCAGCGATCAGATATATTTTTATTTTTGATTCATTATTATCCAGATCATGAATTAGTTTGGTGCAAAAATAATGACGTAATAATGTCGTTTTTTTATGTATTTTTAACGTCAAAAACGACATTATTACGTCATTATTTTGCACCAACCTAATACTATGTGTTAGTATCCCCCTTCGATTATTAATCATCTCCTGAGAGTATATTGGGCCTTAAACTTACACCTGACCGCAAGTGGAACTTGTACCTCCGATCCATCGCTAAAGACGCTGATAAAAGTGTTAGCTACCTGTACAACTCTAGTAAATATACCTAACTCTTCAGGCTATCCTATACATTTACGAGTGCCCGATCAACCGAATGTGATAACTGTTGTATTTGGCGAAAGCTGTCCACTCGTCACTTTCCAGTCGTGCGTTCGAAAGCGTCTTTAGGTTCTTGTGGGAGACAAATTATTTTGCTCCCTCCAACCGCTCTTCAGCGTAGGGGAATGCGTGCCTCTCACTACTCTATCGCTACTTGCATGGAATCTGCTTCGTTCCTCCAGTTCTGAACATCACGGATAGGACCCGTATTGTCTGTTACATTGTAGTGAACCCACTTATACTCCCCCAGTATATCCTCGGAGAGAAGTAAGTTCCAATCAAAGTTTCTTCCCGCGAATTTCTGCTATGTGGAACAGACTTCCTGTTGTTCATGATGACGGTTGGCTTTGGGTATAGAATCCAGAGGTTAGCAGTGAATATTTTGAAGGCAGTAGGGAAGCGTTGTTCAGGTTAGCAGTGGATATCCCGGTAAAGAAGCAGGGCGTAGTTCTTCTTTCTGTTCCGCTTCGCCTGACAAGCTGGTACTGGACATTCGGATAGAGTAAACAAAATGGCCGCCTTTATACACGACGGATTGAATGTTCTACGTCTTCTGATTGGTAAACCTTCTATTGGTGGACTATAAAGTGAGTCAAGTAATTTGGGCTAACTAACTAGTACACACATAGACACAAAAAACTGCAACACTCCCAAGTTGATGCTCACTATAATCTTAACATTTTCAAATCTAGTCTTACCCGTTACCTTGGCCTCCTAACCATATAAACGGTCTCCTAACTCTCTCTACATCGATAGACCCTAGGGCCTTCTATATGATGAACGTTACTGGAGAAAACTTAATTCACGCTTAGCTTGAAGTAATGATCAGTAGGCAGGGATCTTAACGCTCCAGTTCTTAACGCTACAATCATTGAAATTAGCCGCCAATTGACAGAAAACATTAAAATATATGTCTTTGAAAGTCGGAGAAACTGAGTTTTATACCGTTTATAAAAACAGATTTGATGCTGCAATGTCAAGTCATGTTTATAAAGTGTACATGGTATTTATAATTGTCACGTTTTAATGTACATTGATTATGATTAAAAATGTATTAATATTAGCCTATCTATCTATCTATCTATCTATACTTATAGGTTATCATGTTGGAACACCGGTACCCGTACGATCACTGAAGTTAAGCAACATCGAGCCTGATCTGTACCTCGACCGTGACCACTTGTTGAATACTATTAAGCTGTAAGATTGGATATGAATTTCTTGCAATGAATATTGGCCCAGTAGATAAAGATGTTAGTGGGATCCTATGACTAGACCAAAAGATTTGTGGGTTCAATACCAGGTTATTGCAGTGGCGAACCAAAAATCTTGGAGAGCTGAGTTAAGGAGAAATAACTGAGGCATCGAGAAGAGACATGACACGTGGAAATAGAACAATATACCCTGGTGAACGAAATAAAGCGTCCGATTCGAAATTCCAATTACTGAAGAAGGTTGGAGCATAGAACGACCGAATTTTTTGTGAATATGCCAATGAAGATGAGGATAACAGTTCTATGTATATAATGTAAATAAATATAACAGCTCATCTGAGAGCTAAAAACAGATATATTGACATTCAATTGAAAACCGTGGGGCCGAGGTCTAATTCCCCGTTGTGTTTATTATATGTAGTTATGCGTAAATGCCCTGAAAAAAAAGCAGAATCCACCTTTTCTACCTCCAGATATGGGTTAATTATTAAAACTTGTACCTATAAATCATTATTATCTTCCCACAATAAAGCTAACAAATATCCTGACAAACACACACACAAATACATACACACACACACACACACACACACACATATATATATATATATATATATATATATATATATATATCCACGAGGATAGAATAGAGGTAGAACTCAATGTTCCGAATAGAGTAAGAATATAACATAAAAGGCTCAAACAGTAATATTTGATAGTTATAAATTATTTCATTGAATTCGTCATAACGATCGAATGCATCAGACCTACAAATTAAAAAAACAAAAACAAAATATATATATATATATCTCCTGATTTAAAAAAAATGTGATACTGTCTATGTGGGTGTGAGAAACAAAGGTGAGAGGGAAATGTATGAAAGATCCAGGGAGATGTGTAAAGAAAGAGGTAGAACAGAAAATGGCCTAACCTGAGGATGAGGAATAAAATTTTAAAGCGACAAGTTAAATAGCCGTTTTGAGGTGTGAGATTCAGATAAATACGAGTTATTGCAAGTTGCACAAATCGACTTCTGATTCGTTAAACGAATTAAAAAAAACAAAAAAAAAAACAGTCAACAGACATATGGGTAAATTTCTGGTGACATTAGATAAAATGGATAAGGAAAATGGAAAATCATTAGACAACCTATATTTAACGTCTAGCTAATTTATGATGCCGTTATATATATATATATATATATATATATATATATATATATATATATATATATATATATATATATATATATATATATGAAAATCCGTCGTCCGCTACTTATATGAATACATGAAAGGAGAAGATGAGAGAAAGGAAAATAGAGACAAGGAAAAAGTTTGGGAGAAAAAGAAATAAAGAGAAAAGGCCAAACGAAAACAAGGGCATTTAAAAGAGAAATAATGTGGAATAAAGAACAATTTGTAAAAGCATGTAATTTTCCCTTACAGATTACAACTTTACATACACACATAAAAATATTTAATCCAGTAAAAACCTACTGTTTATTTCACATCCATCTATATACACATATACATATACATACACACACATATGCATATATATATATATATATATATATATATATATATATATATATACATACATACATATAGATATACGCATATGCAGATATACACATGTGAACACAAAATCATATGCATATAATCATACAGACATATATGCATACATATGCATATGCATACACAAATTCATATAATATATATATATATATATATATATATATATATATATATAAAGTTGGTGCAAAAATAATGACGAAATAATGTCGTTTTTAACGTTAAAATATACGTCAAAAAACGACATTATTACTTATTTTTGCACCAACCTAATATATATATATATATATATATATATGTGTGTGTGTGTGTGTGTGGTAGTGTTTGTGTGTATGTATGTATGGGTAAGATTTATCTAATATATACTTAAACAACAAATTAGAAATAAGGAAGATAAGGGTAACAATATCGGTAACAATACAAAATAAAATAAAATAATCATGATCATGATAAAAAATACGACTAAAAATAAAAGATAATAAAAATAATTAATAATAATCTAATAATAAATATAATAAAGATAAAATAATAAAAATCATAATAGACAACAGTAATAATATCAGTAGCAAAATAAAAAAATACAGATAATAAAAACAGGAAAAAAAATTAAAGACTCAAATTAAAACGGAAAACATTAGTCAAGCTAAATGGAAATAAGAGACACGGGGAGATTAACGACTGTACATCTATAAATTTTAAAAAATAACCTAAATTCTAAATTCAAAGATCCTTTCGTATATAAAAATATCTAGAAAATAATCCGATATTATATATCCGTTACCCAGAAAATATTTTTTTCATATATACGAACCAACATGCACACTGTTTTATTCCTCGGGGTACATACCGAAATGATTGGAAATGTATTGTAACACATCTTAATTTATTCGAAGAATCAATGAAACTGATCCAATTTGTAATACGAGGGCATATATTACTATCACTGAAATGTTTTTCTTAATACCCTTTTTTTCTTTCAGAGAGTCGAGTAAAAACCTTAGACGTTGGGCTAACATGTTGTTGCGATATGTTTATTTGATGAAAAGAGATTATCTTAATATCTGTGAATTTGACTCTGAAAACTATCCCCTGATGTGTCTTTATTTGTTGGTATATTTTCCAAAACCTTTATTAACTAGAGTTATTTATTTCGGTTGGGACAGACATGTCGATGTGAAGTTTCACAAATATATCAAATCATTTTCATCTTTTTTCTACTATAGCCTTATTTTTGGTCTTGTACTTGTTAAGCAACACAGAAAATATTTACCATAAATTATAAAAATCTAATCCAAAACTTAAAACATTTAGCTATTTTATATATAATAGGAGGAAAAGCCACTATATCTTATTTTGCATTTTCCAGCCTCTGAGCGAATTCATGTAGCGTCTGACGAGCCTCGAACACGTATTCTCTCTTATTAACGACTGACAAAAAAAGAGAGCTGTACCGGTGTAAAAGCAAACTTGTACAAATCTTGTAACAGCGTGGGATAATTGTCCATCCCACAAAATGTTTAATATCTAAATTAACACCGAGTTATTTTTTTTTAATTTTTATTTAAATTCCGACTATTGTCCTCATTACTGTTGCTATCAGACTTCCTTAGCTGTATATCTATCTGGGTAACCTACTGAAGATTATGAACAGACATTACACTGCCCATATCTACCTCTTTTATTTTAAGCTCTTCAATGCTCGCCCGTTAACACTGAGTGCAGTTACACACAGCCCGACACAGCGACTGAATTCACAAATATAAATTAACAAAGCAACGCTTTCATCCACTAGGCCATTGTCAATTGAAAATTTGTTTTAGGGAACTAGATGTTTTAAGCTCAACATTGTTGATTTGATTGCAACTGCGTTGTTGCTGCTGGTGCCAATATTTTGATTCTTGTTCACCTGTTGCAGTTGACGTCATGCTGTCATTTGTCATCCACTATTTATTAGCAGCTCCAATATTGTACTTACTTCTATTCTAGTCGTACAAAGGAGGCACTCTTAGACTAGCATATACGCTGTTTATTTCAGAAGTCAAACTCCCCATTGCTCATCCTATTCCAGTATTTTCACTTCGTTTCACAGGTCCTGATGTCGAACCCTTTCTTTCGTTATCCTTTGTCTTCTTAATTCCTGCTTTTTATTTTTGTTCTCTCTAATATTTCTCTTTTTCTCATATTCAATCACGCTTAGTAACCTCTAGCCACTTACTGGCTTTATTGAATATCTAGGTTTTTATAGATGGTTTGATTCGTTGTCTACGGCCATATCAACCCATTGCAGGTTATTTAAAACTATGAATATTTTCTTAGATTGTAACATTTGTTTTTACATAATAATGGTTTAGTGATACAAGTCTTAATAATTAACCAATAGCTGGGGAAAAATAGTTTTGGTATGATTTAAAACAAATTTGTTTGAGATAATTTTCTTTTCAGCTACTCTGTCTTATTTGCTGACGATATTTTTTGTAGATGTGTCGTCTGAATGGTATCTAAATTTAAATCGTTGTGATACTTTTGTATTTTTATTAATAAATTATTATCCCTCTTTTAATGATTATATTATGCTATATATGATTGTGTATCGAGTAAAGTGTATTATGGTGGGAAATAGAACAACTCAGTAAAATTCAAATTCTGCAGCATTCTCATACATTCACACTAAGCTTGATGATAGCAGGAACCCTATATTTGCCAAAGTTGTAATGTTTCCTCTACTTTGCAAAAGATGGCTTGTAGATTTTCTGGCAGAATGAGAAACATTTCTGTCTTTAATTCATCCAAAAATCGTGACTTGTTTAAGATTTTGCATGATCGGCAATGCTACTACGTGAACGAGCCAGTTAAGGCACTTTAAAAACAACGACAATATCTCTCTGTCCAGAGAGATGCTGAGTAGAAACATGCCCGACAGTGAATTTTTAAAATGAGATTTCTCGCATGGCATCGCCGGTAGACTAAAATAAATGAAAATCTGGATCGCCTATTCAAATATGAGTATCCATTGAAAATAATGTTTAAAATTATATATATATATATATATATATATATATATATATATATATATATATATATATATATATATATATATATATATCGTAAAATAGCTCTATTGGATTTTTTAGTAGACATCATCGGTTTTTCTTTCTAGCCGAGGTTCATTAGGGGTTTCAGGTCTTTCAACATCATACTCCCTCTCTACGGTGATCCAGCCGATACTGATCGGGTATGAAATTGTGTACCTTAGGTCAGCTACAACTTTTTCATCTTCCGAAATGCACATCATGCGACTCTTCTTGACAATATATTGTCCAATCGCGAATGACTTCTGGTTCACCAGTAGAATTCACTTTCCCATAAAAAAAGGAAGGCAACCCAACCACAATTTCTAGTTGATCAGTAATATGGTGGCGTGCCAGGTTTTAATAAATAGAGCGTCAATTCAAATACGAGTATCCACTGAAAATAATTTTTGAAATTATATATATATATATATATATATATATATATATATATATATATATATATATATATATATATATATATATATATATATATATATATATCATGTAGCATGTCCTTACATTGAATACTTTCAACTTCAATGGAGCACACTACACTACCTTTAAATAAGAGGTTGTGCCACGGGTACCATTGCAGCTCCATCATATGCTACAATATTCATGGGAAAATTTGAGAAGATCCATATCTATCCACTCATTGTTAGCAACAGCGTATTCTATGCAAGATATATCGATGATATATTCTTTGTATACACGGGTACTGATGACAAACTTACCCAATTCCTTATGACCCTAAAAACAGTGCCCAACTCAATTAAGTTTGACTTTGAAAAATCCACAACATCAGTAACATTTTTAGACAGACGCATTTACATAGATGAAAACAGGAAACTACAAACGACACTACACACTAAAATCACCGACACCCACAACTATCTACACTTTTAGTCTTCCCACCCTAAACAACTGAAGGAGAACCTTCCCTATTCACAAGCACTTAGACGCAGAAGGATATGTTCCAACAATGAAGAATTAAATAAACACATTGAATATCTGGAGCATCAATTCACAATACGTGGCTATAAACAACACCTAATCAGGGAACAATTAAATAAAGCAATTTCCACACCTACAGAAGACACTCTAATGTACAAGATTAAAAATAAATCTAGCCGCATTCCTTTAGTAACCACTTTCAACCCCACTCTGCCTCCATTATCCCAAATAATCAAACGTCGCTGGGAAATACTACATCTCAAACCAGACCTAAAAATATTGTTTAAGGAACCCGGCCTTCTAGGATATCGTAGACCTAAGAACCTAAAAGAAATCATAGGTAGTAACCATATTTCAGGGGACAAGGTACTCCGTAATAAACCAGCAACAAAAACAACAGGATTTTCGAAACCATGTAAGAACAAAAAGAGTTTATGTTGCAACCATATTAAACACACGAATTCATTCACTGGCTCAGTCACTAAATCTACTTTCAAAATCTACCACGATTCTAACTGTAGAAGTCATAACATAATTTACCTCCTAGAATTCACACTATGCCATAAAAAATATGTAGGAATATCTGAATGGCCATTTCACTACAGAATTAATAATTATCGCAATCGAATTAAGTCTACTCCCCATGAAAAATTATTACCTGTAGAACAACATTTCCGCCTGGAAAAAAACGATTTCAAAATCCATGCCAAATTCACTATAATAGAGAGAATAGAAAAGTTCAGAGCAGATAGCATTAGAAAGATTTTAGTCTTCCATGAAAATAAGTGGATACAACGTCTAAAAACACATTATCCAGCCGGGCTAAAACATAAATTTAACAATATAGATAGTACTAATATATAACTCTACAAATCAAAACCTACCCACATTTATGACCCACACAGGACAGGCATGCTTACGGAAGTTATGAGGCCTCACACTTATACACACACCCACACGAGTATACACACTTACTCACATCATACACACTCACTCACTAATGAGCCAAATGATAACACACACTCACAGAAATACACACGCTTACACACTCACTCGCTAAGAACCAAATAACACACACGGAAACATTTAACAGAGACACATGTCCTCTTCAGGACCAATAAAACTGTCAAAATAACCAGGTGAATTCAGAGAAGCATAGATTCATCCAGCTCTTATCTCAAATAACAACTTAAAAGAGACTGTTTGACCAACACAAGGGATGTTAAAAGATTCAAATTAAAAAGATAAAAAATAAAAATAAAAATAAATGAAAACTACAAACAAATGTTCATTTTCTCCACCAAGACATTCATTTCTGCATTTCACTGTTAAAAGCAAGCAGAAATATTTCTTCTCCTGATGATGTCCATTTAAGCCGAAACTAGTCGAGGAATCTAAATGAAATAATAAAAAAAAAACGAAAGAATATTAATCTACAACCCAGTGTGTCTGAAGATTTTATTTTTTTAATATTTTTTAAAAAATTTTTTGTTCAATATATATATATATATATATATATATATATATATATATATATATATATATATACAGGTTTCATTAAATAATATAGTCAAGTGCTGTCTATTTTATGTAAATTCTTTTCATATATATATATATATATATATATATATATATATATATATATATATATATATATATATATATATGATAAAATATAGATTTAGATTCTGCTATATTTATATTCGAAGCCTGTCATTACTGAGGCAAGAGATGTTAATGACTACGGAACATTCCATCTCATGATCTTTTTTCCGTTTTTTCGTCATTTCTCTTACACACACACACACACACACACACACATATATATATATATATATATATATATATATATATATATATATTAAAGAAAAACAGACCACTTGAAGGTTCCATTATAATAATTTATTTCACCAGAGCCCTTTTAAAGGACGCCGGATCATCAGATATCAATTCCAAAAAATGAAACGAAAAATGAAATGAAAATTGATGGGTAGTGTAAGTTTTTGTAATTTAACAGTAAGTGTAATAAACAGTGTTTACAGAGACTTGGTAGAGTTTAGAGAGGGTTTATTTTCATATATCTCTCAATCATATTTAGTATTTGGGGAAGAGAAGTGAGCAGACCTTAACCTATTTAAACGGTTAACTTAAAGGAAGTGATATATTGATATGGGATGGGAGAATAGAGAAAAGAAAAAGGAAAAAGAAAGAAGGGGGAAGTAAAGAGAAATAGGTTGTAAATGGGTTTTACATATGAAGGAGAGGTGAGGTAAGTTTTAGCAATTTATGTAAAAAATAGATTATAATGTTTGATAGTAATTTAAATGTCTAAAAATTCCACGAAGAAATTATTTTGATGCTTGCTAGCAATTTAAATATTTAACTTTTTTACAAAAGATTTAGGGATTTAATATAAGTTAAATACTGTATTTATTAACACATTCATAGAGAACACATTAAAAAAGTTTTAAATTATAACAGTTTGTTTACCCGACAAATAGTACTCTTTTAATATTGTAAAAGACAGTTAAGGTAACATCTTTATCAGTTTGAATCTAATTCATGAATGTAATTTGTAATTATTTTTAGATGGGTAATCTTTCTTAAGATGAGAACGAATAAAGTACACTCTCAACGTTTGTAATATTTAATTTAAATTAGGTCAATACAATACCGGACAATATTATTTCTTTTTGCGATATTACACTGAAAACATGTCAAAATCGTGACACAATTGCAGTTGATTTTCAGTATATTAGTTTCATCTTTTGTCTATCACGGATATTCCCGTTGAAAATTGACCTATTTTAGAGTCACTTTTTCTTACTGGCTCTTGTTTAATTTCCCATTCAAAGCACTCCACATTAAACCATAAGTAGCCATATTGCTCTTTGATACTGCCGAGTAATATTGACCTTTCCAAGAACATGCCAAATGAAAATCACAAAATTTGCTCAACAATACACTTTGTTCTTCCATACCGCTGCTGTCCGCCGCCATAGCTTTCCCATTTCCTTTTACACTGTGCCGCCTTTATGGTTTGTAATAAAAACAGAACGTCATAAAATCAGCCCAACTCCTGATTTCTTGTCTGTAATGACCTGTCCTTTTCTTGATTTCATCACTGTCGACTTCTCGCGAAATCTGACAACTCTTATGGCTGTAAAAGTTGTTGGGCCTATTTATATTCGTTCCTGATCAATGAGCACACAGGGCAACATGTGTACTGCTGTTTTGTTCTTTATGTTTTCGGTATTTCAGTGCGTCGAATTCGATGACTCCATCTGGGCGTGCGGTGGGAATTCGTCGTTTGCACCTTGGTGGATTCAGAACTCTAATGCATTTACACATGTTCTTGAATCTACACTGCGTGTCACATGATTACAACTTCTGGTTTCTCCGATATATAAAATATTAGGTAGTTGCAAAAATAATGACGTAATAATGTCGTTTTTTGATGTTAAAAGATAGGTCAAAAAACGACATTATTACGGCATTATTTTTGCACCAACCTAATAAATAGTTATTGGAATGGAAAGGGTTACTTATTGAATGGCGGCAGTATCTAGCTGCGTATATAGAATGAAAACCTGTTTCTTCCGTGCTGATGTAAATGAATATGCATAAAACGTCCTGAAATTTAGCGATTCAAATTAATAGCTACGTTCTGAGATTGGTGCATTAAAAAGGAACTTATAACTGACTTGAAGTATGAAGAAAAATAGCTATGAAATGAGAGTGTTCGAAAGGAAAACAACAGATATAATTACAAAAATAAATGGTAAGCGTCATAAGCAGGTTCAAAATCGGGAACAGTTCAGATGCTGGTCTAAAAATGGCAAGATGATACTTTATCTTTCCAAATGTAAATTCTAAGAAAATGATTATTCCGTGAGAGAGTAACGAAGTGACTATAATAGAATTTTGCGTTTATTGATCGATTCTTCTATACCATATAATAAAAAAAGAAAATATTAGTAAACTGGAAAGATTACATGTAATGTTTTTCTCATTAATACAAACAGTCCCAATTTGAAGACAGTGACCAATAATTTGTTACAGCTTGAAAGATGTAATTACTAAGGAATTTTTATAAAGATACAATTAATACACGAAGTTTTTAAAATCATATAAGTAATAATTATTTTTAGAAACTAATAATTAGTACATTTTTTTTATTTTAAGTTTAATGATCGTTAATATGCACGTTTATATTCGAGAAAAAATTGTTTCCACTTATTTGAAATTTCACTTCAATTAACAATAAGTAATGTTATTCTGTGGAGATTACCATCACCTTGCCTGTTTTGACCACGGTAGATTCTGCTTTTGCAGTTCTATAAATGGAACTCATTCTAACTATCTCCATCCTCTCTATCTATCTATCTATCTATCTATCTATCTATCTATCTATCTATCTATCTATCTATCTATCTCTTCCTTTCTTTCAACCTATTTCCTATCTCTTTCATCACTCAGAAACAAAATGCAATAGGTAATAGTCTTTCCAAGTCTTTCCATCAGCGGAGACTTACTCGTCCACGAAAGAAATGGAATTTTATTGTGTAATTATGTACTTTACTAATCTATGACTGGTATTAATACAACTTCTTTTTTCTAAAGGGACTCTTTATTAGAGTTTACATTTTATGAACTAAAATTAGTAGGACTTATACTTATTTGATGTGCTGTGTCGCTACGTGACGTTGTTAAATGTGACTTTCGGAAATATCCTATCCGTTGTGCCCCTTACTAATATTTGTCTTCCTTCTATCATTCTCTCTCACTGTTTTCGCATTCATTAACACAATTTCTTTAGGTAGGTTGCTGGCAGTTTTCTAATGTATAACTTGCCTTTGTTATTCTCTTTAGTTATTAAATTATCCATTTCATTATTTTTCTCATTATATGCCCCACAAATTTAAACGATCTCAGTTTGTTTCTAAGTAAACGCGACCATTTTGTTTCCATATTTCCTCAAACTTCCCCGATGGTAATTAGCAGAACACAAATATAAATAGTACCATATTCCTCTTTTATATATCACCAATTTAAAACCTGTATTTAAAAAAAAAGGCCGAACAGAAAACATTAGCCATACTTCAGCCAAAAGTGAGGTATCAAATCATCACAGATATATTTAAACATAAACTCTAACAGTAGGTATGAAGCTTATCTTTAATATTCATTTTATTGAGTCTAATTTAGACAAATATTAATCTGATCCTGTGTAACAAAGACGCTGTATCCGGGAGAAATAATACGTAGAGGAGAAATACTCGGTGTTTAAAAAAAAAAGGAATAATTTAAACTGTGAATATTTGAGTAACTACATGTCCCAGACAAATAAATTTAAATAGGCTTCATGTTGAACAATAAATATATTTATCAAAATTTGAACAAGATTCAGATGGATTTAGTTTTATAAGCGATTTCACAAAGCTTCACATATGCGCAAAACTTGTGACACGACACACGTCAATTTGGTAGTTCCTTCTCCTGGGAAACACACTGTAGCATTTCTTGAGTAACATTCATCAGCACCTCAGTCATGATCTCCTTCCGTTCTCTGAGGTTTGTCGAAGAGGCGGATATAGACTCGTCATTTCTCTTATACCTCCAGAAAAAAATCACAAGGACTCAATTTATTTGAAGTGTCTGTTATATCAAAAGCTCTTAGTTAATATCGCTCGCGTGCTCGATCCAGCTAACTCGTGGATTCTCATTCAGATAAGTCCGCCCAGGTATCTTAGTATGTTTTTTTCATATTTTGTTAAAATTTGAGATCATTTGATCGAGAATTAGCTATGTCATTAAATAAAAAGTGATGTTCATTTTTTGGTGGGTACACCCTCTATTTTGGGAATACAAAAAATTTTAAATGTATTCGTCGAAGTCTTTATGCACTATACCTGGTAGAGAATTTGTTAATATGTTTCAATATTTTATGATGTACCTACTATTCATATTACATTAGTTTTTACGCCGTGTTTCGTGATAATATAAATAAGTTACTTGTTTACTACACGCATTAGTATATCGTTATCACTAATCAGTTTCATATATTTTCAAAATTAAACCTACATAATTTTCCCTAGATTATACTGTAAAAAACAACCTGTACATACCCCCGGGATCATACTAGGTAGAAGGTTAAATTAAAAGGAAGTTCATACAGTATGAGGGGATGATAACGGTTAACCCTATTGAAAAGTATAAGATTGTAGGGGTCGAAGAAACATCATTTTAGAGGTCGGTTCCACAGAGCTGTTGTTCGCGGGATGAATATGTTCAAATGGAACTTATTTCTTATCTATAGATTAAGGAGAGAATATTGTTTGCTACAATATAAGTGGTATGGCTGGTCGTAGTCGTATTGGGTTGAACTGGCGGAACCAGATAATGTAGCTCGTCCGAGTACTTTCAATAGAAGTAGCGATAGAGCAGTGAGAGTCTTTGCCAAATTCCGCCTAAGAGAGAGAGTTTGGTGGGTTGAAAATAATTGTCACCTACACGAACTCGAAGAACTTTTGAACATTTTATATGCATAAAATACTCCCGGGAATTCTAGATCAAATTGAGAATAACGAGATTCTTTGGATGCGAGTTTTCTGCATGAATAATAGATTGACTGCAAATCTTTGTCTGGTTGCTGCTGTTCCAGTATTGCACCTAAACATAAGTGTACAGTATTGGTTTTGATTGCAGCAGACAGTTTGGTGTTGTAGTCTTCCTTCGCTGGCGATTTGACCAGTGGTTCTTTGACTTGGTCAAAATCACTTTGTTCGTCTTTTCTCCATTTCTATTTAGTGACTTGTTTTGTAAGGTTCTAAAGAAGGCAAGTTATTGTGGCAAATTGCGGAACAAGGAACTGCGCATTTGCACGGAATCATTTGATGGAGGGTATTAAGCACCGTGATAAATTTTCATCAGATATTTTCAAACAATATTCTGACAGGATATATCACATGCATTTTACTAAGATTATTTTGATTTGACAGTTCTTATTGACAGTCAAACCTCGTTTGGCAAAGCACTGAATTATTTTGGTCAGACTCGAATCATGCTCATCAGTGCTGTCAAATATTACGATGTCATTTGAAATGCTTTATGCTCCACGACAATCGTTAATCATTATTTGGTTTTCTAATGGCATGTTTACTCCAAACAAGAATCTTCTGTACCTGCACAGACCTCATGGTAGGACATACATATGGAATCAGAGTATAACTCCATTTGTTGTTAGGCCATGTTGAAGTCGATCTTGGAGAAGAAATTTGCTTCTGCTATTTCCCGGGTTGTTTCATCTAATATTGGCAACGTATGGCACTCACGAACAATAGCGTTATTCGCTCTTCTCATGAGAATTCATATCCTGAGATCATGTTCACTTTCCTTATGAGATTTTTTTTCTATTGTTACATGTTGATAAACCTGTTTTGTGACTCTCTAGATTATATGTAGGTCCACTAATGCACAATCAGTGCGAATTTCAGTAAAAGCTGGAGAGGTTACTTGCTGGAATTGGGCTACACGTTTGTAGTAGCAGGCTAGAGTTTTATTTCATATCTGGCCATTTTTACTTGTTTCAAATCTTCAGCTGAAAGTGTCCTCCTGAGGCTATTAGTAGTGGCACATGTATTATTTGGAAGCAGTTCTATTACATCTTGTAAGTTTGCATTTGAGACAATGTTTTTCCTCTACATAATGTTGGGATCCTCCTCTATGACTTTTATAAGATCAACGGCAACTTCGATTGTGTTCATGATCACTTTTGTGAATGTCATTTTTACTCTTGCAATCTGTTTTTGTTTTTCTTTATGAAATTGTCAACGTAATTTATTTTTCTCTGTGACCACATCTGTGATGTTTACTTCGGGCACATTTACGACCAAATTATCCCTGAATAACTTTGTTGGGTTTGGTTTGTATTTGTGGTTACTTCACACTTGTTTGTGTTGATTTAGTTTTCAAAGTGAGATCATCTTTATGATGTTAAGTACTGATTATTTCAGCAAGTTTTACCAGCGTCAAAGTATTTAATTCTCGATATATTTTTCCCTTTAAATCAGGGTCTTTTATATAGACATGCTCTCTATCTCATACCAAATTTCTGAATCACATTCACACTTGCAAGGCTCCCCTTGTACCTTGAGGGTAATTATAAAGTTAATCACCCTCTCTCTAGTTTTAGGTTCAATTTCTCAAAAATGCGGTGCGAGTTTTGGGTATATTATCCTTGAGAGGGAAATTCTCATCAAAGAGTTGACACGCTTTCTGGTATGCATCCTTTCCACCTTCCCCAGAGCTCGTCTCTTGCTAAGCCTTCTGCTGTTCTGTGAATTGTTTTCCATATTTCACGATTCTTCCTCCTCCTGTTAATAAGAATGCTGCATTTTCTTGTCCTGCGTTTGAGAACCCTGAAACTATGAAATAAATCTCTGAATCCACTTTCCAGTTTTCTTATCTCTACTACAGTGACGGCGTTGGGAAGGGAAAAACCACCAAATAGGACAAGTTTTAATTAAAAAAAAGCCGATTAAATATAAAAGAGTATTTGTGTGACTGTAGTTTTGCACCATATATCCCGACGTGGGATGGCTACTTATTTTATTTCCGTGGTGTAGATGTTTCATGCTTCCTATTAGGTTGGTGCAAAAATAATGTCGTTTTCTTACATAGTAACATATGTGAGAAAACGACATTATTTTTTCACCAACCTAATAATAAGCCTTTGAAAATGACAGACATTTAACAGTTAGTCGCTTACTTAACTGGTTTTGTTAATTTCTGTCTTTGACCTTCACCACCTGATTTTATTTGGCGATCGCTGGGATGCATTCTTTGTATGTCGGGAAAATAAAATTGTGCAAAACATTATTGTTGACTATTGCATCATCCCCGTTTGCAAACTGTGATGAACAACGCCAGATTGAAGGTTGACAAAATATTTTATTTTCAGTAATATAGAAATATAACTTTTTTTTTTACTTCTCGTTTTCTACGAGAGTTTTCAGATCTCGCTACGTCGGGAATTCGACTATACTGCAGTATCCACTAAAACAAACGATTAAAGTAATAAAAATCAATGGAATTCATAAAGAATGTGGGAATGACATATATAAACATCGTTGGAAAAAGAATTAACACTGATTCGTGAGGTTCAGTTTCACGTCTCAGTTTGACTTTCGACATCAAACGAGTTCATCTCGCTTATGTTTTATCAGCATGGCGCAGAGTTTGATTATTTATTATAATTTTATTTATTTGTTTAATTTATTTTTTGCTTGTTTCGCATAATTTTCAAATGGTATTTTTATTATAGATTATTAGATTTAAATATGATATTATATATTATTGACGTAGGAAGGGGATCACGTAAAAAAACAACATTCTCTCTAAGAGAGAGTTCCACTTATTTCTTTATTTCTCCTCTCATTAAAAATAAGAACACATATGTGTCCAAAACTTCTGACTTTATGATCTTTCTCTTCGTGCTTCAATTTCGTCAAAAGACTTAAAAATATATAGTAAATATAGGAAATCATATTTATTAGATTTGACGAAGCAGAAACCAAAAGATGTCGGTGAAACTCTTCGTTTAAAAGCTTTTCTACTTTCCCCATATATATATATTTACAATAATTTATACCCGTATACGGTTCAAGACCCACTCAAGTTATAGGATCACAGAATAAGATTTAAGCGACACAGTTTATGAGGATATGTGAGAAAGGTAACAGTTAACCCTAAATTTCAAACGGTTAGGATTTTAGTGATCGGAGTGCATTGCATCATGGTGCTCTGTTTCTCATAAATGTTGCTGTACTCTGCAGTCGCGAAAATCGAAAACAATCAACGCACATATGTGAAATTAAATATATAAAATGGCGAAGGTTTATCCAGCGCACCCTATATATGTTTATACACTTCAGTAATAAGGATAAATTACAACGTTTCTTTTAGTAAAACGAAGGTTTTCGCGTGTTGTTATCAAATCTGAATAAACGTCAGTACTGGTCTTAGGATTATAGCCCTAGAATTCTGTTTTTTGTAAATGATATCATTATCTATGCTTGCGTCAATTTTATATAAAAAAACAGTTAGAAAAATAAATTGTCAAACTGGAAAACACTTGGGAAATCATTCGAATTCCTGTTTTTTTCATATTTAGATTTTTTAATCATTTTCACTAAATGAATGCATTGCGGCATTAAACTTTCGTCATTGTACCGATAAAAGATATTATGTTTCAGCGAATTTGACCAAAATCCTTGCAGTTCATTTCTTTCTCCTGTGGATAGTGAAATCATACTAGGCAAACATAAACAAAATTATAATAGTTTTTGATATTTCACTGTCGTGTCGATAGAAATGATGAAACGATCAATCATAGAAATAGTTTATGTAAGCTATTACCGTCTAGGTATTTTCATTTTCTGGTATCAGGGTTTTGAATAGAATCCAGACACTAGTTAATATGGAGATTAAATTCTTTAAGCAATATTAAAAGCCGCTTATGAGCGCAAGATTAAGCTGGTAAGTATCACATACAAAATATATTTATCTGTTCATCATAAGAAAGTTTCAAAATTTCCTACACTTGAAATTTATGAAATATATGAAACTTTTGTAAAAAATGAAATATTGTTTTTTTTATGAGAAATGAAAGTTTTAACGAATGCAATGCATCATGTAAATGGATGTTTGAATCGGTTTCACCCAATACAAGGCAGTAAAGCCAAGCAGACACAATGGCTTACTGTGTGTGGAAGAATTAGGAACAGAAAAATTAATAATGGACAGGAAGAATAAAGAGCAATCAGGAGGACAGCAGATGTCAATTGGCATTGTATTTAAAGTTTTGAATTTCAAACTGAGCTGGAACACATGAAGCTAGAAAAGAGTTCCACACGCGAAAAGTGCGACAAAATAAAGTTTTAGCATGGAACTTACAGCTTTATTTAGCCGGGGCATTTCTAAATTGATGAGATCTCGACGCCACTATAGTATTGCGATTAAATAAAAAAAAAAATATATCAAGGTACCATACCAAAGCGCCCTTCCTAACAATTTCCATTAAATTATTTATAGAAAAATCGGAGAGAGGTAACCTTACGACGGTGGAGAATGACTAAACCCGAGTCGTCAGATCAGGACCAATAATATTGATGATTCTTCTTTGGATTTTATCAAGGAGTTCCAGGGAAACTGAACCATATGTGGCAGCAATATTAAAAACATAGACGAATGGTAGACTTATAAATACTTAAGATATGTAAATCGGTCTCGCACTACACAGTAAAACAACTTTCTTAGCAGCTGACCTAGCAATAGATTCAATATAGTCTTTCCATTTCCTGACACCTGAAAATAATGCAAAAAAATGCCATGTTATATTATATTAATATACTGCTATTTTATTAGCGTCTACATCTAATACGAACTGCATACCTAACTTCCAACATTTCAGATATTCATAGTGAAGATGTCCCATGTCACAACCTCGGTACCAAAACATTCCCATTCTTCTCGTATTCCTTTGGTAAGGAGGAATTTCAATTCAGGCAGCTCCTTTCTGTGAGCTGTTGATTTGTGGAACAGACCCCGGAAAGGATGTTTCTCCGGTCAGTGTAATCTTGTCCTTTTCCAGTCAAGTTTCAACGAATATCTATTACATATTCTCAAAACAAGCACATCTTGCCACTTCCGCTTTCCTTACGTCTGTACTAAAATCTCATTCAGTAATCCTTTACCTTGAATGTCTCTGATTTGTGTAAACAGTAGTAAAAAAATGACATTAAATATTTAATAAAATTACCCTACGAATGTCAGTGTACCAACTGTAAAAAATCGTCGTCAAAGAAGTGTAAATAAATCAATATGTTTAACTTTGTAATCAATTTAAATAAAAAAAAAGAATCGAGATAAATATAGTGAAACAGAAAAAGAATTAATAAAATATGTAATTTAAATATGGCCAAATTGCCAAATCAGTCACTTATCTTCCATGCCTGATACACGCTTAGGCGATCATGTATCTTTCGATTCATACTGACGAGGCAGATTTATTTTCCGCAGTAGGTTGCCACTTCTTTCTTCGGTAGACCAGTTGCCATCTAAGGCTATATAACCACGTCTAATTTGCTGTTTACCCATAGCTGGTGGGAAACAAAGAGGATACATAACTTTCCAAGGGTATTAGCACATAATTGAATGTAAAAGTTCTGAGTGAAATTTGAAATCGGCTCCACGATTCCTTAATCCGAGCCGCCATCCATTATACCACCGTGCCGCCCAAAATACCAAATATGAAATTAAATAATTAATCATTCCTAAAGTCATTCGCTCAAGAAATGCTGAATGCTGACATCTGATGAAAAAGTCTCTTTCTCACTGACGTACTATGGCTTCCCTCTGTCTTTTCAACAAATATTTCCATGGCAACTGCTCTGACGAACTACATTCACTGGTACGCCATCTGCATGAATTTAAGCGGGCTACTAGTTTGGCATCTCGCTTCCACACTTTCAGTGTCGAAACAGTTAAATATAACCGCCTGTTTTACACCAACGGCTTTTCTCTCGCACTTCCCGACAGTGGAACTCCATTCCTTCTACTTGTTTCCTTAATATCCATAATCTTCAAATATTTAAATGTAATGTCAATCAACACCTGCTAATGCATTGATAATGATCCCCGTTCTTCTCTATATCCTTTCCTAAAAAGGAAAAAAAAAACTCTTTATTTTTGCTCTCACTCTCTGTAAACTTTTACGTTCTAGTGGCACTCTCGCCTTGCTTGGGATGAGATGCTTTAAAAAAAAAACTACTCAGGCAGAATCATTTTCTCTCATATTATGCTTACGAAAAAAACGTATTATGAAATACATTTTTGTCGCTTAATTCCTAACGAGTATACAAGTGAGAAAATACGCAGATGATAATCGCAACTGTTTTGGGAATATTGAATGTACAGGGATTATAATCTTATAGGTGATTCAGCAGACTACAGAAAACCTGAAAGTGAAGAGTGGGAAAATCTCTCGAGGCATAGACGACAAAATATCCGAATATGAAGGTGCTGATTCCGTCTCATATTATTTACGAACTTCTATCAGCGTAATTTTTTTTCTGAAAAATGTAATGAATTATCATATAGATGAACAATCGAAACTGACACAAGAATAGCTAGAACCAGCCATTATACTAAGTATATTTAAGATTTTTTTCCGTAAAACAGTTGTCCTTCAATACCATGCAGGAGCTTATAATTCATTAATTTTACAAAACTATCTTCATATATAGTAATGTTTTCTTAAGCATTTGATAATTGACTGGAAAAAACTAGAGGTAATGAAATATCATCATATTGTATGCAATCAACAATTGTATTGAGATAACTTAGCATACATGTATTGAGATCACTTAGCATACATGTATTGAGATCACTTAGCATACATGTATTGAGATCACTTAGCATACATGTATTGAGATAACTTAGCATACATGTATTGAGATCACTTAGCATACATAAGAAATAACTTTATAACATATGCAATATATCGATCACAATCAAAGATTAATCAAATATCCTCAAATGTTCGTTGACATGAATAGAATGTTGCTAATGGTAGTTATACACTGAGCTTTGGGAGAAACATTCCCCAATACAGACGAACGACATAACCATTTGCCAGAAGTTTATTAGAAAAGGAAAATAGTTCAGAGTACACAACACTATTTACGAGTTAATACAAAGTATGGAGATAGAAACCAGCTTGAAAAAAAACATTTGGAAAGAGGAATTCATATTACAATCATCGTAATGGTGATCAAATTGGACTAATCCAAAAACGGTTTTGCAGAATTTAGGCAGTGAGAAAATTCAGCAGCTGAAAGCAAAATTTCATTTGAAAAGGAACCTAATTTTGTACAAACTTTAATCAAACTTAATATGTAGCGATTTAGGATTAAATAAAAAGCGTGTATGTTTCCTTTTTGCACAGGTATTTAATATGTAGATAGAAGTTTAATCACAAAGGCAAACGGATGAGTGTTTTATGCTTGAAAACAAAATAGGAGCATGTAACACATTCGTCTGCAAAACTAAAAGATATATTTCATTTTCAACCACCTGTATATAAGTGGAGATTTATTTGTTGAAAGACTTTCAAGAAAATCTTCATTGAGTATATCTATTTGAATAAATGCAAAGTTTTGTTTATAACACTTTGCTATCCGAAGTTTCCGTTTGATATTTACTATTTTTGTTCTCTTGTGCCGACACATGCACAAGTTGTAATTGTTTGTTTTGTATCAGATAAAAAGGATAAATAATCTAAATAGCAATAATTAAATGAGAAGTATTAAAAAAAACTGCGGCTCTAAAAAATAGGTAGACCTCTCTATTTATACATGTAAATCAATCAACACAAGGAAGGTAATAAAACCACGAAAATTCAAGTAGTTACTGAAAATCAGAGAATACGTTAAAAGGAAAATTAAGGAG
>OZ010571.1:117730620-117763120 GCA_963932145.1 Acanthosepion lycidas
GTATTGTCTTTTCATCTGTCAGGCAACTTTATAACTTTATCTTTCTATTGTTCCTTTTGAAGCAAGATTAAGTTGTTTATTATTTCACATTTTCATGGTATTGCGTGTTTTTTTGATTTGTTTTTTTCATTAAGAGATTTTTGTGAAGACACGAAGAATTTGTAACGACGTGAACTATTTATCACGGCTAAATTGATTTAATATAAAACAATTGCTGAAAAGCATGTTGTCAAGTATCGTAATGAAGGAATATTACGCATTATTTTTTCTGAGACTCTGTTTTGTTCTTTAGACGAGAATGTCTTAATAATATCATTACTTATGCAACATTACCTTTGTTTGACAACAAGCGGTCTTTGTTAATACTGCGTTGACTTATTTCTCTTCCAAAATTAATATGCACCGCATGTGTCCTGTTATGCGACACAAAAATGCCCTCGGTAACACACATGTCTGGACGTCGAACTGTTTTGAGATATATATCGTAAAAAAAGATATGCTTCTTTGGCACGTGAAAAACATGAAAAGCTCAGGTAGTGAGTAATATATATATATATATATATATATATATATATATATATATATATATATATATATTTATATATATTTATATATATATATATATATATATATATATATATATATTCTATAGGTTTTTTTTATTGTCAGACAGAAGACATTTAACATATTTCTACATTTTGTTAGCATCGTTTCTTTGTATAAAATAAAACTTTCGTTGCCCATCTTTCGATATCTTCCATCCATTAATTACTTGAAATGTTTGCATAAATAAATATTAGGTTGGTGCAAACATAATGTCGTTTTTTTAACATTCAAAAATGACATTATTTTTGCACCAACCTAATACATTACTAATTATTATTAATATCAAACGTTGTAAAATATATGCGCGTTCCTTTCCAAAAATGTTTTAACGAGAACAATATCTATGGCTTTAATGGATGGGACTACAAATTTTCAATTGATACCAGTATGTCTTGTAATTCAAATGTTTTGTAAATTGTGTACATTGTTCAACGTTTGAGCAATGTAGGCAAACTAAAGTAATGACTATTTATATTTTCTGAAAACTAATGGTTTCGATGGCTAAATTGTCGCTATATTGTATTTTAAATTTCGCGTATGCGCGTTGTTTCATTTTGGTGTTGACTCCTGCACTCAGGTCAGTAACTGATGGGCAACATCTGTGAGTAAAAGAGCACCATGACGCAAATCGCTCTGCTACAGATTTGGAAACGGCATGCTATACTAGTGAGCATTTGCGCCGTAATCTCTCATACGAACATTTTATTGCGTCTTTTTTTTTCTTTTTTTTCTTTTTTGAGAACGGTGCAGAGGACAACAGAAAGCGTTGCATGAGTCTAATGCTGATTACGAAAGTGTTTGGAATGTCCACTAGTGATGGTGATTTTATGCTTTCATTCATCTTCCCACAGGGTCTCAGACTCAACATGAAGAACCTTGAGGAAGTAGTACTGCCGTGAGTCAAGACGATAGATATTGGAAGACCATAGATCTAGCAACAGGACTCTTCACTATGACACACAAGCAGGATAACCCATTTATGACTGTCAGACAATTTCTGCGACCACATCACTCATTTCATTTGGCAACTTAACTCACAATTCCGCAAACCACTTGATTATTACATGTGATGCTCACTTGAGGGAGGGACCGAATCAACTCCTTGTAACACCAAAGATGAACTGAAAGCAAGTATTATGGCAGCATTCACCAACTTAAATAATGAGACCATCTAGAAGACACGAAGGAGATTCCGAAGTTGTCTGATGTCAGTGGTTGAAGCCAATGGCAATTTTATTTAATTAATTTATTGTATAGTATTTCAAGATAATTTTGTGTAATTTGGTATATGTATCTGATAAAATGATATGCCAATATTATTTTAATTTTTGCGTTATTTACACAACAATTTATCCAGTGCAACCTGTATATATGTATGTCTCTAAGACCTTTTCTTCCAAATAAAGGACAGACGATAGTCATTCTAGTTACACAGATCCAAGAACTCAGATAATCAGATGAAATCTCCCGTCGTTTTCGACCTATGATTTTCTTTCAGTTCAGTTATTATGTTTACGTTTCGTATGAGACAACAATCCTGCACACGATTTGCAAACAAGTCCACACAAGAGACATATTGAAGTCTGACCGTCATGTGATCTGATGCATTAGCCAGAGGTTTATTTTTGTTTCCTTATTCTCTAAGATGGTTGAGGCGATTCTTTTCAAAGTTATTTATACCGCAGTGGCAGGAGTTTCTTCAGTGTTCTCAGTTTTCAATACTCGAACTCCTTTATAGGGACGTTTGCAGCATTTAAATCGTATTTAAGTTTGCCCTTGAAGCGGATCCAAGGACGATCCAATTTACACTTACTATGAAAAAGGTAGCTATACATGAAGAATTTCGGCATACAATCATCACTCATTCTGATGACATAACCAGCGCATCTGAAATTAAATATATATATATATATATATATATATATATATATATATATATATATATATATATATATATAAATCAATATATAATATCGCATATTGGGTTCTGGTGTTAATCGATTGACAGATATACGTCTTTATCTCATCTGTATCCTGACTCAGACTTTCACGTGTAAATCAATCCTAAGGTGCTGAATAGAGACTGACCACAACATAATAAAAATTTTGTTAAATGTATAGAGTTATTGTTATGGTGTCGCAGACCACATTTTATACGGGGATTTTTGTTTTTAATTGAATTTTGTATTTACGATTGCGATAACCCGATATATTTAAGTTTTACTGTTGAGGTAATAATTATATATACATTGCCAAAGGGAGAAAGAATTCGAGTAATATAATTTTTTTAATTTTTTTAGGGACAAATAGGTGGTTAAATCCATATAGAAATATGATGTGGGTGCCAAAGTTGGGCCCACAGAAGTAAAACACGTAACACGGATTAGAAGTAAGAAAGGTTACAGAGATAGTGTAAGCAGAGCTTACTATAAGTTAGTGTCCAACACTGGTAGTCGTACTAGACTCTCTGTCAGTCTCTATCATTCTCCGTAGAGTGCTATGTCGCCTACTTAATATAGGCCTGGATAAGTCTATTGTGTAGGTAGTTTCCGCTCTCACAATAAAATAAAAATTAAGATAAGATTAAAAATTAGTATTGACTTTCAATTTCTATTAATGTAAGTTGGAAAAGTGAATTAATACTATTGCTTATAGAAAGGTAGTTTATATATATATATATATATATATATATATATATATATATATATATATATATATATATATATATACACACACACACAAGTGAAAATTGAAGTCAACACGTAGAGGAGACAGGATGTTTCATGCTAGATGCAATCTTCCGGCGATATAACCGCCAAAATAGACAAACCACAATGCACCACTGACTCGTATATATAAATAGCTGAGAAAAAAAACAACACTCGTGGTCTGACGATTGATCCTAGCATGTCGCCTATAAGTGTTGACTTCAATGTTCACTTTTATATTTACACACGCTCTATCTCTGATATTGAGCACTTTATCCCATAAATATAGGACACATTAAGAGTATATTTTTCACACACACACACACACGCACACACACACACATACATATATATATATATATATATATATATATATATATATATATATATATATATATATATATATATGTAATATGTAAATATATTGAGAGAAACATACAGAGGTAATATTTCAATTGAATTACGCTAGCTTTCATAGTAATCATACTCACAGAAATAGTTCAGAGAAATACAATCTTATTAGAAATAAGACATTTACATAGTTTTTGAGAACAGTTAGTGCAAAATAATCTATCTTTGCATGATATGTTCCATCCATTCAAATTCCAGTTACGACGCAGGACTTATCATTCTCATATTAAACCTATATTGAAACGAACCCATTGCGAAAAAAGAATCATGTAAGAAAATGTTTCAAATTGGATTGAGGCTATTACAAATATATATATATATATATATATATATATATATATATATATATATATATATATATATATATATATATGTTTAATTCCGCTGTTTACACCAGGATGCGCGACTGACTGAAAATGATCATATTTCCATTAAAAACTGGTAATCGAACTCAATCTTTAAAAGGTAATGCAAATACATCATAAATATTATGTATCTATATTTCACTTAAAAGCTAAATTAAATGGTGAAAAACTGACAAAGACTGCTTATTTACGTTAGAGAAGAAAAGTAGAATAAATAAATCAGAATAAGAATCGGATTAAAACAAGATATTAAAAATAAGTTGAACACATGTATTCTGAAATGTATGTGAATTTGCAGATGACGAAAATGCATATATTCTTTGAAATATTCTTGCTCCTATATACGCACGCGTATGCATACCTCGATATGTGTGTGTATGTGTGCGTGTGCGCGTGTGTGTACGTTAATGCCTTAGCACATACGTATACATTTATTTTCAAAGTTCATTCGATGAATTACATGCACACAAACTGTATTGATTTTTATGCACACATACACACACAAGCATATATTTATAAATGTGTCTTTATGTATGCGTGTGATTGTGTAGCTATTTGTGTGCACGTGTGTGTGTGTGTGTGTGAAATGGAGAGAGAGAGAGGGGTAGAATTTATAAAGTTTTTGGAGTATTTCTTTGAAAAAAAAAAGAATCTTGCCACCGCCCTGCAAAATAATAAACTTCATTTTGTTTTTATTCAAAAAATACATATCTTTTTATTCATATTTTCTTCGGTAATTCAGGAACGTGAAAATTTTTTCGATGGATTTCACATGCATTTTGTCTCTGATATTTTCATTTAACTATCTTCTGTATCTGATTTTTAGCAGCTTTTCGAATTGGGAAAGTACTAGATTGTTTTGAAAACAAATGGTGTCTTTATAAATAATCGTGACTTTTCTTTTTCTTTTCATATTAATGAACAGACTTACTGGTTACGTAAATATTCGACAGAAATAACACTATGTACGTACTTGACTCATATACTTATGCATATATATGTCGGGAATAAAATTATCTTTCTGTCTGCCTGTCTATATATCTATGTCTATCTGTCTGCTTGTATGTATGTATGTGCTCAGAATGCACTGATATGAGAAATCTCTCATTACTCATATCAGTCTCTTTGCCTGACCGACGGGCGTAAGATTGCAGAATAAAAAGACCATGACATTTTAAAACAAAGAATTTACTTTATTCCTAAATATACTCCGAAACCGAAACGTATCACCCCAGCTAAGAGTTTATCCACGTTAATTTTTATAAGCTTTTGCATACATGGTATATAAGATAGACAGGAACAGTTCATACACCAGTGTATTAAATATATATTACTAGAATATGCACTAGCTAGGACAAAATTTACGCAAGAAATATATTACATATTATTGTAACCAGAGATGAGATTTCGGAGATATTATGGATCATGTAGCGTCAGACCTGCTGACTCCTTGTGTGCACTCCATAGCCTCACGTTTATTTGGATTCCTTATAATCAATAGTATTTATAAATTCAAGAAGCTTCTTGATTTTGATGATAATGATTGATGTATTATAATTTTATCATTAACCATTTTGTTGTGTATTTGCAGTTATAGTATGACATCCTTTGTTCTCGAAAATTAAGATCTGTTTCAGTTTGTATGAGTTATCGCCAGTTGGCAATGCAGCAACTCTCCCCTCTCTACGCCACGAATTTTGTCCAATGAAAAGGCAGAGGCCTATAGAAAACCACGTACAACAACAAACATTCATGGATTTACCACATTACTATATTAAAAAAAAAAGTTCTCACATGAAATATTTCAAATACAACTATTGTGTTGCGAAACTGCACATTCCAAATATATGTAACTGTTAATAAATAAGACACCCATGAAAGGATAATCTTTCGGCCTAAAATACATATATTTTTTCTTGGAGTTACATGAAATGAAAAATATGGATGATGATGAAAATGTGAATATTTTCGAAAGGACTAACAGCACCTGGACATCAAATCAATTTTACAATATGATCGCCTCATTCAACGAATGGTTAGTAAATTAATGCTTTATTAAATATGTCAGCGAAGAGATTTTGCCATTAATTACGTTAACTTTACTCATTAAGTCTTTGTATAATTACTTCTTTTTAATATTTTATATACAGAAACCATTTAATATATGTATAAAAACTGATCCACAGTTCAAAATTTTTAGAAAAACTGCTAAGGCATTACTCTAATAATTGGACGATTTTGTTCATGTCACGTTAACTGAAAAAACATTTATAACAAAAGCATTGTTGAGCGCCTTCAAGTACATACGTCGCAATCGGTACTATAACACCCACGTGGACCTGTATGTTACATATATATATATATATATATATATATATATATATATATATATATGAATCTCATATATATATATGAATCTCATATATATATATATATGAATCTTATATATGTATATATATATATATGTGTGTGTGTGTGTGTGTGTGTGTGCGAATGTATATTTATATATATGTGTGTGTGTGTCTGTGTGTATGTCTGTGTGTATGTGTGTGTATATATACATATATGCTTGTATATATATATATATATATATATATATATATATATATATGTATATATATACATACACATATGTAAGATTCATTTTGATGTATTTTGTGTGTCGATAAACTTTTTGCATGCCTATTTATTTGTGTGCAGTATATTCTAGTTGTGTATTTCTATGTGTAGATAATTGAGCTTCCGATAAAACAAAATCCCGTGCTGTTTTGAATATAATAACTAAAAATACAAATAAGATTCATTAAACTAATTTTGATTTCTTTCTAAAACTTCCTTCCTTAGATTTTCTTTAAATAAATGTTTTAACTAAATTGACCACTCTAGGGAGAAAAAAATAATTTCTTTGTACTTTCGACACTTTTAAATTTCAAACTAAATTTGTGAAAATTTTCATTAAATTATCCGTTAGTATAACATTTTAAAATGACTCGCTAATGTGTAATATTGACAATTAAATTCTCTTTTACCTTGCTAATGATATTTTGATGAAGAATTATAACATTTTCACAAATATCAGTCATTGTGAAAAAATATTTTCTGTCAGTACCCATTGCACGTCCGGAAACAGATGACGCGTATTAAATATGCTCTTGTTCATGTATCTGTTGGTCATTGTAAACTTCAGCTTATTCCAAAAGTAACTTTTTATTAATTTACATCGTTGGAAGTAGTCTACAACCGTCGCCGTCCTATCCTATCCTGCAACGACCAATGTGACATGGTATTGGTCGCGGCACCAAATGTAACGTTCTTACCTTTTGCTGATTCGGATGAGAATCTGGTTAGATTCGGTATCAGCTTTGTCGTTCCCAGCTCGCCTCCAACGTCTGGTTACCGAAGTAACTGTGTTGATTTCTAGTCTAACCTACCCACGTTGTGATTTGATCTTAGCTAGACGAAATCAATCAGTCGCCGGGCCACAATACAAGTCGAATCCGAACAAGGGTAATACCGTAAAATATATGTAAAAGAAAATAATGTAACAACTCGAAAGGGTCAAATATGTTAAAAAAGAATAACAATATTTTATATCTGGTTGCTGAATGCAGAACTACGTCTTTCTCCCAAACCGCTAATATGGATTCGTGACATCTTGCGTTTGATAGGCGAGTGTTAATATCTTAAGTTGATGTTCGATAACTGGCTTTTGGTGTATCTTCAGGTGATATTCGTAAAACTTGTTTTCATGGTGTGAGTGTAAGTCGTTCTTCAAAAATAAATTGTTCTTGGTTAGAGGTTGAGGTAGAGAATGCATGGATCTTAAGTCAGCTTTCTGCGAGGCGGGTCTCAGAGCTCTCAGCTCAACTATCTGCAATTCCAACTCAACTGCCTGCCTGTCTTTCTAACCCCAGCTTAACTGCCGCCCACTCACTGCGACTCTGCTTATATGAACGCCGACCAAATCCGGCGTGAGCCTGTCGGGCTTTGAGGTTCCTTGATAATTCTAAATCCGCATCAAGGAGTTCCTTTTTTTTCGGTCAGGAAAATTTATTAATTTCCATTTTTTGAAATCCTTAATTCTAGTTTAAGGGAATCGTCCTCCCAAATTCTTCCTTTCTCATGTTGGTATCTCATACCAATCCCTTCAGAGGCGTTAACAGGTTTCCCCTCTCTCTCTCACAGAGGCATCTCACACCGATCCCTTCAGGGGGCGTCAACAGGCCTCCCCTCCTTCTTCACATGATTACCTTCACCTACCGCTCACGCCACCATTCAGCCAATGGACGCCCAGCAGTGTGGTTGTGGCTAGTACGGCCTCGGTTTAAAAATCTCACTCAAAGAAAAAGAAAATCTCTTCCCTTCTTTTTTTCTTTTCTTTCTGTTCTTCTTCCCGACAACAAACTCTTACGACTCTTCTCTTAAACGAACGCCGCCTGGAGTTCGTCAATCGAGATTTTCGCCAGCATCAAGTGGGTGGTCATCTGGCGACTTTTCACCCTGGTGCCAATTATTCGTTCCGATAAAATAATGTTTCTATCATGGCTAGCTCCGACACAAAACAGGTGCTCTTCTCAAATGATATTTCCGCAGATAGTTTAATCTTTCTTCCTTGTAGTCTGCGGGGGGTCCAGCTGACACTTCTCTCCGCCAGTGCGCGACTTGACCAATATTATCTCTTAGCATTCTGTTCTGTAGGCCACCTGACCGATTTGAAATTTTCTTTATCGCCATGGGTAGACGGCTATCTTTTATTCGGTGCGTCGTCATAAATCCTATTAAACCCGGCAGAACCGAAAGCTTACTTTCTTCGCTAATGAAAATAAAATCATTACCACTTTTCTCTGTTAGAAAAAATTACATTGCTCAGTGTCTTTCCGTGATAGCTTCTTATCACCTAATTTAATTCTCGACTTTTCTTTTTTTTACGCAACCCTAAATAGTGTCACACGTAGATAGTTGTTGTTCTACTGTCTGTAACTAAAGATATCTCGTCTTGTTCATTTGAGTACCATTTTGAGTACTTTTCAGTTACTGATCGAATTGTTTTTATATAATCTAAAACTCTACCATACGTCAGAGTTGTCACAGATACCGCCTCTAATTTTACGGACCAAAGTTTTATTCCAATGTTCGTTGGCCCGATGGATAAACGTGTTGTTTGGATGCAGTGAATCGTCCCATAGAGTTGTGAGTTCAAAACCTGGTTACTGCAGTCTTGAAGAAAAACTTGGATAGTAGATTTAAAATGAGATCACTGAGCCGTCTGGAACAAGTATATGGCGGTGGAAGAAATAAATTGTTCAGATCTAAATTTTAATTAACTGAAGATGACTGGAGAGTACAACAATCAAAACGTCGGGAACATGCCAACAAAGACGAAGACAACAGTCCAAACAATGCAAATAATCATAATTTATTATCTCAGAAATATAGACAGGTAATACATCAAATTAAAAAAAAAGTTAATACACTGAAAATTTTAGTTTTAATTACAAAGTAACGTACTCTTCACTAGTGAACATTGGGGTTTTATGGGGTGACAGAGAGTAAGAAAGTACACGTGTTGCATCTATGTTCACCTCATTAAAACACGGTGATAGGAAAGCTTGTTTTATATAACTTTGATTCCCTCGTACAAATAATATATTATATTTAAACTTTAATGAGTTATCCGTAATTTTGTATAAAATCTATTCAATATTATTTGAGCTGATTTCCGGATCCAAATGTGAAAATACTGCATTATATCAAAAGCTGATTATTGCTGAAATAAAACAATTACTATCTCTATTATAGAACTCCGAAAAGAGATTTTTGTTTTACATTTAGGCTCATTTATTTATATTTTCCTTAAATTGTATTCATTCAAATGATGAATATAATTATTAGTAAATAAATTATATTAATGAATAATTAGTCTTATAGAGTTCACGTAATGCTTTCTTGAATTACATCAGTTTAATGAAATATTTCTATATTAATTTATTTTTTATACCAATAAAACTACATTTTCTAATGCATTCATATATATATATATATATATATTTCAGTTTTGTTAAAACAACATAAATATTATATCTATTATCGTGTTTAATTGATTTCATTTGTTACTTGAATAGTTGTCTGATGGTGATTTTGTTATACTAAATATCTATATATCAAGATTTACTATGAATCTTTTCTATTTCTTTTTTCCTGTCATCATAATGATTGATCCCATTACAAAACTCATTGCAAAAACATTAACTTTGATCAGATATTTACTAGTCCAATGCCACAATTGAAGGTAAACTCCAAAATAAAAAAGCGTAATAAAAGAATTTTACACAAACATGCCGAATTATATTGCCTAAGTCAATGTTTTAGAAATGAAATTGATTTTAATACAGGACACAATATTGTTTTTTAAGATAAGTCTGTTAAAAGAGGGACCCACTTATACATAGAAAAAGTATTGCAAAATGGCTTTAAGAAATAATAATAATAATAATAATAATAATAATAATAATAATAATAATAATAATAATAATAAGCAATGCGTATATACAGCGTACGATGGATAAATTGTCTAAATTACACAATAATTAAAATAGTTCTGACATCTCATTTAATAGATATATATACAAAATTACACAAAAATATCTGCAAATAATAAAGAGCAAAATTCATTCAATAAAACTGTCATTGGTTTCAACCACGACCTCAAGACAAATTCGGAATCTCTTAAACCTCTTCTGGATGAGCTCTTTGATTACATTGGTGAATGCTGCCATAATCCTTGCCTTCTTTTCGTCTTTGGTGTTACAAGAAGTTTTATTGATTTTCCACTCAACTGCGCCCTACACATAATAATCAAAGGTGTTGCATCCTGAGGAATTTGGAGGTCAGATGTATGGTGTGGTCGCAGAAATTGCCTAACAGTCATGACTGATTCTCCTATTTGAATGAGATGATCCAGAGATTTTTGCCAGGCATAGTATCATCCAATAGTCATCCTCCTCAAGGCACTTGATGTACTCATATTTGTCGAGTCTGAGGCCTTGCGGGAAGATGAATGGAGGTATAACATCGCTATCACTAGTAGTAACGCCAAACACATTTGTAATCACTATTAGACTCATCGAACTCTTTCCGAATTATCTGCACTGTCCTCAGATTGACACACAAATACTCTAAACTATTTGTATTTGAGTTTCCCGCTTGAATGTGAAACAGTACAGCATACCGTTTATAGATTTCTGGGGGAAAGAATTGTATCATTGCGCTTTTTTTCTCACAGACTGTGCCCAACTGACCCTTCTCTACTGTGCACTCGATATAATCAAAAACAAACAACGCGCATCCGCGTAATTAAAAAATGTCAAAATGGAGAAAATTTAAGCATCATACCCTGTATATAGAAATTAATATATTAACCAAAATACATATTACAAATAAAATATGAGAAATTTTGAGAATTATATTAAATTATTACACTATATTTAATTAATAAGTATGTTTTACACTTAAACTTAAGATCTGTTATCTTTTGAAAATTCGAAACACCAATTCTGGAGCATTCCTCTTCTCCTCTGTCCACGTTGACTTCGATAGCTGGGTTATGTACATCGAATAACAGACCGGCGTATATCAAAATAACTTATGCACCGTGAGATGCCCACAGAAAACACTCCCCGTAAGCCGCTATGCAATACGTTTCAAGGTCATCTTCGAAAGGGACCTTAAAGTTTGATATCCACTTGGGTATGTGAGGATCGTGGTGCCTGGCACCATAATGTTCATGGAGGAGGAACAAAAAAAGGGGATAATAAGGGTTGGAGATCAAGTGTCAATGTAGGGATTAGAGGGAGTACGCTCATATCCCCATACCACGTTACTACTTCATCTTATAAAAACGCAAAAGAGTCATATGTAAAAATGTGCCTGCCAAGTCACTCCCAACGCTTCTCACAAAAGAAGTTAATTTTCTATAAACAGGTTGCTATCATTATCTCGCAAACCACTTGGAAGCTTATGTTTCTTTTTCTACGTGTCCTGTCCCTTCATGAATTGACGATCATGGCACACCACAATTTCTTGTCCTTTGTAGATATTAAAGTTTGCTTGGTAGGCTATGCTTTATTTTCCTTGTTCCCTCTGGCCTTCAATCTATAACGTCGATATGAAATTTCACAATAACTTTTTCAGCATAATGTGCACCAGAATGTTCATTTGTCTCTTTCTGAGTCTACATATAAATCCTCCCCCCATGTTCTTTAAACGTCGTCGTTACCCGCATGTTCGGTCAATGGCACCCTCGGAATCGTTCTGTGGAACGACATTTCTGTCTTTCCATGTCTCTGATACATTTTTGCGGAGATTGAGCAGCATTCACTGCTATAAAAGAAAACTGACTTTACATGATATTTCAGTACACATTTTCTTTTGTTTCTAACGAAATATTCATTTTTTTTTCGTAATTTGCTTAACAAATATACGGCAATTGCTCAGTATTAGCTTCGGGATGATGCATGCGGTAAAAAGTGAAAGGCATTCTCATTTTGAAACCCATTCGCTAATTCAAATTAAGGAAGCTAAAACTGTAATGCACCGCAAACACAGACAAAACGTTTCTGGCTGATATTCTGTTTAATGAAAACAACTCGATATTTAAGAGCAGACGCACAGGTTTGTAGTACTATTTTAATTTCTCCTTCATTTTGGTATATTTATTCCATTTCATTTGCTTATTTCTCTCTCTCTCTCTCTCTCGCTATATATATATATATATATATATATATATATATATATATATATATATATATATATATATATATATATATTCTCTCTCTCTCTCGCTATATATATATATAAATATATATATATATATATATATATATAAATATATATATATATATATATATATATATATATGCTTCCACTTGTTTCACTTACCTAATCTATATGACAAAATGTAGATCTATTGTACGTGTTTTCTTAATTCTCTATTTCTTGAATGTTACTTTTTCACATTTATCTAACCCAAAATCCCTATCGATGTCATCACTGAAAAATTTTACAGTATTGAGGATGACTTGAACTCATTATATTCTTTGGCAAAGGGATTGAGATAGGAGATTAAACAATTTGGTTGATTTTGTATCCATAGTTATTACTCTTTCGTTCTTGCGAAAGGTGGGTGAGGGGCAAACAGAAAAACAGGGGGCGACACCGTGTCTCTTTGAAAGATATTCAAACAACTGGAAGTGGTAATGTCTTTTGATCACGGTTCAATGCTTTAAGGAAATTTACTATCACTGCTAATGCTTTGTACAGTTCCAAATCCTTAAGGATCCAAGAGTGTGGCGCACTATCAAAGACAATGCAGTCATCTATTTTAACTGTGCTGAGATTTCTACCCTTTTTTCTGCAATTTTCCAGGATACTTTTATGCATTATTTCTTGCTCTTTGTAACTATTAGGTTGGTGCAAAAATAATGACGTAATAATGTCGTTTTTTGACGTTAAAATTACATAAAAAAATAACATTATTACGTCATTATTTTTGCACCAACCTAATATATGGAATTCTTCGACATCCATTCTGTACCAGAGGAAGAATACTGTTTTCATCAGGAAAAGAGTAAATATAGATCGTCAGGACAGACGCAATCAAATTATATGTGGCGGACAGACATGTTATCTGACTATAATGTTTTGAATCATATATTTTATTCGTTTTTGTTACAATATATGAAACTGATCGATTCTGGAATTTCATCGGGGTTATTATTTAACTTTGATAAAAGTTGCGTAAGAGATTTATGGATTGATGACACATGACAGAGCCAAAAGTTGGGAACCTTGTAATTTTCTGGGGATTTCCATTTTTTATTAGAAATTGCCTAAAATTATTCATGGTTATGTTTGTTGTCCATTCTTGCACAGGTTTAGCCTTCATTCTTTGTTCTTCTAATTTGAACCACACTCCATTGGGATTTGCTCCAAATATTCTCGGAATATTTTGCACTTCTGCGACATATATTCACTTTTTGACTTCTATAACTGCTTTTCCAATTTCTCTTTAAAACTTCTTGAGATACGTCTGAAATATCTTATTTTGTTGATAGAACCTAAAATGCTTTTTTATAAAGTCTTGTTATCTGTGCCTTTAATTGCATTTTTTTATTTTCTTGAGGAATTTCATATACTCGTTTTATTTTATATTCCTGCTTGATCTTCCCGCTTCTCTGTATTGAAATATTTGAATTACGTGAAATCTCATTTAGTATCGATAATTAACACCTGAATTCCTCAATTTGTCGCCTTAATTTTGCCTTCCAAGTTGGCTCTTTATGTCCGTTGTTTTTTCTGTTCTTTGTCTTCATATTACATTTTCTATTAGCTGTTAATGTGGCTACATATATTGCATTAATTACTTCTATGATGTTTTCAACTGGACGGTTCGTAAATAATATTTGCAAAGCAGCGTTATATTTTGACACAATATGTTTATTGGACTTTTTCATATGAAATTTTAATAGCCGGCGTTTTTTCTGATATTTGTGTGCGAGTTAACTTGCTGGTTATTTGAATGTTGTGGTTTTTCGCTTCACTGATTTCAACTCTGCTGTTTTCAAGGAATTCTACACTTTAAGATTGATTCATCCTTATCTACGATAGAATCTGAATCAGTGCCATTTTTTATGACGCAGTTAATTTTGTCTGATTTATTCCCTATGATATTATTTCATATCACATCTTTTTTTTTAGTTTTGGATCTTATCTTTTGTCATACTATCTATTCCCACTGTTGCCTCATTTTTGTGGTGGGGGATATCATATCTTTACTTTGTCCCATATTTAGTTTAATCTTATCTATTTCTGTATTTGAGTGTATTTTAATTCGCATGATGGCATTGTGGACATTGCCAAGAATAACTGTGTTGATATTTTATACCCTATCATATCTCTCCCTATTTGGTAGGTCACACTCGTGATGCTGTTTTAGTTGTTGATTTTCGAGTGCAAGGAAAAAGGGTGCCATGATTTGTTTATACACTTCAAGTTTCCATTTTCTTCGCTTTCTTCGTATTATTTGATTTTGCATTGTAACCAGGTTCAATATTGGAGATAATACGCATAATTGTGGGGCTCAGGTGTTTCATTCTTGGTGGAAGAGTTAGTTCCACTGATACATTTTTCCACACCAGACTGGTTTATCTCTTAAGGATGCGGTCCTCATTTAAATGACGACCGATCCGGTATGAGTTTTTGTATCTAAACATTGAGATTTTTAACTTTTTCCTTTTTATCCTTAACCAATAGGCGGCAATTTTGTTCAAAGAAACAACTAGTGTTTATCCTGCGAATCAAACACGGCTATTCCCTCCCTGATATCACCCCATATATCCAGGTCGTGGAGAGTGTTATTAATGCATTTACTATTATTATTATTATTATTATTATTATTATTATTATTATTATTATTATTATTTACGTGTGTGTTATGTTTCCTACTTTGTATCCAGTATAGCCAACTCGAAAATATTGTCATTTACTATGATAGTATTTTTTAATATATGGTATATTCATATTAGGGGAACTTGTATGTTGATGTTACTTGGGGCAATGTTAGTAAAATTGTCTATGCCTTTTTCTGCCGTGGCCCAGTGCTCAGATTACTATTGGTACTGTCTCAGTCTTCATTCAGCATATTATGCTAACCTCGATCTCTAGGTCCTTGTATGTGGACAGTTTCTCGATAATTCTCATGGACTTGTTTCTCTCAGATGATACTGCTCTATCAATAAGCATGCACTTCCTGAGTTCCTTGACTCTTATGACAATGTCAGTCTTGTATTTTCCTGTCAGTTTGAATTGACATGATCCAGAGAATAGTTACATCGTTATTTTAGATAACTGGGTCTGGTTGTTGCATATACCATCTCTCAATTGTTTAAAGTTTGTTCTCCTTGCATATATTCCAGTTCACATATGTCACTACATTGTTAAGTCTGTGGTTATATTCATTTTTACTAATTCAGTTTCATCAGATTTTCCGCAGATCCTGCATATATATCCGTCCTTCATTATGTGAAAATGATAGGTTCTGATCTGGTTGTGAGTATTTCGTCCGGAGCTGCAATTATAAGGCCTTCCGTCTCAGCTTTCAACCTAGTACTCCTCGGTCACTGTGTTTATTTTTCTGTTGGTCCACACCTACTTCTTTCTTTCTTTTTAGGTATTTGCCATGCAACGCCTTTCCTCTCAGGTTTTGAAATTTCATTCGGCAAAATTGTTCTGCATTCTGATTTACTCGTTTGGCGTGTAATGTATTCGCTCCGTTTTTTAGTGGTGGGGTTTTATGCATATTGAACTGTTTCTTGAAGAGTGAAGCTTCCTTGTCGATGGAGTGGATTTGGTGTTTTTCCTATTTGTAGGAGAGGATCGTTGGTTTTGGTGACGTATGATTGTAATTGATTGCAGTAGTTTTTAGTGTTAGTTCAATTAGATTAGACCACAACTTCCTAAAGCTATTAGTACGTGCAACCTATCAAAATCTGATTTTGGGTGGTGCATCCTTATTTTGGTGAGCATTTTTCTCGTCTTGGCCTCCAATATTTTAATGCTATTCAGCTTATATTTAATAATGTTTAAGCTTTTTTTTATTACAGATATAGCTAAGTTGTTGATAGCCTTCTTTTTATTGGCTCCATTAAGTTCGCTTTTTAGTATCGGACGCAGCAATCCTATATTATTCTTTTCGAATCTTTTTCTTCATAATTGAATGTTGTATTTCTACTCCTTCATCAATTCCTAAGTATATGCATGTACCATTTTGGTTTGTTCCTTAAAATTGTTGATATCACGGTCTAAATTATTAGTTATATTAATTGTTTTCTTGTCTATAATATGTGGCATCCATCGGTCAGTATCTTTTAAGGCTGTACAGGCCCATATATGGATGTCTCACAAGTGTAGTCAGAACGAAGTTAAACATAACTCCCGACTGTTTTGGGATGTCCGCTCTGGATTAGGAATCAGGGTTTACTCCCGAAGCCTTCACCACGGTTCTGTATAGCCACTAGTATCAGAAATTTATTATTATTATTACTATTATTATTATTTTTATTATTATTATTATTAGCATTAATAATAATAATAATAATAATAATAATAATAATAATAATAATATACAGCTCCCATTGTGCCAAATCATATAATAAAGATATCTTCTCTATTATGAGAATGATTACTCTTACTTTTACCTTTAGTTTTTAGTCAGTTTCAAATATACATCACAAGCACTTTTCCTGTTAATATATTAAATATACTGTGTTTATTTTCAACTTTCCTATAATATATTTTAGTAAGTGTAAGAGCACATGAACGTTTTGACGTATTTCCCTGAATATTACATGCAACGTGAAATAATGTTATCTAAAACAACTAAATTAGTAACATATATCTAGTAAAAGTTTACCCCAAACTTTAAAGCAAATAATTCATGGTTATTAGTGGATGTGCTTTTTTTTTTTTTTTTTTCCTTAATGTATCTCATTTATCTGTTATTATCGCTTCATCTTCTCAGCATGTTCCTACATACGTCCAAAATATATATTTTTATTTCCCGCCTTATTGAAGATCTCATTTAGCCACAAAATATTCTCCTACTTTAAATGTACCTCGATCGATTTCCTTAGCATTTTGTGTGCGCACAAAAAGACAAAAATATTACATAATATGCAACTATCATTTAGGATTATTGCTTCTCCTTATTCGACAGGATACAAGAAAGAGAAAGCAGGAATTGCTCTGCTAAGTAAAGGTAAATAGGGAACGACATCATTCCAAATGCCTTATTTCCTTGGCAATCAATTTAGAGTAAATATAGTGTACACAGAGAAATAAAGACGGGAGGAAAAACTATAATAATTAGAATGGACTCAGCATACAACTTTGCAAAATATGGATTACACTGAATATAAGAGGCTGGTGTGTTTTACTTACTCTTATTTACCTAATGCAAGGTGGGGTCTTTATAATCGAGAGGGTCAACTTTTCTCTCAGTATGCAATAAAATGTGCATTTTAATAAAAGAGAGATAAAATACCATTTAAACAGTAAAAATGTGTGATATTAAGTTGGTGCAAAAATAATGACGTAATAATGTCGTTTTTTGACGTTAAAAATACGCCAAAAAACGACATTATTACGTCATTATTTTTTCACCAACCTAATATTAATAAACAGATTGTTATTAATCAGATCAGTAGTGGAGGATATTTTCCTGAAAATAAAATGTTCCTCCCTGTCTTTTAGGCATATAAGTGTATGCATATTTCTATTAACAGATAAGCGTAGCTATATAAAAGACAATTTCCTAGACATCTTATAGAGATTCGCTGTAATGTTTAATTGAATGACACATTTCATATTTCTAAAAGAATGTAAGTTGAAATTATGTGGGTTCCACATAAGAACCAACCATATTTCCACTGTAACTCTGCATGTTACCATCTTAGACAAAGAAAAAGGGGCATACAGAGGAAGAATGAGTGCGTGATCACGAAGATCATTCAAAGAACCAGATGCTTTCACACACTCAAGACTTATGAAGTGAGCTATTTCGTTGCATAAATGGTGATCAATTTAAAATTATTATGATGATGTACACACCGGGGATGATGATGAATAACTTACTAGTGATGATGCTGACTAAATCAGCAGTGATGAAAACAAACTAGGGTTTGTGAAGAAGACACTATTCTTTAAAAAACACGGTTATTTTTCATGTCACCTTATTTTATATTGGTACGTAATTGAAGATATTATTGCATGACATTAGGTACTTTGAAATTGTTATGTTCTATGTAATAAGTTATTTATAATTTATATATAATCGATTTTGTAACTTATGTATAAGAATATGTGTGAAGTAAATTCTATAAAAATACAGGTTAAGTATATTTTAGAATGGTAATCAGTTCTTATAATAAAAGGTTTATAATTTATTGTAGATGGCATCAAAGTGGTATCTCTGAACATTTCTTAAGTATTATCGTTATATTTATATAATCGTAATAATAATAATAATAATAATAATAATAATAATAATAATAATAATACAACTAAATATAGATGGAAATTATGAGAATTTAATATATATTTCTGGTCAAAAGCACCAAGAATAGACATATCCTTAAGATATAAAATGACTCAAGAAAATTTCAAATTATTGAACTGGGCTAGATTCTGAAAGCTCTGTTACTTAAGCCAGATAGGTTAATAAATTGTTTTTGTTTTTTCATTAAGATAAGTTACTTACTTTTTTTTTTCATTAAATGAATCTGGACATATTTGGGACGGATATAAGAATAATCCAGAATCTATCCTGGCAGAAAACCGCCTGAATACAGGTAGAAAAAGCGATTAGTAAATATAGAAACGTGGAAAGAGGTGTATAAGAAAGATGCATCTTCTCAACAGACTTAATGAAACTATACAATGAGGCGATTCTTAGACGTCCTGATTAGATTCATTATTTGCGGCCAGAATCTTAAAAAAATAATATATGAAGATGACACAGTGTTAATAGCAGACACGGAAATAAATTTACAAGAACTTCCACAGGAGTTATTAATGAAATGTGAGAAAAGAATAAACAACTACAAGAAAACTGAATTCATGGTTGTTAGCAAAACGAAGGGCCTAACATGCAACTTAAGATTAGGAGTTACCAAAACCAAACAAGTACGAACATTTGTATATCTGCGAAGTGTTTTAACAGAGGACTGTAAGACACTGAAATCCAAGGCACATTTGGATAGTGAAAGATGTCTTTCAAAAGATAAACAATGTATTAAGAAACATAATCATTTACTTCGAAACAAAGAAGCGATTAATGAAATTTATTCAATATCATTCTTCTTTTATCTAGACAATCTATTCACATATAAAGGAGCAAATTGAATCAACAGAAATGTGGTTCCACGGAAGAATGCTGGGAATACCACGGACTAAATATGTGAGTAACGACATAATCTTAGGGAAAATAGTAAAAAAAAAGGACGCTACTTTTATTGTTAATATCAGAAATAGATACCAGGAATGTTTAGGTCACATAATGAAGAAAGACGGCTTTGAAAATTTGATAGTCAAACGACAGACTGTAGACAAGAAGAAAAAAATCTGCCAAACTAGCTTGATAGAATGGATGGTTTTGTTAGGTTTAGGAGAGATTGTAATGAGACAACATTTATTATTGTTATGGGGTCCACCCCTTTTTGATATAAGTGGACTCGACCTGCTGCCGTTAAATACCTTCAGTCAGTCAGAATATAGAGAAGAAGAACGGAGTGGAAAGTACATAGACATTGTGATTGAGTTGGAGGTAGAAGTCACAGTTACAAGCACGCCCGACTCTAAGGAAATTTACTTCGAGACTCTATATAGCGATTTTTGATTAATACTAAACGGCATTCCTGGATTTACTAGCAGCATTACCTTTTGTATTTTGTGTAAATACATTTAATTTCTTATCTTAAATACTTGCGTTTGTCATTTATTGAAGACCGATATTTCATCTCGGAATCCATAACAATTGGTGGAGAGCCATGATTGCCAAGGCCCTGTATGTACACGGCACATGGAAAAGAAGATAGTAATATTTAAAAAAGAGTTGATTTGATTATTTAGATTATTCAGATTGTTATCCTCATCTGCATTTCAATATTCACAAATTTTCGGCTGTAGTATGCTTCCGCCTGCTTCATGTGACAGAAATCTCGAACCGAAACATTTATTTGGTATACGCGGGTAGATAGTTCTACTTCCACATGTCATGCTTCTTCCGGATACCTCATTTATTTAACTCAACTTTGCCTGGGATTGAACTCATATTACTTTGCGTCCAGTCAGTGTATCTAACCAACTTCTTGATTCACTGTCCTCGAGCACATTGCTGAAATTGCAATTTTCCTGTTATTATTGCACATTTCTTAATTGAGCTTATATAGCAATGTTTCTGGTGATATTCATTGCTTTACTGTAGCACTACTTAATACAAGTTCCCATATTGTATTCATTTCTATGCTTGGTCTGCTCAGGAGATTTTTGTGCATAATATTAGGTTGGTGCAAAAATAATGACGTAATAATGTCGTTTTTGACGTATTTTTAACGTAAAAAAATGACATTATTACGTCATTATTTTTGCATCAACCTAATATATGTGCTGATTTTTTAATTGTTCGTAATTCCCAGTGCTTTTCTTTGACTATTATTTCAACCTCATTTTTTTTTTTTTTTTGCTTTTTTTTCTCCGATAATGCTTTTCCAGAGGGTGGGCAGACGGAGGCTGTTTTCTGATTGATATTTTCCTCTGCTACTCTTTTATGTCAGTTTGTCGGAGCTGCTTTCATGTCTCCGGGTAGTTGCTACATTGTAGGGTACTGCATTTACTGATCATTACTTGTTCATATGCCTCTGGTCGCTCTACCTATGATTGTTGCTTGATGTTGTAAGCACCGGAGGTTGACTTATTTGACACTGTATGGGTTGGGGGAGTTAAATTTTAGCCATTGTCCGGTAAATGTAGGTTTACCGTATACGGATGACTTGAAACCATACTCTGTTCGGGATATTTATACATACAGGAAGGCGAGCCTGTTGTTTTTTTTTACTATGGTGAATTCTATCGATGATCTTATCGAGTTCACAGTGTCCAGTAGCAGCTGGAAAATTTCCTGGTGTGTCTAGAGTATGATGGTGTCAAATATATATCTCAATCAAAGGGTTGGTGTTAGTGATGTATTTTCTAAAGTATTTCATATATAGTTTTGTCATTGCTGGTGATAATGTGTTTATTCATCAAGGTACTCCCGGAGGCGACACACTCGGTAACAATAAACAGACTGGCCTCGAAATCATCACTAGGAGAACAGACCAACATGCCGAGTGATATCCTGATAGAGATGCCGCCTTTCTGTACGCATATAAAATGTAAATAATTTAAATAATCATAATACCAGTCAGAAGAAGATTTGCTATAAAAACGTATGACTAAACTTGATATTGTTTAGTAACAGAGATTTTTTTTTTAAATTTTCTTTTGCTTAATTTTTAATGTGGATACACACATAGATATCTGCTTTGTAAAATAAAATGAATCGAGTTTAGTGGAACATGTCTTTTCTCGTTATGTTTTGTGCATATTTGTATCCATAACTTTTATAAAGATTTTATTAGAGGCTTTGATGAGTGATGAAAAACCCATGCACAAATAATCCTACGACTTTCTGCATATTTAATTTAAGGAAAAATTTCCAGTTAAAACTAAATGCATTAGTTCGATACGCATATTAATGTGCATCTTAGGACAACGAATGTACCCTGAAATGTCGCGATATATATCTTTATGTTTGGATTAAAATGATAAGTGTTTACACAAATAGTCGTGGTAAATATACTGTAAAGTGGTGGCCGAAACAGTGATGTCTTTGACACTAGCACATCAATCCAGGTTAAATTATTCAAAATGGTCATGTACATGTTAGATATTTTTTAGATGATAATCAAGTTTTAGAGGGATGTCAAAATAGGGGATAAAAGGAAGGAAATACATCCATAAATTATATATATATATATATATATATATATATATATATATATATATATATATATATATATATATATATATATATATATTAATGTTCATAAACAAAATGAGATTATTGTATTGAAAAAATACATATAGAAAATACGTATTTTTCTATATTCGTCCGTTATATATATATGTATATATATATATACACTAGCAGCATGGTCCGGCGTTGCCCGTGCTTGATTCAAAAATGGTACGAATCATACAGTAATCGCTATCATCTGAGTTAAAATAGTTTTGCTCTCCCTTGCCTTTAAAGGAGTGCCCTTTGCCGTGCTGATGTTGCTACATGCCTTACTTCTTGTCTATCTCAAACAGCCGATTTTTCTAATCTCTATACTAAACATTAAATCTGTTACGAAAAAACAACTAAACGAAATGAACTCAAAACGATCAGCTTTAAAACAGGATTCGTAACTGGAAAAACCGAATGAAAAAAGAATGTTAAAAACAAATACTTTTCACACCCAAACCAGTTCTGCGTAATCAGAATCAACGTTGAGTTTAAACAAGCGAATGAGCAAATTGGAGTAAAGTGCTATGCAGATTTAAATGTTTCCCACTTGTGACGAATGCCGTTAACATACGTGTCAGCTGTTGGCTCTCACGCTGGCCAATAGAATCTTCCTGTCTATTCGTGCAGCCAGCTATTGGTTCTCACTCTGGCCAGTAGAAAATGGCAACAAACTAAATGAAAACTGCCGTAAAAGCATTAAAAACATGGATTATTTCCACTATCGATGTGAGTTGGGAAATGCAAAGTCGGTCTTGGCCTTCCCGCTAACTTGGAGCATGTGCATGTAAATTTTGTTGCAAATGCGTCGAAAATTGCGGCCGTACATTCGTTATACACACGCACACACATCCTGCCTTTATATATATATATATATATATATATATATATGGCGCGAGTCCCAGTGGTTAGAACGTTCGCTTTCTGAACATGGGTTTGAATCTCACTACGTTTAATTTTGTCAGGAAGGAGAGATCCTGATGTTATTCAACGTGTGTCACTTTTGGAATATGCCAGAGAACCATACAATGGTTTGCCTGAATCCTTGTGAGTGAAATTGTATAGACAGAACACTTTCGGGCCGTCGATAGCTGTCATCGTGGCCGTGGGCGTGAGCGTGCTGGCCATGTTTAAATTGCTGATCATGCTAGATAAAACACTCACTCTCAGAAACTGTAATAAGGATCCGCTCAGCATATTTGCATTATAAAGTACAGTTTGGCTCTATAGGTCTTGAGCAATCGTCTGCAAAAGGGATTGGTTAACCGCTCTAGTATTTGGATATCCTCGAATACGAATGGCCAGCTATTATATATATATATATATATATATATATATATATATATATATATATATAGAGAGAGAGAGAGAGAGAGAGAAAGAAGAATAAAAAGAAAAATATCTAGACAGATATTTTTCAATGTGCCAAATATATTCCTGAATTATCCAACAGCGACCTCTTTTTGATAAAAACATTTCATGTTACGTACGAAGTGTACTATATAATGTATTTTCGATTAATGGACCTTGTAAAATTTATTTTCATTACAATATTCTCTAAATGCCACATGTGTGATCATCATATATGAATGCATCACTTTCTCGTTAACCCTGGCATGCAATCGCTCTTTAAATGACTATGTTGGTTGTAGCAAAAGCCATTATTAACATATAGCCAAAAAGATATCGTAGTGTAATTGACATACTTGTGTAAGTAAGATTCGGGGAAAAAAGCGAAGGAGATGGGAATAATGTCCAGCCAATTATTCCAAATATCTTGGCACTTAGGGAAAAGCCTTGGTAAACCTGCAGATCATGTTCTTATTTTTGTAATCCAAATCGATGATGCCTTTAAATTGTTGTCCACGGGCGTTCAACCTAACCGTGTCTACTCTTCGCTAAACATAAAAAGATTTCAATATATCCCAGAAAAAAAAAAATTGGCGCCTTGCTTTAATCCCCGCTTAAAATTTTCTTCATCATTCTAAAAGATTCCGCTGAAGAATTTCAATTCATATTCTATGCATATTTCTTATGAATAGATTGGTAATACAGTGCAAAAATCATTTGACGGCTACGCACTATCGGTTGAATATATCCACAAATGGAGCAGTTCTCGCATATGCAGTAAATTATTCGCAGAAACGTCCACGGGCGTTCGATTGAAATATTCAAAGTTATTGGATAATTTTCCGAAAGTTATCATATATCTATAGGTACGTGGCTGGGTATAGAGCTTTTTTTTACATTAACCATTCTACATATGATGTAATCATCAGATAGATCGGAATGTTAGGTAATCTCATGAAGAAATATATATTTAAGAAAAAATAAAAGATTTATAAAGGCTAGAACAAAAGTTATTCATTGAACCTAAGAAACTGGTTGACATTTGCATTATGAAGTTAATGGACTGATTGTAGGGAAATGTTCCTCTACCTAAAGCAAAAATTATGATGGGATTTGTTTGAAATATATTCTCAAAGAGATGAACATATTAAAGATCGGAATTCTACGATGAATGTGAATGTGAATAAGTAATAATTTGTTGTTGCATGATGTACGGGCAACAGGTAAGATGGAACTGATGCGTTAAAAACACATACAAATATTACATACGACATAGCCATAGGAATATGATGTATCTGAAATAATATATATATATATATATATATATATATATATATATATATATATATATATATATATATATATATATATAATGTAATTTACGGTAAGCAGTGACAGTTAATATATCTTCGAGCACACTTTCTAATGATTGCTTCTATGAACATAATTCTCTGAGGAGCGGAATTTATTCTTATAATATATACATAAAATTATATCCATATATATATATATATATATATATATATATATATATATATATATACTTACATATACTTACTATACTTACATATATATAAATATATGTATACATATATATATATATATATATATATTGATATATATATACACATCCATACATATATATACACATACGTATATGCATATATATATATATATATGTATGTATAAACATATAACCACATATACATATGTATGCATGTATACATACATATATACACGCAGACACACATGTACATTCACATTATATATATATATATATATATATATATATATATATATATATATATATATATAACCAAAAATTGTCCATATCGTGTAACAACAAAATTGCCCATATATATATATATATATATATATATATATATATATATATATATATATATATATATATATATATATATATATATATATATATATATGAGTTTGCCCGAGAGCTTTCAGCTATAGATTTAGCAAATATTTACGATGATCCTATTCTTAATTTGACGGAATATATGTATACTTTCATGTATGCATCTAGAGGCATATCAAGTTTTTATTTTACAAAGACGGTCAGCACATGTTTCCGTTGTTTAAAGTTGATATAATACCGTGTTAGATTCTTCTTAATAATGCTTCTATATTTTTTAACAATTTTTCCATGTAGATAGGGATATTATATTTGTATGGAGAAAACTTATGTAGCGGATGGAAATTGTTAGGCCTGCTTGTGTATTTAAATCTTACCTATTTACTTAGCTAAGCTCAGAAAGATGTAACATGTTTAATATGTGTTGGGCATTTTATATATTAAATACTACAAATACAAAATAAGATATCACATTTAAAGTAATATCTATCTATCTATCTATCTATCTATCTATCTATCTAGTTCATTGTTCACATCTATCTATCTATTTATCTATCTATCTATATATATATCTAGTTCATTGTTCACATCTATCTATCTATCTATCTATCTAGTTCATTGTTCACATCTATCTATCTATATATCTATCTATCTATCTATCTAGTTCATTGTTCACATCTATCTATCTATCTAGTTCATTGTTCACATCTATCTATCTATCTATATATCTATCTAGTTCATTGTTCACATCTATCTATCTATCTATCTAGTTCATTGTTCACATCTATCTATCTATCTCTCTATCTATCTATCTAGTTCATTGTTCACATCTATCTATCTATCTAGTTCATTGTTCACATCTATCTATCTATCTATCTAGTTCATTGTTCACATCTATCTATCTATATATATATATATATATATATATACATATATATATATATTTAATATATATATTTAATATCTATATATTTATTATATATATATATATATATATATATATATATATATATATATATATATATATACTCGTTGTCATTGTAATTATGCTACCTTTAATTAGTGAGTATTTTCTAATTTTATTTGTAAAATTCGCAGCATTTTTCAAACTTTTTACGGTTGTAGTATTGGGTTACTGGTCACTGTTAAGGAATCATATTATGGAGGTAGTAAAGTCTGGGCATAGGGAGAGAAGCGGAGAGCGATAACCTGACCTACATCCTATGGTCACGCGGCCAAACTCTGATTCAACTGTAATCCACGTAATTTAAACAAAACCTGAAAAGAAAAACAATCACGGCCCAACTTTTGTAATATGAAATATTAAACTTGTTTATTAAACTCGTCCATATATCCATATATATATATATATATATATATGAAGATATATAGGTGCTATGTTTATGGAATAAAATGCTCAATAAAAAGGAGCGTATGTAAATATAAATATAAAAGTGAACATTGAAGCCAACACTCAGATGTGAAAGCCTGTTTAATGCTAGACGCATTTGTCACGCCGCGAATATTGGAGTTTTCATCGACTATTTATATATATGCGTCAGTGCTGAATTGAGGGTAATCTAGTCTGGCGGCTATTTTTGCAGGTGTGGCTTGATCTTTATTTATTTGTTTGGGTTAATTTATTTTACTTGGTTTTCATTTTCATTTTGTATTATTTATTCTTTTCGGTTTTTGATACTTTATTGACCTATTTAGAAATTGTTGGGGTATTTGCTTAAGTCGCTTATTTAGCAATTTGTTTTGGTCTGGGAAGATAATTAAAGCTATTTATTCATCCAATGGTCAGATTGCTTGTCATAATCTATTTTGTTATTTTGGCGGGTGTCAGTTTTTAATTTATTTATTTGAATTGATAATTTCTGCTTGTTTTTGCTTATTTATGCTTATTTTTATTAGTTCTGACGATTATTTAGATAGGGGTCTGGTGTCGGGAAAAGAAAGAAAAGAAAAAAAAGCAAGATATATATATTTTTTGGAGCAAAATTTTTAAACTCAGGCCAGTCTAGCCACACCCATGCTGCTGGGCGTTCATTGGCTGCATGGTGGCGTGAGCGGTAGGCGAAGGTAAACTGTGAGAAAGAGGGGAGGCTGGTGACGCCTCTGAGGTGATTGGTGTGAGATACCACTATGAGAAAGAATGGAAACTTGTTGACGCCCTCTGAGGGGATTGGTGTGAAATATCAATATGAGAAAGGAGGAATTTGGGAGGACGAATCCCTTAAGAACCCCACTGGAGCAGAAAGTAATGGACTTCCAAAAATGGAAAGTAATAAATTTTCCTGTCCGAAAAAAAAGACGATCCTTATTGTGGATTTAGAATTATCGAGGAACTCAAACCCCAACATGCTCACACCTGGTTTTGGTTGGCGTCCATATAAGCAGAGTCGCAGTGAGAGAGTTAGTTAGTTGGAGTTGGAGTTGGAGGGACGAAGACGCAGACGCTGACAGAGTTGAGCTGTGAGCTCTGGGAGCAGCCTCGCGGGAAGCTGACTGAAGATCCACGCATCCCGACTTCGACTTCTAACCAAGAACAATTTATTTTTGAAGAACGAATTAGACTGACACCACCAAAACAAGTTTTGCGAATATCGCCTGAAGACACCAAAAACCAGTTATCGAAAAGTAACTTAAGATATTAAGACTCGACTAACAAACGCAAATTGTCACGAATCCATATTAGCGGTTTGGAAGTAAGACGCAGTCCTGTATTCAGCAACCAGATATAAAAATATTTGTAATTCTTTTTTAATACATTTGAACTTTTCAAGTTGTTACTTTATTTTATTTTTCATATACTTATGCGGTGTTACCTTTGCTCGGACTCGGTTTGCTTTACTGCCTGGCGACTGATTGATTTCGTCTACCTAAGATCAAATCACAACATGGGTAGATTAGACTAGAAATCAAAGCCGTTACTTCGGTAACCAGACGTTGGAGGCGAGCTGGGAACGACAAAGCTGATACCGAATCTAACCAGATTCCCATCCGAATCGGCCAAGGGTTAGAACGTCACATTTGGTGCCGTGACAGCAGGATTACGTCACATTTAGTTCCGCGATCAATACCAAGTCACATTGGTCGTCACGGGATAGTACGGACGGGGGCAGAGAGGCCTGGGGTGACGTCACAATAAACATAATAGTTACTTTTTTCCCCAAGCAAAGTTTGCAGGTTTTTATTGATTGTTGTCGGCTGATGATCTGTTCCTTGTTTTCCATGATATTTTTGGCGTGATTTGTGTTATATGTAATTTCCCAGATATATTTGGAAATAATTGTACTCTTCGCGCATTTACTATTTGTGAAAGATGTTCATAGTTTCTTTGTTCCAGTGTCCTTCAGTTACTTCTATGTATACTTTGCTTCATTATCTCTTGATTTTACCGTTGCTCGGTATATTACGTTGCTTTGTAAGCAATTACCGTTTAAGGGACATTCATTCTTTATTCTAAAGTTATAATTGGTTTAATTTGTTCTGGTGGTTTGCTGATAGTTTTCCTGTTGAACATTTTTATTATTTGTGCCATGTTCTCGCTGCCATGTTCTTTTAGGGCTGTTTCGTAGTCTTTCTTAGATTCGTTAAATATTGATTTTTTTAAGAATTGTCATAGCAATATAAAATGATGAATTTAAAATTATCTTCACATTTTTTAAGAAAAATATTTCGGTCTGAAGAGATGAATATATCAATATTCCTTAAATAAATTATAACCGATCGATTATTAAGGTGTCATATGAATTTATAATTATATATATATATATATATATATATATATATATATATATATATATATATATATATATGTGTGTGTGTGTGTGTGTGTGTGTTATAGATTTTTACATGTAGACAAAAACAATTACTCACTACAGGGATACATTCTTATTTCATTTCGATGCATTATGTGCCTCTTAACTGGTGAGAAACAAAAATGGTTACGGACAATTCTATTCAAAATCACGCCAGCTATGTTACTTTACTTCTTTAAAAATCTATAGGGAGATACAGCCCAAGTGTAAATAGAGAGGGGTAAATAAGTGGGAGAAGAAAATAAAGAAATGGAGGTTACGTAATAAGATAGTAGTTTGTTGATAGTGGAAAATCCCGCTAAAATGTTTGATACTATGCAATGGTTGGTCAGATATTTAAGGACCCACGTTAAAACTCCAAGCAAAAAGGAGAGAGAGATTGGAGGTATAGGTAAGGATGGAGTAGAACATAGGAAAAAGTTGAAGGAGAAAATGGAGATATATCTGTAGGATCAGGTCATAATTCTCAGTGTTAGTGAGGATAAAGAATTATTGATCTACTCTTGCTATTGAAGAGAATATGCTGTGAACGTTAGAATTTTTTATTATTTTCGTTCGAATTAAACCTGTATATATATATATATATATATATATATATATATATATATATATATATATATATATATATATATATATGTATGTATATGGTGTATGTGTGTGTATGTGTTGATTAAGTGGTTATGTCAGAGAGAAAAACGGAAAGAGAGATTAACATGAGAATGAGAGAGGGTCTGATTTATCGACAAGATGAAAACTGGATGTTCATCAACGGAGACGTGAATGCGCTAACACGAGTTAATTAAACTGACTTAGCGAGGCACTTCCTATCATTTCAATGAGTAATGGATTTGATAATCACATAGACGGCTTTGCATTTTTTCTTAAATTTTTCTCTTCGTCATTTGTCCTGCTGGTGAATCTTTATCATCTATGATTGAGCCGGTACATTTTGTAATTCGTTTCTTTTATGGCATCACCATTAGTTTATTGACGTATTCACATGGTAAGCAGTAATGATTCCATCACTTCGAACAGTTTCCCAACGTTAGCCAAAGTACATTTTATACTATAGACTTTACTAGTATATATGGTTTCTGAAATGTTCCACAGAGAACACACCTTGAAATCTGATGAAATAAACAAACATTGGATTATTTTAAAGAATTACTCAATCGAACTGAATGTCTTCGCTGTACCTTCTTATTGTACATGCTGGCATTATCCTCTTTCATCTGTTTACAGTGCAGCTTGATTTCCAGTAAATATTGGTATTCAAAGATTTAAAGGTAATATCAATTGTCATCTCATGTCTTCTTAATTACAGGTAATTTATATTCTCTATTCCAAACATTCTCATAATTTGTCGCAATGAATATCACCTTTTCTCTTATTGGCTATATTTCCGTGCTTGGGATGAAATTAATAATAATAAAAATGTATGCTTTCAGTGCTCTGATTTGACATAATGCTGATTAAGATTCCATGTTGTTACTTCATATATATATATATATATATATATATATATATATATATATATATGAACTTTTGCAGTTCAGACTGAGTTCTGTAGCCTTTGATTGCAACTCTACTAGGAGAAGAACAACTCTGAATTAAAAACCTGCGGAGCGTCAGTTGGGGACCTTGTGTCAAGATGTGTAACAGATCTCTGTATTCGGCCATTCAAAAAGTGCGTTTTTCTTTGAACAGAATCTTCACCACTGTAATCACATCTCATGTGCTGGTGTAGTGTTGTCGGTTGCACTGTTGGTATCATTTTCCTTTTAAAAAAGTGATCAACAGAAAATAGACCTATGTAGTATTATTATTTTTTTTATTATAAGTGATTATAATACGAACATGTTGAACTCTCTAGACAAAGGCTTTTCTCTTTCAGCACTTTCACTTTACTTATTCAGCTGATTGTAAGTAACAGTTGATTGCATTAAGTAAACATATAACTGAGAAATCCAACCTAAAAATCACCAACAGGGTTAGCAACATCTTTACTAAAGAATCATATGTCACAATCAATGACTATAAATCTAATTTTAAACTTAATACATCAACCAGAATTTTCAAACATCAGGCCAGAAATTGGTAGAATTAAAAAGATCATTCTTGATAAAATTTACTAGGAAATGAGAAAGAGCCTTGTACTTGTACAATGGATTATTTTCACAGATGTTATGAATTGGTTTAATGTTATGAACAATAAATGAATTGTTCTTTTACCCCGTTTGATATTTCCAGGGATATTTTTTTTAAATTTGGAATTTAACAGGTAGTGCTCTGATCTTTCCAACAAGGAGCACGACATTATTATGAAGTACAGAAGATATGTTCCCTTCTAAGAACAGTAGATTAAGAATAAATATGTTGACCAATTCGATATTTCCATGGAGTCGGGAGAATCTGCTTAGTCTTCCGACGTTATTGGTTTGTTTATCTCTAATAATTTTGTTTCCCACCAAGATATCAACATTGGTAATATGGGTTACATGCAGATGCTGGCCTTATGGTGGTGAAAGATACCACAAAAATCTGAGAAAAACAGAAAATTCACATACAGAGAATTTAAAATTCTCTGACTTAAAGTTAAGAACAACACTAAATTAAAAAGTAGATCTTGTTGATGTTACATTAGACCTAGATAATAAAGTATTCTAACCCTACATGAACACAAACGTCATTCTAATATATAT
>OZ010571.1:117765620-117770620 GCA_963932145.1 Acanthosepion lycidas
ACTTAAAAATAATATATAGCTGACTCTATAAATATCTAGCAAGAATTCTTCTGTTTGGGAGTATACTATTAAAACCGCTTCCAAACTCATCGTCTGTTACATTTATGTCTATTCAACACTCACAGAGCCAACATATGCAACATTAACTGATGTTAGTTAGTGTCTCTGGTGAAGAGCTAGTAATCTGCCAGGACCAATATTTGAACAAAGCTCATAAATTCAGATCCCTTTCAAATGGTACCTTTTAGCTAGCACGAAAGTAATCATTTTCCGAGCGGTTTCATCTACACTATTTCATTCGCAATTCTTGTCCTGTGCGTTTTTCAGATACTACAAGATGCTATTTTGATAAATTGCGAGATTTTAACCCGGGTCTCGTGGTTGGAATGCGTATATTCTATTCACTCAACCCGCCGTTTATTACAGACATGAATAGAGAAATTTAACTACTTCGAGGAATGACACAAAATTAAATTCAAGAGGTATAAATATCTGGTCACCATTTACTCCGATGTTGAACCTGGAGACACCTACCCATGTCACATGTACATATTTACACTCTTCCATTTACGATGGCGCAGCATTAATGATTTGTAATATAAAGTGATTTCATTTCTCTATTGAAAGTCTTTCCCATAATTGATGGCCGTGCAATCAGTAAGCTGATAATGCAGTGTACATAGGTTAAAATATCTTTATATGTTCAGACTGATAAATAGCCTGTATTAACCGTGAGATAATATCCTTCTGAGATATAACAAAATGAGAAACTAAAGACCAAGTCATATCGAGAAAAGTATTTTAAAAGCGGTAGACTATATGCAGCTGATTCTATTCGCAAATTACAATTTTGACCCGAATGAATTAATGTTAGATGTCGTGTTGAGAGTTTATGTTTAAAATATGTAATGATAAAATAGAAAACCTAGTCAAAAAGCTGGAGCTGGGCTTCCTAGCATTGTTACTGTTATCCACCAATAGTTTTAACATTTGCTGTACTTCTCCTGTTCGTGTACATATATATATATATATATATATATATATATATATATATATATATATATATATATATATATATATATATATATATATATATATGTGTGTGTGTGTGTGTGTGTACTCTCAACCCATACACCCAAATAAAAAGCCAACAAAATAAAATCATCCTTGATGGCTAAAAGTATAGACGAAAGCGCTCCGAATTACAGAACATTTGGACAGTTTCTACACACTCTGTGTCCAGAAAACTAAACACTTGTTCGAACACAATTTTTTTTTTTTTTAAATATTTTAATCGACATAATTTGTCTGTCGTCCTTAATGAAATACGGACACACACACACACACACTCACTCACTCACTCACTCACACACACACACACACGCACACACGCACGCACACACACATACTGGCATCTAGGTGCCACCAGTTTAGAGTTGAAATAGCAAAATGCAACCGCTACTCCCAGACTTATTCTTCTTTTCTCGGACTCTGCGGGTGTTGAACTCTCTTACGTTTACTTGCTTTCCTGAAAACTGTAATCTTCAAAAATATAAATGCAACGTCAACCGCCATCTTCTATCTTCTGGAATCCCTTTAATGTTTTGCCCTTTTTCTCAACCTTTCTTATACTCAGTGTTTTCTCTTACTTACACTCCCTCTAATCCCCTGTGTACTAGTGACATTTACGTCTTTGAAGAATTTGCTCCTTTAACTGATATATTTACCAAAAATACAGAAAAAAAATCTAAAAGATTAAATTCATTCACTACAATCAGCATTAGCTTCTCCGCTCCTGCAGAATCTCCTGCAACTCTTCTGGAGGGTCTCCTTGTTGCAATCGAATGCTGCTACAATCCTTGCCTTTCTGTTCATCAGTTACGAGGAGTTTTCTTGGTCTCTCGCTCAACTGCGCCCTAAACAACAGCTGTCGTCTGGGCAGTCAGGTGGACAGATGTATTGAGTTTTGGGCTCGCATAAATTGTCTGACAGTCATGACTGGGTTTGTGCTGCATGGTGCAGTGCCCTGTTGCCAGAAATATGGTCTTCTAGCAGCCACTATCTTGACTCAGAGCAGCACTATATCCTCCAGGCACTTGATGTAGGTCTCTGTGTTGACTCTGAGGACCTCGTCAAAAAATCCGGAAATACGTTTCTTAAGAGAACGAGCTGCTGTACCTTCATAACCACCACTAGACTCATCCGATTTTTTTCGAATCCTATAAACTCTCCTCAAATTGTCTTCACACCAAAGAAGTCTGAAAGTTCCTAGCAGAGCTTCCCGTGCGAATCCCTAGCAATACAGCATGACGTTTCTAAATTTCTGGCGGAAGGAATTGCGTCATTGTGCTCACAGAAGGTACTCAAATCGCCCTGCTATATATGCACATAATTTACTATATTAATATCGAGAATTTGCCAATTGTACCCTGTACGCGTTTGTGTGCGTGTATGAGTGTTTGTTTGTGTGTGTCAGGTCTTCCATATATAAGCCAATCGAATTTAGCTAAAACTGTATTTGTATTACAACGGCAAAACTTATGCCAAGCATGTACATTATAACGCATTAAAAAGCCGTAAAAATTACATTGTGAATTTGCAGATGGCGTAATTGATAGTGTCTCAGATTGAGAAATCCAAGATTTGTGTTCAAATTCAAGTAGTGATCATTAAATTGATTTTGGCAGATAAAGGTTTAGAAAAAGTATGGATCCATCACTTCGTATATTCCAATATGTGGATTCAATAGTAATGAAAATTATGCCATTTAGCTTTTGTGATTAACCAGTTTAGAAGGATATATCTGAATTCAAAATCTGAGGAGCGTCATTCAGATATGTAGTGGCATTACATACGTCGGCACTAATTACCTGTATTCAGCTCCACCGAAAAAAAAATGAAGGTTTCTTCAAACTCCTTCACTGCAATAATCTAAGAATATATGTAGCTAGTCTGGCTCTTTAATTCTATGAACTGACCTAATTGACACTAATACGTCTAAGACAACGGCAGAGTAAATCATATATATATATATATATATATATATATATATATATATATATATATATATATATATATATATATATATATATATATATATATATGTATTTATTAAAGACATTTTTATGTTTAACGTTCTTTTTTTAGATACAAGTATTTAAGTAAATGCTCTGTTTATAATAAACAGTATTAAATAACATTTACCGGCCTGAATGCCCGAGAAATTTTCATAGAAAATATTCAATGAAAATTTCTCGGACATTCAGGCCGGTAAATGTTATTTAATACTGTTTATTATAAACAGGGCATTTACTTAAATACTTGTATCTATAAAAAGAACGTTAAACCTAAACATGCCTTTAATAAATAAATTGTCGGACTTTGTTCATTTCGTAATATATATATATATATATATATATATATATATATATATATATATATTTGCTTAATTGACTATTTTAGTTATATCTTCTTTCAGTTTTTTTTTTTTTTTTTTTTTTTTAAATGCATCTTGTTTTTTATGGAATTTTATGTTTCCGACTACTAAGTAGGCTTTCCACTTCATTCTTTTTATGAAACGTTCTGTTTTTCAATTAATTTTATATATGGAAGGGGATGCGATGGTTGTGATTTTAGGGTGTATTCGAGGCTGATTTTTTTGTTTTTGTTGAATATTTCGTGTAGGCTGCAGGAAGTAATAAACAAATTAAAAACTGCTCCCGCCAAAATAATAGTCAGAATAAACTACAACAACCAACCACAAAATTGAATAAATAGCTTTAATTATCTTCCCAAACCAAAACAAAACTATTAAGTAAGCGATATAAACAAATTTTACTACGTTAATAAAAATACCGATTAAAATTAAAATAAATAAATATATAACATGAGAAAAAAATAAAAAAATAAAATAAAAAATTGAAATAAATAAAAACAAGCAAAATAATTTAACCCAAATAAAAAAATAAAAAATAAACGGCTCCCGGTAAAATAACTGCCAAAATAGACTGGCCACAATGCACCACTAACCGTATATATAAATATCCGAGAAAAATAACAGCACTCGTGGCCTGATGATTGCGTCTAGCATGAATAAGACTGTCGTCTTTAAGTGTTGACTTTTAAGTTCAGTTTATATTTACACACGCTCTATCGCTTATATTGAGCACTTTATCCCCAAAATATAGCACACCTTAAAACTATATTTCTCCATATATATATATATATATATATATATATATATATATATATATATATATATATATATATATATGCGCGCGTGTGTGTATGTATGTGTGTTCGTTTTCTATTTATGCAACTATATAGACGTATATTGCTTGACATGAAGTATTAAATGGCTATATTTTCCATGTGCAACTCTCGTCTTCAGGGTATTTGATTGTGTATGTGTCTGTTATCGCCTTCATTCTATTATGGACAATGATGCTTTTGTTATATCACATGATAAGTTACTTCTGATTCTCATAATCTCATATTTACAATCTACTGATTTAATAATACCTGAGTCTCAAAATTTTCATAGGTGTACATTCATATATTTACTTGAACAAAAAATATTCACATTGCTTCATAAAACGTAAATAAGAATATTTCATTTATCTGCGTAAAAGTAGCAATGTAAATACGTCGCCATATTGACGTGCGTATGAATTTTCTTTTATTTTCAGGCAGAAAATAAATGTTTTTTAACGCTTCATCATATTTTACAAATATAAATAAAAAAAAAGAAGCAAATTTATGATGTTCTTTCTAAATACCGTTACAGCATTAATCAGTTTCTGGTGGTTCAGTTTAACAATATTATTTTGGTTTACGCAAACGTTCCCGCTGCATATATTTTGACAACTAGAAATTGAATAAAGAGTGAAACATTGTACTTATAGTTAATAAGAAACGCTAATGTATATGAATAAAATTAATAAAGAAAATCTAATAGAAATAACATTCCATGTTTTCAGTTAATAGGAAAATGTGTCTTT
>OZ010571.1:117775620-117858120 GCA_963932145.1 Acanthosepion lycidas
GGACATATCTACAACACATCATAGCCAATGTATTTTAATACGCCAGGTTGATACTTAGGAGTAAAAGACACGGAAAACGATTAAATTAATAGTGTATCTCACTAAACAGCAGCATATTACACAAGATTTATAAATAGAAATTCTTGAAACGATCACTCCCCCAGAAACTCATGGGATCAATGCAGGCGTCCACTTAGGCTCCCTGGTTGGTCAGACATATTTTCTGCTTTATATTAACGAACTATCTAAGATCATCTTAATATACTAGTAAATATATTTGTGGATAATGTCGTGATTCATGTGTGCACAACGAAAAGTTGTGATCAGCGGAACCATGAAGTTGATATTTCCTCTGATCTTACTTACGCAGTTCAGTCTGAAAGAGAATAGTTTATATAATTCAATAACTTCAAAATCAATTTAGTTACGTTATGCCATCACAGAGTACACCGTGACTTTTCTCCAGCCATTATGAATGGTTATACTTTCAATGCTTTTCCTTGTGTGGAACGTCTAAGTCTCAAATCAGACCTCAGCTGGAACTTGAACTCGTTAAAGACGCTGAATATATTTTCGGTTTCCTGAACCACTCTACAATATACACGGCTATGGTCATTCAGTAATATTGCAAGGTTCAGACATCACAACCGAAGTATTGTTGCCACATCTCAGCTGGAGCTACCCCCCCCCCAGTCCTCACTTTCTAGCTTCAACAGAGCTCGAAAAGAATTTGTGGATGATGAATTGCTTTCCCCCCTTAGAAAACTTTTCGCACAGATGAAACGTTACCAGACTCTAGCTATACGATTTCTATTTTTATGGCAGATGTTCGGATCAATGACAAGTTGACTCATTTTCATTTCATTCATATTCCATTGTTGATGAGGAAGTTAAGTTCAGCTAACATCTTCCCCAGAAGCGTTGCTTTATAGAAAGTACTCATCAAGAGATTCAACTACAATCTCCCCCATTTCAAGCAGACTTTTAACGGTTATCTATCCTACATATCCTCATTAGACCCCCCTAGCTACTTATACGCCCTTACAACAATATCATTTAGATATTATCTCTCTTTTATTTTTTAAAAATAATAAAAAAAAAGAACTTATTCATCCCACCAACACAACATTTGTAGGTAAGTTAAAACTACTATTAGGCTGGTGCAAAAATAATGTCGGTTTTTGACCTTAAAAATACGTCAAAAACCGACATTACTTTTGCACCAACCTAATAGAATAGCAAACATCTTTACAATATTCAGCAAGAATTACACATTTTCCTATAGACCCTGGAATATCGCCCTCCAAAATCAGACATGGATGATCTGATTCGCAAGTTGATATCTAAATTTTAGTTCATTTTCGATCTGTTGATGCTGTGTACCGTTAAAAGACATATGAGCACTTAGAGGCTGTGCGATGGTTATCAAGCTTGTCTCGCAAGATCAATTAGGACTGAGTGAGATTCCCATCCGGTGTTCCGTACTTTCGGCCCTGTACCACATTTAAGCTTCGCCTAGTAAATGAATGAGACACTAATTCCTGGTGTAATGAGAAGTGAGCTTGATTCAATACATAATTTACGAAAAGGTCAAGAGTTTGATCCTCACAGATTGCTCCGTACTTTCCAGCTTTTACCACGTCTAAGCTTGGCTTAGTAAATCATTATCAATAATATATGTATGGTAGTAATTTCATATCGTAAAATGTATACTGACTAATTTAAACGAGAGGCATTTACTTATGAACACAATCTCCTTCTTTTTAAATACTAACAATTCAATAGTTGCTCATGATAATAGAATACGTAGCAGTGAATGTTTTAAATCATATATTGAATAACCGCGCGCATATTCATTTCCATACGTTTATATTAGGTTGGTACAAAAATAATGTTGTTTTCTCACATATTAACATATGTGAGAAAACGCCATTATTTTTGCACCAACCTAATATATTGGTTTTGTGTTTCCACTTGAACTTTATTACTATAAATTACCTTCTTTTCCATATTCATAACATTATATTTCCTATTATTTTTTCTCCTTGTATTCTTTCTATCGATATCGACTCTACATTATGCGTCTTCTTTAAATCACTTTTCTCTTCTTTTCTTTTTAATCAGCATACGCCATTCCGATAATCTACCAAACGATGACGTTTCAATTGTTACAAACATCTTCATGTTCGCCCCAGAGGCCAAATGAAATGCGGAAGGCGAGACGCAAAACATGCCTCTTCAACTGTTCTCGGAAGAGACGAGGGCAAGCCATTGCCACACCAGGAAAAAATGATTGAGACAAAAGTAATTTGACTCGCCGTGCATGATTTTTTCAAGCTTCTTCTCGAAAGCCGATCTTCAGGCAAACACGCAGATTCATTCACTCACGATAACAATCAAAAATCGAACATGCTTTTTAAAACAAATTCTAATGGTATTACCAAAGAATACTGAGCCATTTCCAGTATGGAATTATCGGACCTAAGAGAAGATATTCCTGTAGATGATAGACAAACAAAGAAAAAGAATGATAGTCGTTCATTCTCTTGTTCTAAAACAAAATGAGATTTGAATTCTTCAGAAATACGACCGGCCTCTTTCCATTCTTAACAATGAAGATCAATCTTGTGATATAATATAATAAAATCAATCAACTAGCATCGATCTTATCAGGACTATATTGTAGAACTCTTCAATATGATGAACAAACGTACATATTTATGTACGTCTTCTTTCTAGCATGTAAATAATCATGACGATACGCATCCATACACGATCAACTAAGCTTGCTTATTCTTGAAATCACGAATATATCGTGGTATATTCTTGGACAAAGAAGCTAACAAATATTTAATTTTAAGATAATAGTATATATAATACATGCATGTAATGTTCATAATGTATGTACCATATAAATTACTAAGTTAATGCGAATTCAGTGAGTTGGATTGAATGTAGATAAACGATTGATGTGAATATGTTTTGAATGGTGATTATACAGTAGAAATACTGGCTTTTTGTAGATCAATTATATACCCAATGATTAGTTTTTAGAGATTGAGTATCGATGAACTAACAAAGACGTTGTATTATTCCTATTTATAGATAAAAGTGAAAGAAATGAGCAAAGGAAAATTAATTATTTTAAGAAGTAAATATTTATTTTAAATAACATTTTTTCAAAAAATGTCAAATAACTTAACTTCCTATCTTCAAAGCAAAATTCATTACGACATTTTAAAAATTAACCCCGTTCTGTCTGAATTTGAACTCACTAGATATTATCAATATATTGCACACAAAATGTAACGGAAAGAAAATTAATCTTTTTGGGGGCAAATTATACTTTTATATCGTTGTTTCAATGTTTGTTCCATCATTAACACATATTCGAAAATGCTAATATTTTTTCTCGTTTATTTACTCCAGGAAAAATAACTGTTTCTGTTTAAAAAGTGATTGTTGAAATACTTTTCTCTTTCCGAAAGCCTATATTCGTAAAAACGATATGATAAATGTTAATGGTGAAATTTGCTGTTACTATACAGGAAATATAAGATATTCATTGACTGATTATCGAAAAATTCTGCCGGACTTCTTTTAAGATGTAAACTCTTTATTCCTTTGAAGACATTTTTAATTAATGATCTGAGAAATGTTTTTGTACAGATGATAGTTAAGACTAAAGTGATTCCATATATGACTTCTATATAAGTGTCAATGTCTGATAATGCTATTTAAGTACTTGACCCTATTTTTCCAGATCAATATTTTATGTTTGTAGCATCTTATTTTGCTGGACAAAATCTATCGCAATCTATCATGTGTTCGATTCCATTATCTACCATACAAATTTTGTCATAATTGATCCATACACCGAGGTATTTGAAGCTTTTAAAATACGCATATCGAAAATACATTCAAAATGTTTAAAGATAGATTTAAGATAGGTGTCATAACTACTCTAATTCGAATAGCAGATTATACTTTATTTTATAAATGTTTATCCGAAGACCTACTTCTTGACAGACTTCTTATAGTATAATCTATCCCTTAAAAATACATCAAAGAAAAAATGAAAACAATATCATATCCCTGTGATACTTTACGATGTCTGCTGTTCAATGATTTTGCCACTGAAAATTTATGTCTTTACTCCAGTTTCATTTAGCTCCTAAGTTCTACTCCATATAATACCAAGTGTCAATTTGGAGTTAATATTTATAGACTAATAGCAGTATGGCCCAGCGTTGCCCGTGCGTGATTCAAAACTCGTACGACTCATACAGCAATCGCTATCACTTAACTTAAAATATTTTTGCCCTTTCTTGCCTTTAAAGGAGTGCTCTTTGCCGCACTGATGTTGCTACATGCCTTACTTCTTGCCTATCTCACACTGCGAATTTTTTCGAAGCTCTATACTAAACATTAAATCTGTTACGAAAAAAGAAGTAAACAAAATGAACACAAAACGATCAGCTTTAAAAAAGAACTCGTAACTGGAAAAACCGAATGAAAAAAGAATGTTAACAACAAATACTTTTTCACATCCAACCCAGTTCTGCGGAATCAGAATCACCGTTGAGTTTAAGCAAGCGAATGAGCCAATTGGAGTAAAGTGCCATGCAGATTTAAATTTTCCCCAGTTGTGACGAATGCAGATATCGATTTTTTATTTATTTTTTTTTTTTCCATGCTAGCATGCCAGTTAACATTCGTGTCAGTCAGCTGTTGGCTTTCACGCTGGCCAATAGAATGTTCCTGCCTATTGGTGGCAGCCAGCTATAGGCTCTCACTCTGGCCAGTAGAAAATGGCCGCAGACTACATGAAAACTGCCGTAGAAGCATGAAAAATCGATTATTTCCACTATCGATGGGAGTTGGGAAATGCAAAGTCGGTCTTGGACTTTCTGCTAACTTGAAGTATGTGCATGTAAATTTTGGTGCAAATCCGTTGAAAATTGCATGAGTGCATTCGTCACAAACACACACACACATCCTACCTTTTATAGATAGAGATGTTATGTAAATAGCGAGCGGAAAACGACTTTTTTTCCCAGTGCTAGTGAAATTGATATGGATTTTCTCATAGCACAAGGCGATATAAATAAAACAAAAAAAAACTTGAAGTTGTTACCTTTTCATCATTATGAATTTCCGGAAATCACAAATAAAAGTAGGATACCTAATTTGAAATAGCTTATTTTACCTTCTAATTTGCACATAATATATCGTCTTTTGAAATGATACAATTCCGTTCCAAGAAAACTGAACAATTGGATGCGTTTATACGTTTATGCGTACATCCATACTGACAACGTTAAGGGTAAATTTGATATTTCGATTCAGTATACTTTCTATGAAATATAACTTTTGCGTGATGTAAATTTGTTTAATTTACCTGTATTCAAACACATGCGTATATAAATATAGATATTATAGTGAATAAATATAATGATATTAAATCGTAATTATGTACGCTTAATTTTTACAGGATTAATTATATACATGTGTGCCATGCATTCCCTCTCAGAGAATAAATGAGGATGTAGATAAGACATTTAAACATAGGCACAGACACAATTCGAAATACACTGTATAACTTAGTGAAACATTATAACATTAATATTAACATTATGCATATTATTGAATTACAAATTGAATAACATTAATTTCGTCAACATATTCAATTAGAAATCAGAAAAATTAATTAAAAATTATTCAGTTTGTACGTATTAGATTTATCGGAAATTAATGACTCGACTAGTTTCCTTCGAGACAAAAAAAGGCTATTCAAATATAACAAAAGCAGATTTGTCAATAAAACAGACATCAAGAAGAGGCTCACTCAAAATCTAATTATATAATTCCTCGTTGAAAAACAGCATTTTTGATAAGATAATTTCAGAGTCTAGAATTGATTTATCGCTACTAATGTTTTCTATTTAAGAAAACATTCCATTCACTTGGTTAAGTGTAAAATATTACTGAGTTAGGAAAATGAAGCAACGAATGATACATGATAAATTTACCGTTCTCTTCTGAAGAATTTAATGAATTTAGAATTTATGATATTATGATAAACAGGAAAACCTGTCCCACGATATGTTCATAAGTAGTTCACACTTCCGTTTTTGTTTTTGTTTTTTTGGCGATGAGGATGAGGAGGGCTAGGCACACACCAGGATGAGTAAAATAACTTTAAGTGAGTGGATGAACCTTCTTGTCGAATCAATAAAATATAGCACAATGACGCAAATAAGACTCCATAGCTATCAAGGCAGACATTACGATTTTCACACGACACAACTGTCTGGATGTTTTCATGGATTAATGTCAACGGCCAGGTTGGTGGATCCCCCGTTAAAATCAAGGACCACGTTTCTGTGATCAAGGCGAGCCTCCAACTTGAATGACATCGTATGGATATAGTATTTTGTCCAATATGGCTACTAATAAATGATCATAAAACCAGAGAATACCTCTATGCACTTCAAACAAGATATATGGCAGAAAATGGCCATCAGATGCGCAGTGACCTAAAAACAAAACTGACTATGAAATGGAGGTTGTTGTCTTTGTTAATCATGATGATGATGATGATGATGATGGTGATGATGATGATGGATTAGGGTTGATATTGGGAAGAATTAAAACATTTCTCTTTAAAATATCACAGCATTTTGAATGAAACTTCACTCTTCATTGTTACCTTTCGATAAGTATCTGCTTTCATCATTATCCTATAATATACAATTCACTGCCTATCATCAAAATTATGTTGGTATAAATTGGCTTAGAATAGGTAGATATTTTAACAGCAAATTATTATGCTTGTAGACAATTATTTTGTCCGTTTATAATAACATTAAATGCGACTTGGACACTTAAATTTTATGTTAGTTTTATCGGAACAACATTATTATTTTTTTTCCAAATATAAAATCGTATCAGCGTGTAGTTATGGTAAGAGGGTCTAGCCTGGTTAGAAATTGCTAGAGAATTCAACATCATTATGTACTTCATGCACAATTTGATATAACAAAAAAGATTAACATCTAATAAACTGACGCAACCAAATATAACATTAAATAACTCATGCAAATTCACCGATTTGATTGATGGTAGATTTCATCGGTTACAGCTAGATGTATTTAATTGATATTGAACATTTATAAAATTATATCTGATACCAAATTTTACAGTGTGTAATTAATGGGTTAAGAGTAACCCCTTTTATACTATTTTACGTTCCTTTTCAAGATGTACAATATTAAACGAATGTAATATTCTGAAAGAAAAAAAAAAAACAATATGTCGTTGTCAGTAAAAATAAAAGTCCAACAGTCGAATTAAAAATGATTTTCATAGACGAAAATTACGACACCGAAAGCGTATTTGGCTAGCGAAAGAATCTTTCCAAATCTAAGTAAAGTATAATGAAAACAGAGATTTCGTTAGAAACAAAGAAAATAATGATGAACTGTTATGTAATGGCAACTCAACTATATGGAAGTAATTTGCTGGAAAACCTCCTCATAGATGAACACGTGACTTGAGTCAACAGAAATATGGTTCTACAGAATGATGCTGAAAATACCATGGACTGAACATGTGAGAAAAGACGAAGATTATAGATGATATAAACAAAAAAGGATACTTATACATTACATCAGAAAGTGACAGTTGATATTTCTAGTGCACATACTGAAGATGGACGGCTTAGAAAATTTGATATTCCCAACACATAGTGTATGGAAGGAAGCAGCGCATAACCTCCGTCATTAGCATGTGTAAATGGTTGGAAGATCAAATAGAGTTAGCGAAAGACAAAAATTACTAAATGCCAGAAAGGATAAGAAATTGTGGACATCCATGAGGGCCTGCGTCCAGAAGAGGAACAGAAATGTTTTAAATATCCATATTTAATGAGTAATGAAACTATATCTTTTAAGTCAAATGTACACTGCATGTAACACATTTTTCTGATTAATTGAAGGGATAAAAAAAAATTGTATTATGTTTTTCTGTAATAAATTTGTTCATATACGTATTAACTTATACTCTTATTAACGATGCATGCTTAAGTTAATATCTACTTATCAAAAATAAGTGCGCAAGAACACTTTGCTTGCAACAAAATAATTTATTTGATCTAAACAATTAAAAAATGATTTTAACCATCAAAAACTGTGTATTGTTGCAATGTTGTAAAGGTATTTAGATTAATGTTTGAATATCCCTTATTTTTAATGTATATTTTTAAATCAATATGAAGCCTCAAAACATTGTACACCTGAAAAAAGAATTCAGACACGTAAATATGGCGACGCATTTACATTGCTCCAGTTACGCAAATAAATTTAATATCAAGCAATGTAAATCATTTTTGTCCAAGTAAATACATGATTGCACACATTTTATAATACTGTGCCGTACATAATATATGTTGAATAACATTTAAATACCGAATGCGATTCAAAGGTAAATTGTGGTGTAACAGCAGAATATTTCTGCTTTAATAGTATGACGGTAATAACAAACAAGTACTCAATCAAATAGACGCAGAATTTGACAGAAGTACCTGGAAATTAGAGCCATTCGATTTTTCAAGCCAAACAATATACACCAACTTCCATATACACAGACAATGAACACACACACCGATATATATTTATATATTGGTAGCGAGCATTCAGGAAAAGAAATGTTATTTGTCAGGTTTTATACACACACACACACATATATATATATATATATATATATATATATATATATATGTGTGTGTGTGTGTGTGTGTGTGTGTGTGTATATATATGTATGTGTGCGTGTGTGCTTATGTTATTTTCGTCTACTGGCCTGAATATTCAAGAAATCATAGTGTGGCACCATTTAACGAGGCAGAAAGGGAAAAGAAAGAAAAGAAGGAAAGGAGAGGCTAAGAACCGAATCGTGAGTGATAAGCAAGCACACACACACACAGCTAAGAGACAGTGGATAAAAGGATATTTTGATAAGTAACAAATGGCGAAAGAGTGTCATTACAATGACAGGGAAAATCTGACTAAAAAGAAAAGGAAAGAAGGAAAGAATCAGATATGTTTTGGCATCGGCTGTGTTATCTAAGGATATGAAAACAAACTATTGGTACGGGAAGACATCTTATTATCAACTACAGACCGGCTCGCCAAAGAAAAAAAAATTCAAATGAAAATGTTATTTCGTTAAGTGACGAAAAACAGGCAACTAAAAGGACTTGGACAGATATGAAAAATTAAAAACCACCCACGAGCGTCCGACGTAACATCCTTGGCCTGCGATAATAAAATTTTGTTATCAGGAATTTGTACCGAAGGAAAATGAATGTGTTTTTTTTCTTTCTTCGAGGCGACAGACTGACTGGAACTTTGGAGATGTTCCTTTTTGAGACCGTGTTAAGAAGACCACACATTCTGATAATTAGCGATAAAATACCTGACGTAAACCACGTGTAGAACAAGAGTTATGACCGCCATTGTCATATTGTCCAGTTCGAGTCTGGAGAAATGATAAACCATTAAGGGGAAGAAAAGGGAAAGAGAAGAGATATTCTTTTTTTAAGCAAGATATTTTTTTCTTCCTGAAACAAAGCCGCAGATTCGTCCACGCCCGACTAAAACATCATTCGTCGAGTGGTGATCACGTGATGCACGAGGGAGGCTGTTGCCGCCCATCTGGAGGATGAGTAAGAGAGGTTGCCACGAAGATGTGGGGAGGGCAGTTCACGCCCCTCTGAAGTATGATGAGAAGGTGGGAGTGAGGAAAGGTTCCCAAAAATAGAAAAAGGTGGAAATTCCTAACCAGAGAGGTGGATATGTATTTAGAATTATCGAGGAACCCCCCGGCGCCGAGAAACTCACCCCGGTTTTGGTCGGCGCCCATATAAACGAAGCCACAACGAGCAGAAAGGAGTCGAGTCCCAGCAGTTCCCAGAGTCAGTCTCCGGTTGAGGCAAGCCTCGCAGATAGCTGACCAGGATTCACGCACATTCCGGACCCAACTTCAAACCAAGAACAATTATTTTGAAGAGCGACTTAGATCCAGATCACCGAAATAAGTTTTTCTTTTGACTTTCGTCCAAAGACCCACCGAAACACCAATTTCTTAGAGAGCAGACAACTTGAAGTGTTAAAACTTGCCTAGCGGAAAACGACGTGTCACAATCCATAGAACGGGTTGGGAGATAGATGCAGTCCTATGTATCGAACAACTAGACATAAAGTTTGTTACATTTTTCTTTGATACTTTGAACTTTTGAGTTTTCATTTTATTGCCTTTTATGCATATTTGTGTGGTATCACCTCCGTTGAACTCGGTTTGCAGTACGGCCCCGACGACTGATTGATTTCCTCTGCCTAGATCAATTCACAACGTGGGTAGGCAGACTGGGAATCAAAGTAGGACGTCACAATTGGTGCCGTGGTAGACTGGGATAGAACGACACGGTTGGCGCTGCGACCAGGGGACGATGTCACAATAGTAAAGATATATTGCTCTATCGGTCAGGTATCGAACCTGTGTTCCCACTATATTTATAATATTTCATGTTAGAGTACACACACACACACACACACACATATATATATATATATATATATATATATATATATATATATATATATATATATATATATATAGAGAGAGAGAGAGAGAGAGATAGGTAGATAGATAGATAGATAGATAGATAGATAGATAGATAGATAGATAGTGTTATGGGGTACACCACTTTTTCATATAAGTGGACTCTACCAAGTGTACCTGGACTGCTGTCGTTAAATACCCAGAGTTACAGTCAGTGAGGGTAGTCGTATGGCAGTCGATGTCGGACGACCGGTTGAACTCTCTGCTTCCGGGCGGGGAGGAACCCGAACGAGGCTACGCCGAAGGGCGTAGTCTCGGTTGGGGAGGTAAACCGACCCTGAACCCGTTTATACGGTTTCAAAGGGTATATTTTTGGCCGAGCTCACGGGCTCGGAGATCCCACGTTAAACCGGCCTTGTGCCACATGATACCCTCGTGGGGGGGTGACTAAATACTAGTCGTATGGCAGTAGTGGTAGCAGTCGTGGTCGGCAGTCGGAGAGTGTGAGCATAAGCGATAAGATAACCTCTTGGAGAAGTCAGTTACAAGCACGTAGACTCTAAGGAAGTCCTACTTCGAGACTGTATATATCTATCTGTATTTGCTACTAACCACGTTCCTGGACTTACTAACAGTATTACTCTTTGTATGATTGTGTAAATACATTTTATTTCTTATATTTAATTATTGCGTTTGTCATTCCTTGGAGACTGAATTCAACTCGGAATCCACAACAGATAGATAATATTAGTGGTACATATACACATACATTTGCAATATATATATATATATATATATATATATATATATATATATATATATATATATATATATATATATAAAGTTCGCTGGTGCATTTTCTGTTTTCTTTTTGAATTTGTAGGTCTGATGAATTGGATTGTATTTACGATTCAAATGGAATAAATTATGACCATGGAATATTAGTTTAAGTCTTTTTATTGTATATATATATATATATATATATATATATATATATATATATATATATATATATTATAAAGCGAAATGTTTTGTAGTTAAATTCAAATAATAAAAAGTGCCGTTCCGATGGAAACCTCTTTCTGGATACTATTAACTTTTTTTTTTTACTAAGAATTTCTTATAGTTTTCTATGTCGTGATATTAAATTTCTCTCAATAATTTTGAAGATAAGAAAATTTCGATATAAAATCCAATTGGAAAATATTTCTTATCACTATTCTTATTATTTCTCATAATAAGAATTATTCTAAGAAATTTATCATTATGATAACATGTAAAAATGAAAAAGTAATTAGTAAAAATAATATCAATATCCAGACTTATACAGGAACGTCCCCATTTCAACATTTGAATTTAATGTAACTACAAAAAAATTCGCTTTTAAACTATCCTTTATAAAGTCGGATTGACGAAACACGTCGACAATAATTAAATACTTTTGCTTATTGTTTTTTTATCGCTATTTTTGGTCTTCAGAAGTATTCTGAGTAATTTATATTTACATACATACTCTAAATACAGTTTGTTGATATATAATATTATACAAAAATTCTTTATGACTATGTCATTCATATATATATATATATATATATATATATATACAGAGAGAGAGTAAAAGAGAGATAGAGCAAAGTAAGGGAGAGAGAAATGTGGATGTGGAAGATGAGGGATAGAAAACGGTAGATATATATAATAAAATCCATATTAACAGTTTCATCACGTAAGTGCACGTTTGCGAGTCTGTGTTTGTTTACACGCATATAAGCACACACATAAACATGCGCACAGACACGCACAGATAGATAGATAGATAAATAGATAGATAGATAGATAGAAACATAGATAGATAGATAGATAGATAGATAGATAGATAGATAGATAGATAGGCAGGCACGTACGTACGTATGTACGTACGTTGGAGTAATGGATTGCGGCTTGGATTGAGGGCTCGCACAGCCGAGTTCGAAGCTATGGATAAATAGCAGGACAGACTGAGTTCTATAGCCTTGGATGACAACTGGTCTAGGAGAGGTACAACTCTGTATTCAAAACTTACTGAGGGTCTTTTTGGGGACCTTGCGTCACTTAGTGCACCAGGTCTCTGTATTCGGCCCTTCAAAAAGTGTGGCTGGTCGTGCATGAAACCATCACCACTATAATCATATCCCATGTGCCGCTGTCAGTTTCCTGGGAACTTATCGGCTTGACTCTCATACGTCGAACTCGACGGGAGAATCAACTATATATATATATATATATTCAAATGCTAAAACTAAGGTAGAATATGAATGTATTTTTATGTAATACATCGCTATTAATGATACACATATTTTACAATAATATGTGTACATTTGCATGACGTTTCACAAGATTAAGACTATCCATGAACTTTTTATTACCATACCCTGTTAGTCCTCTTTGTTCTACATTTTTGGATCTGTCCTTTTGCTCTTATAGTTTATTAATGAAAATAATTTAGTGGAAATAGAAACGTCCCTCGTAGCCAAGAAAGAAATAGGCACTATATCTTTCATAACATCAGAATCAAAAACATAATGGAGCTTCACCTATCTTTTCCATCAGCTTGGAATATAATGACGTCAGTGGCAATATAATGTCATATAATGACGTCAGTGGCAATTTTTTTTTATATTTCATTTATCTACATGACCCCTTTCTTTAGCTACTAAAGTTTATTTACGCCTGGCTAACAATTTTTAACAGAATTTTTTCGTAACTTCAGAATGTAAAGTAATATTGTCACGAAATATATTTTTAAAAAAGTACTTCGCCCTACTTGCCCCTAGTAAAATCTAAATATATACAATCCGATTCCAATTACGTTTTTTTTTTTTTTTTTTTTCAAAGAATTTCCCACGGATCTTAGCGGGATTGGTCTTGTGACAAACCAACCAGGCATTAAGTAAGGCTTCGCTGAAAAATTGGAAACGTCACGAACGTATACTAAACTCTCAGGTTTTTTGATTTGTATTAGCTTCCAGATCTAAACAGCGAATGTAACCAGAAGCCATGTTTGTTTGGTTTTAGATAATCAAAAATCAATGCTAACATTCAGCAGACTTATACAGTTGACTTTTATTCGAAATCATAAATGTAAGTTACGCTTGATACAGGTGTACACCAACAGAATATACAACGTCTAATACCGGATTACATCAAATATTAGTGTTTTAAAATTCAGTACGCTTGAAGTTTTGCAAGAGCAGAACTTTGCGTGTATCCTTAAGAATATCGGACACGATATTGCTCCATGGCTTCAGAGACTCGGTATAATCACATATAACCCCGATTTTGATATTAGGGCGACGGGATGCAGCACGTGATCTGCCCAAATACATTATGCCAAGGGCCTGGTACAACAATGCGAAGTACAGCGTGCATTATACAACTTGAATTGGAATTACCGGAATCTATTTAACAATCCCAACTCGTGCAATGCACTCATTTTTGTTATCCTTTCTATATCTCTAGGCCTTTCTTTGTGTCTTACTATTCTTATATCTCCCTGTATGCTTATTAACTTTCTTATAAAAACAGAAAAATACGATCAATGTAAAAATAATATAAATTCCTGACAAAATAAAACGAAGATTGTATTTCAAAACATATCGATGGAATTCAAAATCCCAGCAAGTTAACATTTATTATATATATATATATATATATATATATATATATATATATATATATATATATATATATATATATATATATATATATATATATATATATATATATATATATATGATTCGTTCTCATTATATATAATTTATTGTCTGCTGGCTATGGTTGAAAACAAGTTTTATTGTTTGCCAGATATTTTTGAAGAGAAGTTTTATTTTTTGTCAGGTATGATTGAAGACAAGATTTATTGTTAGCCAGGTATGGCTGAAAAAAAGTATTATTGTTTGCCAGATATGGTTGAAAACAAGATTTATTATTTTCCAGGTATGGTTGAAGACAAGGTTTATTGTTTGCCAGGTATGGTTGAAAACAAGATTTATTGTTTGCCAGGTATGGTTGAAAACAAGATTTATTGTTTGCCAGATATGGTTGAAGACAGGTTTTATTCTTTGTCAGGTATGGTTGAAGACACGTTTTATTGTTTGCCAGATATGGTTGAAGACACGTTTTATTGTTTGCCAGATATGTTTGAAGACACGTTTTATTGTTTGCCAGGTATGGTTGAAAACACGATTTATTGTTTGCCAGGTACGTTTAAAGAAAAGTTTTATTGTTTGCCAGGTATGGTTGAAGACAAGTTTTATTCTTTGCCAGATATGGTTGAAAACAAGATTTATTGTTTGTTAGGTATGGTTGAAGACAAGTTTTCTTGTTTGCCAGGTATGGTTGAAGATAAGTTTTATTGTTTGTCAGATATGGTTGAAAACAATATTTATTGTTTGCCAGGTATGGTTGAAGAAAAGTTATATATATATATATATATATATATATATATATATATATATACATATATATATATATATATATATATATATATATATATATATATATATATATAAAGATCACAGAACACGCTGAATGTGTTCACAAGATACACAAACAGCCTTCAGTCTTTTACCAAAAGATGTTTGCTTTACGTTTGGCTTTCTTTGGAAGTGTTTGGTAAAAAATTACTGTCTTCTTCCTACTAATATTCAATCGCAATGTAGTGCCTGCCTTAGAAAAAGCATCCGTGGAATGCTGCATATCTCTTTCCGGTTGAACAACAGCGAATGTTAATACCAATGTTGCAGTTGTTAAAGTCCTGTTCACAATCGATCGATAAGTATCGAGCAAATAGTGTTGGAGTCGAATTGCCGCCCTGCTTAATCTCATTCACAACTTTCACTGCCTCAGAGAACTTTCCACCAGCATTAACCTATCCCTTGATATCATCATGAAAGAAGCTTCCCTAAAATATTCCACAAAACCTTTCTGTTTACGGTGTCAGATGTGTTTGTCATAGCAAGAACTACCTGATAGAGATCTATATTTGGCTCCAAACATTTTTACTGCAATTATCAGCCTGTGCATATATACAGTGCATCATCCAACCCTAAAGCCAGACTGTGGAACCGCAAGACTTTCATTAGCAATGTCGTGAACAAGCGTTCGAGCAGAATTTCACGAAGGACCTAGCCGACAACAGGAAACGGCGATATGGCACGATTATCTCCATGGTCATGAAGCGAGAAATTCTTTAACAGGTTTTAGTGTATAGACCAGATAAACTCTTCGTCAAGCTCTGATTGACTGTTGAGAAGCTCGACAAAATGTACCCGCCATCTCAACAGAATATCTTTGAGATCTCGAAGATTGTTTTAACCATCCTTAATACATAGAGGAAAAACAGGTGTAATAAAATTCATGAAGTAGTTTGTCCATAGGCTTACTATCCATCACATCCGACTCAAGCTGCATTTCATCAGCAATGTCACTACAACATCTGTTCTTCGAGGCGCAAAATTTCGTTGTATATCAGCATTTATTTTCTTTAGTTTGGCCTCAATTTCCTTCTTCTGATCACTAGCTAAATCACTACGAAGTAATGCAAAGTGTAGTATATTTTTCTCTTCCAAGAGCTTTCTATGTGGTTGTCATTCGGATCAAACTAATCCTTATCAGTAAATTCAGCACACGCCTCGTTAACTAGCTCCGTGAAAGACGTCAAATTATTTTCACTTACTAAAGCATCCATCGAATAGATTCCCTCTAAACTCAGAATCTGAGAGACGACTAACATTAAACCTCTTAGAAGAGGTATCCCACCACTGCTTTCCTCCTAAAAGATATGCAGTAATGGCCGTACTCGGACTCGAGATGACAACCGACATATATATATATATATATATATATATATATAGGCGTTCAATTTCTACTTATTATTAAATAGTGTGTATTATATATATATATATATATATATATATATATATATATATATATATATATATATATATTATAAGTTAATTAATAGACTTAAAATATGGTTTTTCGCTACACAGTTCCAACCATGTTTCAAAAATGGAAGCTGAAATATCTATAAGAACACCGGATTATATATCTTACTGTTCTTTCTTTTTATTAATATACATACATACATATATACATATATATATATATATATATATATATATATATATATATATATATATATATATATATATATATATATATATATATATATATATACACATATATTTCTTTTTATTATTAAATAGTGTGTATTATGTGTATCGGCCTGCGACTTCGGCATTTCTAAGTAAAAGAAATTCTTTACTTAGCACAAACCAAAACAGCGTCCCACTTTGTAGGTAAAAAGCATCGTTTAATCCGCCAGAATTTACTGCTCTTCTCTAAGAACTACACGGGGAGCAATGGGTCTATTTTCTAAAGTAGAAGACAACCTCTTCACTGAGATAATTTTCTCCAAAATTCATTTCTGCTCAGTTTCGTAATTGAATGTTAAACAATTTCTAAAGCCTTAATGTTTCCATTTATAATCCGACATTATTTCATTCATTCTGACGCTATTATAATAGATACATCCTATTTGAAATAGACTATTCTTTTTTTTTTTTACTTCTTAAACATGATGTATTTCTGGTATCGGCATTCGTATTCGTGAATTCAAAATAAATAAATATCTACGCCGGCAGAGATCGTACTTGCGTACAATTATGCAGGGGAAAACCAATATTTGATCCGGTGATATTTACCTCTAGACACAGAGAACTTCACAGCAAGCAGCAATCTCATTTTCATTTTTTCTTAAGAAAAAGGAAAGCGCCTCAGCTTCAATATGATTATTTTCGCAAAAATTCATACATGCTCAGTTTTGTATCCGAATACGTAAAAAAAAAAATGCCATTACAAATATATGTGTATGTATATATATATATATATATGTATATATATATATATATATATATATATATATATATATATATATATATATATAAATAGATAGATAGATGTTTGTGTGTTCTTCACTGTGGCTTTTTTTCAAAATTACAACTATTCTTTATTTCAGTAACGCAAAATATACCATTATACTTTAATAGTATGTTCTATGATTAGTAAGCATTAAAATTTGTACTATTCTGTAACCTTATTGTTGTCTTCAATCATTACCTTGTTGATCTGATTTTGTCTTTAAGTTAAGACAAGCAATAAAATGTTGGGCCTTGGTTCCTGTATTTATCAATCCACCCACGAGGATCGAATGTGGCACAAGGCCGTTTTAATGTGGGTATCCCCGAGCCCGTAGGCTCGGCCAAAAATATGGCCTTTCTGAACCCGCCTAGACGGGTTCAGGCCCTGTCAACCTCCCCGGACGAAACTCTGCCCTTCGGCAAAGCCTCGTCCGGGTTCCCCTCTGCTAATGCAGAGAGTTCGACAGTCGCCGAGAGACTGTCTCTCGGTCTCTGAATCTCTTGGTCTCTTGCTCTTTGGTTCCACGCACTCATAGTATTTTTCTAGACCATCTCCTCCCAATAAAATACTAAATACAGTATTAAATTAGGTAAACACAAAAAAGATATTTCTTAATAGGTAACATCGGATCCTTCTGGCTAGATGCATGTCATGACAATTCTAATATCCAGTTTTTATATAGTTTAAATTAGAATTTAGATGTTCGATGTAATTAAATCAGGTTTGAGAGATATAAGGGATACAATCTGACCATAAATTAGTGGGTGGTTTCTTGTATATGAATAATGTAAATATATATCTAAATTTGGAATCGCATAATGATGTTGAATGTGGATATGAAATGAGCTGGATTCCTTTCTTTATCCATGCACGCTACCAATGAAGAAATCGCATAATTAGGATGGATATGTAGAATATATTATGAGATTTTGTTTTCATCAATTATTGTCATACTGTGAGGTTGAAGCGATATTCCTGCTACCATCATGAGTTTCTGTTGTGGTATTCTGCGATTTGGTAAAGGAAGCTTTACCCGTGAAACAATATCCTGTGCAGCAAAACATTGGTTAATGAAGGGTAAGTTAAGGCATTACCTGTTGAAGGCACGGGACGCAAGCACGCGCGCACACACACACACACACGCTCACACACACTCAAGCACGAACACACACTCACACACACACGCACATATGTTTATATTATAACGAATGCAATTATATTTAATCAAAAATTTTATTAATTTGAACATTATGTTCGATATTCGTATTCGAAATAGAAGCTTAATTGTTTCATTTTTATAGATATCTTTAGAATAGAAATAGTAATGGAGTGTTGTTTCCAGAATGTGGATGCGTTAAGGCATTATAATGACTTTTGAATATATATATATATATATATATATATATATATATATATATATATATATATATATATATATATATATATGGAGATAGATATTTTATGTGTTAACAATCAATATATTGAATCATTTGCCTCTCAATAGTTTCTAGTACAAATACCATGTTTTACAGTCGTGAGCCAATCCCAAACATCTGATAGAAAAGTTAAAAGAGACTTTAGAAATGTATTTTTATATTTTCAGCTTGAAATAATTCGAGGTTTCCTGGTTTGGAAGAACAACAATTCAATTAGCTGATCAGATATCAAATAATCTAAAATTCAAATTATTATTTTTTCTTACTCTTTACTGTTTTTGAAAGTAAATAAAAAAAAAATCATATCGATTAGTTTGTCTTTTCCATTTTTCTGGCGGTGATTTGTTCGTGATCTCACTTCATCAATTTTAAAATGAAAGTAATGTCGATAAACTGTCTTCTTTTTCCAAGGCTGTTCGTGTCTGCGCGTACGAGCTTCATCTGAGGCTTAAGCGTTAAGAAGAAAAGCAATTGTAAAAATAAGAAAGATGTTTAAACACAAAATGATTACCAAATATAAACAACAACGAAAATTAAAAAAAATAAATAAATAAATAACTGACGATAAACTCGCAAGAAAATCTGAACGAGGGATTCAAGTTCTTAATGTGGTCTTCATCAATTTGACCCAAAAGGAAATTGAAAAAAAAAAACTGGAATTCTAACGTATATAGTTTCTAGCGAAAGCAAATGGAAGCTTTATTTGCAGTTTAACTGCGACCATGATGCAAAGATTTCAGATGGAACCAAGATTTAATTACTTGTTTTTTTTTTTAGCTCTTTAACATTTTATACTTCAGTCTTCATTTAAACAAATAAATTTATATGAATTTTTGCAAACACTTTTAATTATTTTCCCAGTTCTCTTTATTACTATCAGATAAATATTTAAACTAGAATGGGGATTTTGAATTGTAAAATCAATCTTTAAAGTTTATATCCATTTTATAATATTAATAATAATAGTGATAATAACGCCACCATTAAAACAAAAAAAAAAGTTTATTCATCATTAAAACAATGTCAATTTATTCTTAATACTGGAAAGAACAAAATAAATTTTAAAACCTTTCGATTTATGCCAAAACTTCATTCTTAAATTCATTCGAAGTCTTTACATTACGATTTGCAAATCGATTATTCTTTCCGCGTTGCCATAATTATAACTGCAATATTCTGCTTTCTTTAGAAATTTGCGTATATTTTACTAATATGTTTTATTGATAATAATTATTTAGTCATGTGACCAAACAACATGCCCGAATTGGAAATAATGCATTAATTTCTGTCCAATGGAAGCACTGAAACCGTAGCTTTCAATTTACCATAAAAAACGCTTGAACTGTTGAATTTAAACATTATATATATATATATATATATATATATATATATATATATATATATATATATATATATATAATTGTGTTTGTAATCATATTTAATTTTAAATTGCTTTCGACTGTAACATTCACAATAGGTAAATCAACTAAACCATTTTGATGAAACCTTACAGTTATCTATTCGGTAAAGGAACCGGTACTTCCCTGTACGCTGTTCGATGATATAAACATTTAACATTGGTAATACTTGAGGAAATAATTTCAGTGGATATCGATTTTCTTTGCAGACTGACGTAAGCAAAAAAGAAGGCAATGTAGTTTTCTCACTGATAAGATACCATCACTAGAACGAAAAATAACCGTATATTTTGATTTTTCAAAAAAAAGGATAATGTTAATCTATTAGTGCCACTTCCTAAACTAGTGAAACATACTTTAAGATATGTAACATCAATAGCAGACGCGCATTAATTGTATTTTAACACAATGTAAAAGCACATATTATGTTTTAATCTTTTCATTATATATTATTGATAACTATATTTAATTCTTGGCGCTATATATTTAATTTGAACTATGTTGATTTGCGTAACAAAAAAGGCTGTCTGATGCGCCGACTTTTCCTTCTATATTGTTTGTTTAGTGACGTATGAACATATTTTGGGCCATTTCATGCCGAGATTTACTTTTCTTGGGTGAAATACTTTTTTTTCTTCTTGTACCGTGTAATATTTTTTCATAAACATTATAGCTGGGAATATTTTCCTTTCTTGTCATTGCTCTCAACATTATAATTATTATTTCATTCTCACTGTTTCACCAACAACATAATTCCCATCGCCACATTATTTTACATTTATACACCCCTTCCCAATCACAATTAGTGCGAAATTTACGTAAAAAGAGCAATAAGTATTATAAATTAGAATTTCTACTATTTATATAAGTGTAATCGTCTACAACACGCAAATAAGCAAAGTTAAAAATAATAACGAAAATAAATAACATAATCTTATAAGGAATAAATTTAACACAATTCAAAACTCAGCCGGATAGAAATATATCTAAACCTACACATGCGTGTATGTGTGTGAGAAAGTATTATTTCTTTAACAAAATAAAATGACGATATGTAAGATGATAGCAACGCCCCAGCACGTCCATTGTCGAAGGAGATTCCCTAAACATATTCAACACCGAAAAATGAAGACGGTTATGTATGTATACATACCCTGACACTGAGAAACACGAATGCCCCCAGTTCCAGAGTGTGTTTCGCACATTAAGTGCTGGGGCTAATATATAGATTTCGATATATAGTAAGAGAGCTATAATTCATATTAATAATAAATATAGATATTTGCCCGCAGGTAGCACAATATATATATATATATATATATATATATATATATATATATATATATATATATATATATATATATATATATGTATGTATATGTATATGTGTGTGTGTGTATTTATACATACATACATATATATATATATATATGTATGTATATATATATATATATATATATATATATATATATATATATATATATATATATATATATATATATATATATAATCATTCGCATACAGACCTGTTCCGCTGTATCACAGCACATCAGTGCGAGAGACCACCGAATACTTCAAGCCAGAATCTTAAATCGACTGATTTTGTATCCGTCGGAATCTCTTTTCATTAGCCATCAACGCTTCGGCAGAGACAAAAAAGAATTCTATACGAATGCAAACAAATGCCAATCTCCTCTATTCATTAAAGAATAGCAATGCGTTAGCACTGACTGCTGATGCTAGTAGAATTCGGCCATATCTCAACAGTGCTCAACCGAAAGTTTTTCGAGATTTATAACGTTATTCGCATGCAGACCTGTTTCGCTGTATCACAACTCATCAGTGCAAATAGACAACTGAATGCTTCAAGCCCGGATCGAAGCCCGACCGATTTGTTTTCAGTAGGATTCTCTACCCTTAAGCCATCGCCAGAGAGAAATATTAATTCCAGTAGATTGTTTTTACGAATGTAAAAATTAGCCAGAGAGACAAAGTGCTCTATTCACACACACACAAACACACACGCACACACACACACACACACACACACACACACACACACACACACACATATATATATATATATATATATATATATATATATATATATATGAGATTTTTTTCTCATTTCGTTGTTGGAAGATTTACCTGATGATCCTGAATCCTTAAAAAAGGATTTAGGTGAAATAAATTATCGTAATGGTACATTAAAGTGATTTGTTTTTCATTACATTATATATATATATATATATATATATATATATATATATATATATATATATATATATATATATATATATATCGATATATAAATCTATATGTATATATACACATATATGTATATATCTATTTATATATCAATATGTATGTACATATATATATATATATATATATATATATATATATATATATAACGTACATAAAATTGTCCATATTTTTATACATATAGATATGCATATGAAAATATAACTTCCACTACATATAATTATAGTTAAATATATATATATATTGTAAATTTTCCACAATAATCATACCATCATATATATATATATATATATATATATATATATATATATATATATATATATATATATATATATATATATATATATATATCCCCATATAAATCATGAATCTATAAAGATATTCATATAAATATCGTCTGTATTTCCTCTGTAAACGAAATGTCAAAATATACAATATTAAATCTACTCTAATGTTCTTATCGTTTCATATAATATTAGTAAAATACCATGCGCAGAACTAAATAGAAAGTACTAAACTAATAAAAATATCATCATTCATTTAAATACAGACGTAAAGAAAACCATAAAAAAAAAATTATATTATATCATCCTTAAATTGATATCCGTCTGCTTCAACATGTTTCAAGAGGTAGTTGTTTACATGTCTAAATGTGCGCATTAATTAATTACTTGTCTATAGTTAATTTGGATCATTTAATTTTACAGACTCTTAATTTTATTCTAGAATGCAAATATTACATCTTTCTCGTTTACCCTTGTAAGATTTTATCCTAGCTATTATTTCCCTCGTAACCTTAGGTAGAAATGTAAAATCATTTATTTGTCATTAATATTTAGAGAGAATTGTCCTACGTTAGCACTTACCGTTACATAAACTTAGATTATGTATATAAAAATCCGTTTTTCCAGTGAGTTGCAGTTTAACCAATGTATTTTTGTTGTTTATCTCATTATATGTTAGATCTGTAAGCAATATTATTCTTCACAAAAATTTCGATTTGCGCAAAAGAATAATTAATATCAATATAAAAGCCAGATGATAAAGCTGACATTGATAAGGAGATCAGCTACTTTTAGAATTCAAACGCGTAAAGTTAAATAATATGATCATTTTAAACATTTTATAATGCTTATCTGAGATGAGGAACAAATTACAATAGTAATATCAGCTCAGAACTGTACAGTAAGTAGAATCAAACGTAATGTAAAATTTAAATAATAGATATTATTTAGGGGGAAGTTTATCCCTGTTCTATCATCCTCAGATTGACCTGGGGGATCAGATATGAGATAAAATAAAGGTAGTCGATTTTGATTGGCTGCTGAGCCTGCCCTGGAATGATACAGAAAAACGTTTCTTCGGAGCTGTTTCTTAATCGTCAAACAATGTATACATATTTCTTTCACGTCTGAAAACGTCTCTCCAGTGAAGATAGAGCAACATCACTGATTACTTAGAAATGTATACGTCGACGTTAATAAACTAGCTATTGTAAAAATCCCAGTGTTGAAGTTCTTTCCATCTTGAATCTAAACACCATGTGATCGCTGGCCGGGAGAAGACGAGAGAGAGCACGTTATTATCGAATCAAGATCGTCACCCTAGACCACCTCAACGGTCTATACAACTTTCTTTTATTTGAGGGCGTTGACCAGGGAATTATGGCATGAGAAGTCTATGCAACATAAATATAAGACACAGTAAATTGTGGGTATTATCTCTAAATATACGTTAGAAGGCAATGGCATTTTAATGTAGATATAATAAAATAGATGACTGAAATAAATATACAAACAAATGTAAATTGAGCAAGCGACTGTGATTTGAACATACAAAGAATTTTGGATTTCCCAAGCTAGAACAAACTTGATATATAAATGAAAAATATACTTATCCTTCCCTATGCAGAAAGATGTCCAGTCCAGATGTGCAACTGTAGCGATCATAAACAAGAAAAATAATGTGATGTAGTGGATATCATTGTTTTAGCACACCATCATCTAGAATTGAATAATAATGTGAAACAAATTTATTTCCTCCTCAGGTGCCATTCTTAATGAATGCTTGGACGTGGACAATGTCCCTTTTCGTTTAATAATTGATTGGCAGAATTTCTGCAGTAGGCTGCCATCACTTTCTCTTGTAGACTGGTTGACAATCGAGTTTCTTGGAATTTATGTCCTAATATTTAACACATAGAAGAAATGGATTCATACATTTCCCTTGCGCCTAATTGAATACAACGAACATGACTGGAATTCGAACTCATTTCGAGCCGTTATCCATCAAACCACTGTGACATCCAAGCTTAGAGTACGCTATGTCCAATTATGTATTTTCTTTAGAAAATTGTTCCTTCTTTGGAAGCGAAAGGATTTTCACAGGGGAAAATGATGTACGAGAATACATTTAATAAACGTTCTAATCTCTTAATAATTTATATATCTGTAAGAAAGCATGGACAATATTTCAAATGTCTAGAATTTTACATTCAATTTGTTATTACTAGTTTGTAGATATTATGCAGGAAAAATAATAGAAAGAGAAAATGCTCTTTAATTTTTAATTTAATTTTGGTAGGAGTTTCTTTTTTTCGTTGTTTTTTTTTTCTTTTTCTTCAAAATTATCTTTTCGATATCATATCAAGCATTAAAGTATGAGCTCTATATTACTGGTATATGTCTAATATGAAAGATTCTCCTGTGGCAGAAACAAAGGTTTAGAAAACACCGTTTTATTTTCATTGAATTAAATATTGTCTTACTTTTTTTATCCAGAAAATTAAGTACAAACAATGGCAAATTGTAAAGACTATAATGTTAAATAGTTTATTTCATTTGGATTTTAATGCAGTAAATTTAAATATTGAATCAGAGATTTTTGTCATGTTATTTCGAGTTAAACCAATTGAAATATTTTCAATAATATATTGCTTGAACACTAAACTTTTAAATACGATACTTTCAAAGATTCACATTAATGATATTCTTTTATCAAATATTAAATCACATTTCCAAGATGTTCTCAAATTATTCTGCTGATTGGAAAGTGGCTGTTTCGTTTTAAAGTTCTTTGCTAACGTTTACTTTTTTGTTAAATTATCTCAAGTTATTTGTCTACAATAGACAGGATTTTATTCTTGCTCTCCTCGTATAATTGTTTACTCCCGCAATTGGGCTGGGAAATTTAGGTCATGACCTTAACTAAATGCGTAAATGGATTTAGTTCCTCTAGCGACCTTTGGATTTCACATCGAATTCGATTTCAGTTATCTTTCAATTTATAAAAAGGCTAAATTAATGAATGTCACTGTTCTATTTGACTTTGGTCTCCAAATCAATAGACGATTTCACACATATATGTGCGTGTGTGTGTGAAGGTGTGTGTGAAGGTGTGCGTGTGTGTGATAAAATATAGTTTTAAGGTACGCTATATTTATGCGTTAGGTTAAAGCTTATGTAAATATACCATTTACAGAGATTATGTAAATATAACGTGGATACGGAATACAACAGAGGCGACAGTCTGTTTCATGCTAAATGCAATCGTCGTGCCAAGTACACGTGGAATGAGGAATGAATTTATCATAAGACAAACTGTCACCTTTCGGTGTTGACGTCAATGTGCACTTTCACACGCACACATATATATTTGTTTTGAAATGACTGAGTCAAAAAATTATTTTAATATAATTTCTGTTTGTACGTTATTTTAATAGATACAAATATTTAAGTAAATGCTCTGTTTAGAATAAACAATACTAACAATATTTACCGCGCTGAAGATCCGAGAAATTTAATATAATATATATATATATATATATATATATATATATATATATATATATATATATATATATATATATATATATATATATATATATATATATATATATATATTGTATCTTTAACATAGATGTCTTTTTTTATATTATGATATTTAATAATTTTAATATGGTCAAATATGTTTGAATTCATATCAATTATGCCGTCAGTAAATTTATTCTAAATTTCCGCTAAAATTTATAATAGATACGTTTCTGTTTTGTTAATAGAAACCGCATATCAAGTTTGTTTATTCTCATTTTATTTGTCATATCATCGCCATTATTATACTTATTTATCCAATACATTTAAAATCAAATTTTTGAGTAGGTTTTTGTAAGAACACTATACTCAGCTGACTGTGGCAGACTTTGTTTATGTTTTAAATTAGACAAACCATTATACGCTTAAGGAATCGCATTGTCCCTGCTCAGTTAGAGTAGACATTTTATTTCTGCATGAATTTGGAAATGATACTCGTAAATTTAAAATGATTTAAAAGTGCTCATTAAGATATATAGCAATATATGAAGTTGCTCTTTTTTTAATGGATATCTGCACTTATATTTCTTTAATTCTCGGGATGTCTACTTTTTTTGTAAATATTTTAAACTACTCAGATTTACGTGATCGACACGCGACTGCAGAACACGTATAAAATGACAAATGATTTGAGTTTCTCAGTTACATTGCCCTTAATATCTCTTACTATATTCCTATTTGTTATTTATTGTTAAATAATATTAGCATCCTACATATTAGGTTGACACAGGTTTTACATCATTTATCGTTTATTCATAAAACTCCATATTGCCGTTCTTCTCTCATCGAAGGATTGTCCTATATTTTCTTCAGATTTACGATCTCTTCCAGGATCTTATGCAGTAAAATTTCTTTTTATTTTGAACTTTTTAAAAACCACGAGTCAGGCAAGTAATATTTTAAAAATCATATCTTTCGAGAAGCTTGTAATATAGAAGCTTCATTCATATTTGACGTACTCATGAATACGTCAAATATGAATGAAGCTTCTATATTACAAGCTTCTCGAAAGATATGATTTTTACAAAGAAATTCGTATGCTTTTTTGTATATAAACTTTAGGATCTAGCTACATTCGGTGATGTGTAGGAAAATGTGAAATTAGTTAAAAAAAACTTTAATTCACTAATTTATAATAATGGTTAATCGTATTATTATGTTAACTGTTGTACCACTCTGGAGTTAATGCTATGCTTGTTATCATTTTGTCTTTCTTAAAGTTTTCTTCCTTGTGTCTCATTAATGGCGTCAAACATATTTCCGGTCTACATAATCACAAACAGAAATTTTATGTAATAAGAAATAAATTTTCTTTACCTAAGGAAAATGTCGGAGAAAGTATAAAATCAAGCTAAGGGCTACGTTGTTATATTTATTAAATAAATGAAATATAAAATAAGTATATATGAATGAGATTGCCATTGACTTCAGCATTCACTAAGGGTATCTCGCGTGGAAGAATAATAAGGGCGTTTCGGACTCTTTAAAGTTATATTATGAGATAAATGTGATGACGTTGTACTTTACATAGATTTCTAAAATAGGGTATACAAATTAAGACTGGAAAACTATATATTCCAGTTTGGTTTTGCTCGTTCACTCTCACGTGTTCCTACACGTTAGATTGAAAAAGCGAAACCAAACGCATCTCACTTGTTTAAAAGATTGCTGACCATAATACTACCACAGACATTCTAGAAAAATATATTTATTATACTGAATATCCACATTAATGTAATTAACCTTTACATCAATAAGTTATCCGATCAATTTCCAATTGACTCTTACTGGTTATCAAATATTATCAAAATTTAAATAGAAATTATAAGATGGATACATTGGTAAAGAGAAATGCACGAAGATAACCAACTGGTAAATCACCCAACTTGTAAGAAAAAAAAATTAAGCACGGTGTGCAGATAAATATATCTCAATTATTCTTTCTCTCATTTGAGTAAGAATCCTCATTTCGAAAAGTAGAACGATAATGAACTAATAGAATGAATACGCCTTGATTAAATATTAAACTTGAATGGAATGTGATTCCACTCATCTTTAATAGAAATCTGTTTTCCCATCTCCCTTCCAGTCTCTCTCGCTCTCGTTCTCTCATCTGTGTCGCCCTGCTAGAATGTATAGTTTCATGTATATATTTCAGAATATGCATATGTATATTTGTATTTTAAATAAAGATTCATGTGGACATCCATGTTGAATTATGTTCCCAAGGTTACCAACTTAAAAAAGAATAAATAAATAAATAAATATTAAACGTCATATTCCAGTAATGATTTTATCAAACTTATATAATAATAATGTTCAGTTCCACATGTCTTCGCTATAAACATTGACATTAACAATTCAAATACAGTGTGTAATGTTAAAGTAATTTTGTTGGTGCGTATGTATGGAACGTAAGTGTATTTTAGAAATTCCACGTTCATTTTCAATAACAATCTTAAACACACACAACAAACAAACAAAAAAACACAATTTGAAACCAAGGGTGCGATTTGTTTACCTGTCGTAACCCAACGAACTGACAAAATAGAAATATTGCAATTTTGTTGAGGATGACAGAAAAGGCAAATTGTTAAAAAGAAAAAAAAATATTATATCAATGTAACGAAAACTAAGAACAAAGAACATATGATTAATTCAAGTAAAACAACATGGGATTGATTCGTCTAACGTTAACCTGTCATTTCATCATGCGTTTCAATGGTTTCTTTGTTTCCTCTCCACTGTGTCTGAGGTTCCCAATATTAAGTTTATTCCCTTACATAATTTCAATAAAGATACATAGAATTAAATTAAATTACTATGTGACGTCGTGCATTATTCGAGGACATGCCCTCGAGATTGATTCATGTTATTCCACAAGGCAATGTTAACACAAACATTAGTTATTAATGATGTTGGTAAGATTTTCAGAATATAAAGGTATATATGTGTGAAATATAACTATTACCATATATATGGCATTTTAAAAATATTAATAATTGTTTACTTTTATTAGCATTTTTTCTAAACAACGTAACAGCAAGATTTTTAATAATGAACAAAACAGAATCTATTGGAAAAATATGTGAATAAAACAGAATTATATATATACAAATTATTAACAACCACTACCTATTTAAACAATTCGCCCTAGCTGTTACCATGGAAATTTTGATTTCAGTTATGAATATGCTATTAAAAAACGTAAATTTCAGAAATAAGTTATTCCAAAAAAGATTTCGCTTGAAGATGGAACAGAGCTTACTTTAATTCAAATAATTATATTGAAGTTTTCGGCTCTTGTTTTGAAACTTGAGACCTCTTATATAGCGTGTTGGAATCATATTTTTAAATAAATAATTATATATATATATATATATATATATATATATATATATATATATATATATATATATATATATATATATATATATATGATCGGTGCATTTTGAAAACGCGGTGACTTCACATTTAATGTCTACGAACGACGTCTGGACTCTTAACCAGCCCGAGGTATGTTACAAGCGGTAACCTATAGGATCAGCACTACTCATCTCTCAGGGGATCTTACGAGATCTTAAGAGAGTCATACATATTCCCATAGATAGATAGATAGATAGATATTATTTATTTTGGGATATTAAAGCGAAAACATTTTAAAAATCACTACAATATGACAATTATGTTGCAACACTAAAATGGGCGATGGTAACTAGAGTGGAGGATTAATTTAATTTCAAAAGTAGAGTACTTCCTCTTTTCTCGAGAAAAAAAGACAGAATTAAAATAGGCTTTTGGGCTTTACCGCGATTAAACCAATCGGATGTGACGTACACCCGAGGATACATATTTTTAGACTTGAAACATAATTGATATTTCGTAGCGATTTTTAACATGCGTTTGTTTTAATATCCTAAATTAAATAATATTTAGGTCTACCCTGTATTGTGCCCACTGTTAAATTAAATGATTCGGACCCTAGAATTATATTACATTTGTTCTCATTTTGCATGTCTATCTCTCTCGATATATATATATATATATATATATATATATATATATATATATATATATATATATATATATATATATATATATGTTAATGGTTATATTAGCCGTTTCCTTATAAGATTAACTTCTATATTGTAGCTACAAATATGTTTGTTTTAAAAATTTGTTTAAACCAAGGACTATCGAATTTATAAGTAAATTATACGATTTTGATAAAAAAACCTCAGGAAGATATATTTGTATGCGCATGAGTTTCCGTGCGTGAAAAATGCGTGCATTTCTCGCAGTTTAAAAATGAGTAAGAAAGTGCATGTCTAAGAGACAGGCGCCTCCCTCTTGTCGGTTCGTCGACCTTTCCGATAATGTCATAATTAGTTCTTTCTTTTCACTCCGACAGAAATTGGACACGTGACGATGTCCTGTGAGAAGAAAGAAAGATTCCCATTAATTTCTGAATGCACTTTAATCATGCCTTCGAGTGTGTACACTGAAATTAGTTTAATGACATGTAAATCGCTTCATTATGAACTTAGTGGGAAAAACGAATTGGAGGTGACATATACCGAAGCCGTCCAATGTTATTAAGTTAACCATTTCGCTTTAAACATTCAAAATATCGCGTTGACATTACAGAGATAAAAGAAATAAAAATGCTACATATATCTCCGAATTGATTGATGCTAAAATTAAACTATAATCATTGTTTTAGAAGATGGCTATTCACAGCACTGCCGTAATGTGTACTCGAAAAGCCAACATTTGTAGATAGTCAACCTTTAAGTGAAATAATTAATGCGCCATTTGAGTAAATATCTCTGTGAGGGAGACATAAAAAACATTCTTTTTTTTTTCTTTTTTTCAGTAAGGTTCACTCTTTACAAGGCTTGGTGGCCACTCAAGTTAGAGTGTTACAGATTACTTGGAAATTTTTAACTAACGGTTATGCCTAGACCTGAATATGTTAAGATTATAATGATCGGGGAAACATCTTGGGACTCCAGATCGCAGAACAATCATTATATATTAGAAATGACATATTATACCTAATCTATGACAAGAAAATTTCCTTAAAATCATTTCCTCTTATATTACATATTAAAACTAGCAGACATAATTGCCGCAGAAAATGAACTCATCAACCAAGATCAGATGTGTAACTAGCTTCGGATTTTGTCGAGAACCTCGAGCAGGAAAACCAGAACTGTAATGACATCATTGCTAAAAGCACAGAGGAATAGCAGATTTATTTTTAAAGGTGTAAGATGAATTCTGATGAATAGATTATATGGTATGATAGAGTGAACCAACTTTCTTAGCAGCTGATGTAACAAGTGATTCTATATTGACACTTAACTTAATGTTAATCGATAACGTGAGGATATAAAGGTGCAGTTAATTGCATTCAATCACCAATGCTGATGGAAGGCAACAATATTGCTCTAAATTTACTAAAATTTAGCAGTTTCTTTTTTCCTGAAAAGATCGTGATATATAATTAAATTATTTTTTCAGTAAAATTCTAAATGAATCATAGAATACTCCTATACCTGATAAAAATTCCTTATTTTATACAATGTGATTATTTGTGTCTTTAGAATATTTTTATGATTATTCATTCAAGAAGAAACGAGAAGCACTCAAACTAGAAGCTTAGTGAATAAGAACGTTGTAAGGTCCGAGGGGAAGAGGAAAGTTTAAGTGGTGCATATTAGGAGGATATGTATGATGGATATCAACTAACCTTAGACATAATTAGATTAAGATTGTAACATCTTTTCAATAGACTTTCCACTAGGTTACTTTATTATATATCATTACAAATAAAGCTTTTCGTTGCTTTCCTAACCGAGAGAATGCTGAATATATGAGGCAGTTGTTTTGATACATACTTCCATTTTTTACATTCCATTTTGACCCTTCGTTAATAAATGTTTTCGATCTTTGGCTTCTATCCCTATTGGTTATCCTATCTACATTTCGATCACCAACGTACTATATGCAAACTGGTTTGCAAGGAATGATGCTAGGTTCTCCACAATACAAGATGTTTTAATTTGGTAAAGAAAACGACGCAAGAGCCAAATATCACGAGTGTTTTTCAAATAACATTTAAAATAAAAGGTCAGATGTCTGGATATATGCAATTTGTTTTTAATGACTTAAGACTTTGCCTACTTTAAAAATCCTTGTTGAGAACTTTATGGTGGCGTGTGATCACAGGTCTCCACAACTTCCTACCTTTGTAAATCATACTAGACTTTGCATTTTTTGCTATTTCTTCTAATCCAAGTTCTTCCAAACATTTCTACACGATCGTTAGCTTGTTTATTTGCTGCTTTCATCTTTCCCAGATGCCTTCACTATATCCTCTCAGTGTCAAATTCAACCCAACTTTTATCTCAATATTTGCCCAAGAAAGTTCAGTTGTATGCTTTTGATTCTAAGTCTAAACATTATCATTCTATTTATTATCCCTAAAACCTCTTCACTGATCACGTTAAGTACATAGGATTCCAGTATTCTTTTGTAGAAGTATATTCCTGTTGCCTTGAGTCACTTCTTCGCAAGTCAAGAGATTGCCCAGCCTTTAGTCATATAAGAGGACAAATACACCAAAATAATTGAATAACCTGTTCTTTGTTTTTAACAAAGTTCTTCTAAATACTTTGGAAATCATATTTTACCATTCCAGTATGCCTTTTGATTTCGCTGTCGCATTTTCCGTCCTCTGATTAACAAATTTTTCCATATATTTATATTGTTGTATTTATTGGAATTGGTAACTGCTTTCCGTAGTTCGAATCTTTGGGTGATAACTTTATATTTTGTCATCTTATAATTGTCCTTTTTTTCTTGCTTTCTTTTTATTAATTTCTGTAGGAGTTCCTTTATTTTGAATATTTATTGTCTACTATCAACACTATGACATCTGCCTATGTTATGTTGTTAGAGTTGCGGCTGCTAATATAGAATCTTGGTAGGAATTATAATTCTGTCAGCATTGCCCCAGAGTAAATGTTGAACAATCATTTTAATAATAAATCTGAATGTCAGTAATACTTCGAGTTTCGGTGCGAAGTATTGTCATTTATTTCTGGCGAATTCGCCTTCATTAATTACTAATTGCAAAAGAAAAATAGATACAGTTAGAATAACACCAATGACCCGTCTAGCGCGTATTAAATTAATTATTAATTCATTTCTTTCTTCTTCTTTAACTCTTCAATTCCTAATGAACTCTGACAGCAGTCCCTTGGTGCAACAAAACACACAAAACCTACATATGTATTTACGCATACAACAAACAACACAGAAGAATCTAACACACTAAAAATCGAATGGAAAAAAATAATGAAATTTAAAATATCAACGTGCTGCAAATCTCAAGGATAAAAATTGACCATTAATTATTTTAGCCTAGAACTAACGAACGTAAAACGTGACACTGAGGGCAACAGATCAATGTTAACGAGGACGGCTTGCAACATTTTTTTTCCTAATCCGCTACTTACAGATATTATTTCTAAAATATTTGATTATATTTTCATCAGTTACCGCAACATATAATAGGTATAAAATGATATATGTATCAATGATTGGATTTTTTGTTATTTAAGTTCGGACATCTCTCCTAAATATCTATTCATATAGAAGTTTAATTAAAAGATTTCACCTAAAGATATAATGTGGAATAATATTATTCATCCAAGCGCATAAAATTATCAGTAAGGGTTTATCGTTATTATGTTTGCTAATATACATTGCTTTCCGCCTGTAATGGTGTATTTTTTTTTTATCTATATTTGTTATATCGTGTGAATGAAATTTATGCAAACATATTTCGGTTTCCAATTGGACGCCTTGCCTTACAACATAGTTACATCTTGAATCTGCTATATAATGTGTTAAAACTGTTATCAACTGTACCCATAAGAAATACATAGATTGATCAATTGGTCACTACTGGAAACATCATAGAGAAACAGATTTTCCAAATTTCTTGTTGATATCAAGAAAGTCATGACCAGTATCATATCGAATTACTATTATTATTATTATTATTATTATTATTATTATTATTATTATTGAATGTGATATCCTCTGCGATGACTATGTTTTGGTCATGTGGTGTCTATCATATCTCAGCTCCAACCCGAGGATTATAAACGCAAAATTTTCCTGAGAACATGTGCTGTGCGAAACAGTTTTGCCTCCTGCGCAATCCCAATAATGTTAATTATCCCCAAAGCCTCCTGCGTAGCATAAATATTCCTGGAAATAATTCTGAGTGCGCCAATATTAATCGGGACAATTTGAAATGCTATTTCATATATTTCTCTTATTTGCCCTGCGAGATATGGAAAATGCTGTATTTCCACCTGCTACCTAACAAAGTTATTCTTATCCCAACGTCCTTCAGGCTCAATCCACGACTGCCTTTGCACACAAATTTGATATCAAATGGCTTGTCTTATCACACATGAATTTACTTGCTCATTCTTGACTTCTGACGGTGACGAATGCTCTTAATAGCTCTGTTTACTCGAGGTCATTTATCTTACATAATTTCCACTATATTCTGATGGATACTTTATTATTTTTATTATTATTATTATTATTATTATTATTATTAGTAGTAGTAGTAGTAGTAGTAGTAGTAGACTATTTCCTTTGGTTTCTAGTGCATACTCATTTCTTTCCGCGTCCCGACCAGAGACCTAACGTCAAAAATAGCATCATGACGTCTTCCACTGAGCAGTTTTGAAAACAATTTCTCACAAATTTTACAAAGATAAAACCCTTCGTAAAGTATGGGCTGCACTTGTGAGTACAATGTTTTGTATTTCTTTAAGGTATCGGCTACCAGGAATTCTTTCAGTGTGTCTATTGGAATGTTTTCCGTTCAATCCGCGTGCTCCAACTACAATTAGAATTAGTAAGGTACTCTTGCGCCACATTTTTGAGAGTCAGTTTTCAAAGTCCTTGTATCTTGATAGTTTTTTTTAAGATCTTCAAAGATGCATTGCAGTTTGCAGGGACTGCCATATCAATAAGGAGGCACATTTTGTCTTTACGATGTCAGGACAATTAGCTTTGATTGTTCTTTCTCTGTATTTATTATTATTATTATTTTTATTATTTTTATTTTCTTTGCTTTCTGGCGTTTACACATTTCTTTCCGGGTCCCACCCAGGGACCTAAGGTTAGAAATGGCATCATGACACTTTTCACTGACAAAAAAAAAAAAAAAAAAAAAAAAGTTACATAGAGCCCTTCGTAAAGTGTGGCTGTACTTGTCAGAACAATTTTTTGTATCTCCTTGAGGCATGGGCTTCCAGGGATCCCTGCAATTAGTCTACTGCAGTCTTTTCCAACCAGTCCTAGGGCTCCAACTACAACAGGGATTGTTGATGTTCCCATATGCCACATTTTCGAGACCTCTATTTCAAGGTCCTTGTATTTTGACAGCTTTTTGAATATCTTCAAAGATACATTGCAGTCAGCAGGGACTGCCATATCAATAAGGAGGCACCGTTTTTGTTTGTGGTCTTTAATAACAATATCTGGTCGGTTGGCCTTGATTGTTCTGTCAGTGTGAATTGTGTAGTCCCATAGAATTGTAACAGGTCCTATCTCCGTAACTGGGTCTGGGTGGTGTTGGTACCAGTTTCTTTCAGTTTCCTTCCCGTAGAAGTTGCAGATTTTCCAGTGCAGATATTGGCCCACTCTGTCATGTCGGGTTTTATATTCAGTGGGTGCCAACATCGTGCAACCTGATACAAGATGATCAATCGTTTCTGGATATTTATCACAGAATCTGCATTTTGGGCTGACACAATATTTTAGTATATGTGCTTGATAATTCCTAGTTAGCAAGCATTGGTCCTGCGCAGAAAGGATAAAACCTTCAGTTTCCGCTTTCAACCCTGCACTGCGTAGCCACTGATGGGTACGGGTTTTGTCTACATCAGCTTGGTTGATACGGGCAGAGTATTGGCCATGAAGCGGTTTATCTTGCCATCGCTTCTGTATCTGGTCGGTTGCATTCGTCTTTGCTGTCTTTTTCAAGTATTTTGCAGTTTCAGCCGGTGTATTGTGCTGTAGTTGCATCTCTACGCCCATTTGAAGCTCCAGTTTGAATTTGTTGGCTTCTTTCATTACGGAGTAAAGACGCTTACTACTTTCATGTTCCTTGACGCATACCATCATCCAGTCTTCTGTAGTTTCCAAGTATTTTTGGAGGCCAATTGTTGTAGTTTTGTAGGACAGTTCTAGTTGAACTAATCCTCTGCCTCCTTCGGATCTGGGCACATACAGACGATCAACATCAGCTTTGGGATGATGCATGCGATAGCAAGTGAGAAGCTTTCTCGTTTTGGCGTCCTTTCGTTTAATTTCAGCTATGGTCCAGTTAAGGACATTAAAGCTGTAATGCACCACTGGGACAGCCAATGTGTTTATAGCTGATATTCTATTTTTTGAGTTTAGTTAAGTATTTAGTATCAGACGTACACGCCTGTAGTACTCTTTTCTTATTTTTTCTTTCATTTGGGTGTGTTGTATGCCATCTCCTTCGCTAATTTCTAGGTACTTACAAGCTTCTTCATGCTCCAATTCCCTAATCTTTGTGACAAAATCTAAATCTATTGAGGGTGTTTGTGTAATTCTACCTTTCTTGAATGTTATTTTTGCACATTAATCTAATCCGAAGTCCATACCTATGTCGTCACTAAAGTATTTTACAATATTGAGGAGGCCTTTCAACTCATTGTCGTCTTTGGCAAAGAGTTTGAGATCATCCATGTATAGTAGGTGATTGGAAATTTTCTTATTTATTTTGTAACCATAGCTACTGTTGTTCAGTTCATGTGTAAGAGGGGTTAAGGATAAACAAAACAGAAGGGGTGACAGAGAGTCTCCTTGAAAAATTCCACGTCGGATATTCAGACGGTTGGATATAGCAGTGCCCCCGGTGTGCCTAAGGTATAGTTTTGTGTTCCACATCCCCATGCTGTGCTTAAGAAAGTTTAATACCACAGGGGAGACTTTGTACATTTCCAAAGCCTTAAGGATCCAAGAATGTGGAACACTATCAAAGGCTTTACGATAATCAATCCACGCTGCACTGAGATTTCTGCGTCGTCTCCTGCAATTTTCCAGGATCATTTTATTTATCAGAAGTTGATCTTTGCAGCCATATGAACCTCTACTGCATCCCTTCTGTTCCAGCGGGAGAATGCTGTTTGTTTCGAAGAAGGAGTAAGTACGGTTCGTCAGTACAGACGTGATCAACTTATACGTTGTGGAAAGACATGTTATCGGTCTATAATTTTTCGGGTCGTCTGTTTCAGTTGTTTTTGGTATGAGGTATGTAATACCTTCAGTAACCCATTCCGGGATTTTATTGGGGTTATTTACAAGCGTTGATAATGTTTTTGCAAGTGTGCCATGGATAGATGAGAGATGATACAACCAGAAATTGGGCACCTTGTCATTTCCTGGGGATTTCCATTTTTGGGATTTCGTTAGAGCTTGCCTAACATCATCTGTGGATATATTTACCCATTCTTGCAGAGGTGTATCCAGCAGTCGTTCTTCTTCACGCCGTATCCATTTTGCATTTGGGTTGCATTCCTTTGGGTTGCTCCAAATATTTTCCCATAATGTCTGTACATTATCAATCGATGGTGGCTTTTCGACATGTATAGGCGTTTTTCCAATTTCCCTGTAAAATTTCTTAAGATCTGTTCGGAATGTTTTATTTTGGCGATAGAATCTACAACGTTTCTCGTACCGTCTTGTTCTCTGTGCTTTTAGCTGAAGTTTCTGTTTCAGCATTTCCTTGATCGATGGAATATCAATTAGGGATTTAATGCTATATTTCCGTTTGATCTTTTTGGATTTACGTGTGGAAATATTAGGGTTTCTGGTGAGCTCATCTAATATAGACAGCTCACATCTGATTTGTTTTATTTCTCGTATCAGTTTGGTTTTCCAAGCTGGTTCTTCGTGTCTGTTAATTCTATTTATTGTCTTGACACCAAGCTTCCGAGTCGCTGCTAGAGCTGTTGCGTATATGACGTTGTTAACTTCTGTTATGTTTCCCGGTGGTTTATCTGTTAACAGTGTTTCCAGTGCAGCATTGTATATTTTCACGATGTGCTTGTTGGGATTTGTCATATAGATTTTCGGGAGCTGGTCTCTCTCTGACAATTGTATGAAAGTTACTCTGCTGAGTACTTGGATGACGTCATTTTTCGCTTCGGTGATTTCAGCTTCGTGGTTTTCAAGGAATTCTAAATTAATGTACCTGGTGTCATCTTCAGTGACAATTTCTGGAGAACTAGAGGTTGTGCCTAAGGCAGAATCTTCGGTTTCATTTCCTGGGAGATGATTTCGTATTTCATTCGCTTTAGCGTCCACCTCATCCTCTGTCGCATTCTTTATTTCAACATTCGTCTCAACAGAGTTTGAGTGATGGGTCATAGTATTTTGCCTTATATCTAATTTTATATTATCTATTTCTGCCTTTGAGAGTCTGTTGTTTCGCATGATATCTCTGCGGACATTGGCAAGCATGTTTGGATTGAGGTTAGGTCTTATATCATTTCCCACCATATTTCTCCATATTTGGTATGTTTGATTGGTGGTGTTCTTTGCTGGGTTTTCGAGTGCAGTGAAGAAGGATGTCATAACTTGTCGATACTCTTCGCGGCTCCATTTCGTTCGTTTCATTTTTACTAGTCGATTTGGCATTGAGACACTTGGTCCAAGGTTGGCGATAAACCGGGTTTGGTGACCTAGTGTCTCTTCGTGTGTGGAAGAGTTTGTTCCAGTGACAGACTTTTCGACCTCAGACTGGTTCCTCTCTGAGGGACGCGGCCCTTGTCCCGGTTGACGGCCGATCCGGTATGAGATATTTTTCGTATTCATTGAAATTGGTAGAGATGCGTTTTAACCTTGACCGCCAAGGGGTAATTTTGTTCAGATTACCAGCTTTAGGACGAGACTTGAAGAAGGTCCAAGAGCAAGACCAGATTTGAGATAGTGGGTTTATTAATATATCGAAGTTAAAAGTTCATAACAGTGTATGGTATTCAGTTGGGTAGATAATACTAAGTTTTAACTTAGTGGAAGTCCGAGAGACACCTCCAAGTGGGATAATTAGATTTCAGTATATAGGCATAAAAAAAAAAAAAAAAAAAAATGGACACGGGTGTCCGCTTAAGGTCTGGGGTGTGGATTAAAACTTGAAATACAAGTTAAAAAAAAAAAATTATTAGAGGAGAGAAAAGGGGACTGAAAAAAAGGAATTAACTTGAGACATTAGGATTTACAATCATATAAAACTAAAGGAAAAGTATCATTCAAAGATGCTACATTTACCATTTCTTACAACTTCGGAGCATGGCACAAGTGACTCTCCACAAATGTTCAATTTTCCGTCGCCAACGACAGATACTTATCAAATTTTATGGGGTAGGCTGGACTTATACTACAGTTTGGTAGGGGGAATATCGAAGAATTCATTAAACAGAGGGGTAGGAGCAAGGGAATAAAAGTTATACTTATCCGGTCATCTCTCAACCTACTTGCCGCTGAAAGATATGTTTTAGAATATTCACTAGTTCTTTTCACACCAGGCGTGTTTGTGGTTTGGGTATTGATGAATACTTCTTGGATTACAGTAACTTCAAGTATTTTATTAAGATCTTTATGATTATTCCCTCAATAATGGAAGCGTGTGTCAAGAATATTTCATAATTTCCACTGTTAGGGAGTATAAATACCTGTCTGACCTTCAAAATATTTTAATTTGATTTTGTCACATGAAATATTTATTTGGCTTTTTAGCCGGTTCATATTTCTTTAAATTTATTTAAATAGTATGTTCCTTTCTCAAAATCAGCTAATTCCTGTCACAACTGGTACGACTGCCGTTAAGGCATTCACCAATGTTTTAATCCCTTTTTAATATCCCATTTAGCTTACGGCTAATACTTATCTAATAATTAATACTTAGATAAACCGGTTCTCGTAAGATTACTTAAGATAAGCAACCTCTAGCTCTTTCAGTACTCTACTTCCGCTTGCATTTTGTGCGTTCTTCAGATAGGTTTCTTTTATCCTGTCACAACTGGTACGACTGCCATTGAGACATTCCCCGATGTTTTAATCCCCTTTTAGCTTACGATCATAACAAGCAGAAACATCAGTTCTCGTACGATGACCGAAGATAAGCAACGTCCAACCCTTTCAGAACCGAGATAGGTTGACGCGTATCAGATAGTGTAAATTTGGATGTGCGGAAATCCGAATTTCAGTTCCGGTCAAGTTCATTATATTCACTTACATGCGAATTGCCCGGGGAATTATATAAATTAACCCCATCTCCCTTATCTATGGGTTAAATAGTAGAACAGACATCATTCATACATATTTATCTCCAAAATATTCGTAAAATCTAAAAATATTTTATGGCTATAAATAACTTGCATAAACCGTTAAAAAATCAATCAGTCAAATTCTAATTCACATTTTATTTGCCGTGTCTCTCTGTAGGAAAACTAAATTCCACTAACTGATAAAACCAGAAAATCATGATTTCGGATTTCGATCCGTTTGAAAATCATTAATCAGAAGGAATTTATTCTATGAAATTTATTTTGCTTTGATTACTTTTGTCCCTATGTCTAAATGCAATTGATCATCAAATGTGAACATCAAGTTAGCCTATTGTTATATATGTTTGGGATAATTTGCTATATTTATTAATTAATTACTGAAGCCAAAGTTTGTGTGGTCATTTTTATGCATTCATTAAGAGCAAGCCATTTCAAATAACAATTTCATTCATCTACATGATTTCTGAAGAATTCCTGTCGTGATTTGGATAATTCCCACCCTTTCGCGATTCTACAGATTCTTTTATAATCTAATTTTTCTCATTCTTTGACAATATTCAAGATATGATTTAATATATATCCAGTTTAATGTTCAAATAATTCATGGATTTGTAGTTAGTTTCTTGTATTTATTTGTCCAAAACAACCAGATCCGTTATTCTTGCATGAAATCCTAAAAAGATCTAGGTTTTATTTAATATATTTTTTGATTAAAATATCTGTCAAATTCTTAATGTATTTCATCGTATATTTTATTTTTCTTTACTCCATCTTGATGTATTCAATTCATTTTTTTTATATTTAAATTGTAAAGTTCACAGCACGCGTATTAGAAATTATCACTTCGATATTAATATTCCGTAAATTACGGTATATATATATATATATATATATATATATATATATATATATATATATATATTTATATATATATATATAAATATAAATATATATATATATATATATATATATATATATATATATGTTTGAAAATATTTATGTAGGTACAAAATCTAATAACAGAAATAAAAGTGTGAAGCTGGATATTGCTAGACATTACTAAAAACAAAGCAAACGATTTCGCGCCCGCTCCTCAGGCATCCACGGGAGATTTAACTTAAATTACAACACCAGAAAATGTGCAATGAGATGGTGGAAAAAAAATTGAACACAAGCGCTAGAGACTAATAACAACGAGACCCAACAAACATGGACGCTGTTTACACAGTGAAGGTTTGCGGGACCCGATGTAAAGTGCCTCAACAACTTGAGGTGAAATAATTGGTACGACCGGGACAACACAGTTAGGAAATCAACACTAGTATTTAGTCACCCCCTCACCAGGGCATCAAGTGGCACAAGGCCGGTTTAACGTGGGATCTCCGAGCCCGTGGGATCTCCGAGCCTGTGGGCTCGGCCAAAAATATGCCCTTTGAAACGTATAATCAGTTTCAGGGTCGGTTTACCTCCCCGAAAGATACTCCGCCCTTCGGCGTAGATTCGTTCGGGTTCCTCCCCGCCCAAAGGCAGAGAGTTCAACCGATCAGCCGGTCGTTCGACTTCAGAGGGAACCAGTCAGCACTAGTATTTAGTCACCGCCCCCACGAGCGTATCATGTGGCACAAGGCCGGTTTAACGTGGTACCTCCGAGCCCGTGGGCTCGGACAAAAATATGCTCTATGAACCGTATAAATGGGTACAGGGTCGGTTTACCTCCACGAAAGAGACTCCGCCCTTCGGCGTAGACTCGTTCGGGTTCCTCCCCGCCCGAAGGGAGAGTTCAGCCGATCATCACTAAAATTAGCAGAACACCGTCTGTTATTTACAAGGTGCACACATATGGCGGAACCATAGGTATTTGGGACACGCCCATTGAACGACATAGTGTGATTCCTGATCTTAGTGGGAATATGTTGTTTAATTTTCATGTCCAGGCGATGAGTTGTTCTCCCTATGTAGCCAGCACCGCAACTACAATTATATTTGTAAACAATAGAATATATATATATATATATATATATATATATATATATATATATATATATATAAAAGAAAGAGGTTGTAGTTGTTCCAACGAGAGAAATGTATGTATATTAAAAAGAAGAGAAGAGAGGTGCCGTAAACGTTTTTGGTTGTAATGTGGATTTATTTAGAAAAAAAGATTATGCTTTGTTTTACATAATGTTACACTACACGTGTTTCTGGTCTCGTGACAGTCTTCAGGTAAAAGCGGAGATTTCCACATATTATTAAAAATAATTAATTTTTTCTTTTGTCTTTCAATGTCAAATATTCTCGATATGAGACATTTTCTGTGTTTGTAATCCGAATTTCTTTCTTGAATTGGCAATGAAGAGTTCTGCGCGAAGGGTCATAAAACAATTACGGTTGGTCCAAGCGAAATGATGAATTACATATCAGCATTTTATCTTTTAATGTTTTACTGACCCCTATGTGTTCTGGATCTGTTTCTATTTTTGTGTGTTTCTGTCAGCATGAGTGTATATATGCGTACGTATATTCTCCCTCCATACATATATTGTTTTATTATGAGGAATTTGTAAACTCATTTGTACATATACACGCATACACATACATATGCACATACACACCATCCCACCACAAGAAATCAGTACATACACACACATACACACACACACATACACACACATACTTCCCAAGCTAAACAAGTATACACACTCACACATACACATACATGCACACGGACACGCACCTACACGCACACGTACTTCCTAAATTGTGTGGGGTTTGGGCGCGTGCTCGGGAGTAGTTCACCTGTTTTGTCAACATGCGTATAATTTATTCCATTGGTAGTTGGTATATATATATATATATATATATATATATATATATATATATATATATATATATATATATATCCACAGACAGACTTTATCGCTGTATCATGTTGCTAGACGTACTTTAAGCGGAGATCGAAACCCAACTAATTCGACATCAGTCCGATATCATACCTCTAGGCTTTCAACAGAAAGAAAGGGGATTTTAACGTTTTTCGCTATATTAAATACAGCAGTGGCTCGGAAAATCCAATTTAATTGAACAGTGTACATATATATATATATACATATATATATATATATATATTAACCATTTCACCCCAAGCAAGGCGGGAAGCAAAGCCACTTCCCACAAGGGGATACAGATTTGGAGCGAGGGCAGATAGGAGTGATAGAGGAAAGAATGAAGAGAAGGATAGAATAGATCAAGGCAGCTGGAGATCTCGATTGACATTACATTTGAAAAGTTGGAGATTATAGCTATCATGGAAACATGAAAAGGGAAGGAAGTTCCACAGGCGAGAGATCCGATATATGAAGCTATTGGAGTAGTAGAGACAGCTACATTTGACAGTTTCAACAGTTAAAGTGTGAGAGCAGAATGCGTGCCTCATAAGGCGCTTGAATTCGTGAAATCTGGGAACCAGCGAAATCAGCTCATCGAAGCAATTACCATGAAAGTATTTCTAAAAAAAAGACAAAGAGAGGCGACGGCACGTCTGTGAGAAAGTGACTGCAGACGAGATGCCAGATCAGGGCCAATTACATTGCATATCCGTCTGGGAATCTTATCAAGAACCCCGAGATAAACAGAAGGGGCTCCAGATCATATATGGCAGCAATACTCCATGCAAAGACAAATGATTGATTTGTAGATCTGAAGGATCGTTTCCGGGGAGAAAAATTTCCTGACCCGGCTCAGGGAGTCAACTTTCCCTGCCGTGGACGAAGCAATTGACTCAGTGTATATATATATATATATATATATATATATATATATATATATATATATATATATATATATATATACACCAACTTTTAGCACATTTATTTCCTTTGCGTGAACTCGGCTATCATAGTCTGGTTTTTGTTGAGAATTCATATTACGAATTTGTTTTGTCTACTGAAGATTAAATGTAAGAAGCCCTCATATTCTATGTCTCTTTACTTCGTTGATTTTATTAATGCTCTCATATATTTCATTTCACTTATTGTATATTTAATTGTTTCGTATAACATTACAAACCCTACCGTGATGGTGAGTACAACATACGTATGTATGCATCTATTAATACATCTATATATGTACATATATAAGTTGGCACATGTTCATTCAAACTAGTTGAATTAAATGTAAACAAAATTGTTGGTCATGAATTACCATGCTCTGTGCCAGATTGCATCTCCAATAATAATAATAATAATAATAATAATAATAATAATAATATGAAGAAGAAGTACAAGAAGAAGAAATAGTAGAAGAAGAACAACAACAACACGATGAAATATATCTGGCACACATGAAGAACACTCTCGTGTTGTTTGAATGTTGAGAAGATTTATGAAAAAAATATTATACATGTCATTAAAAAACATTGAAAAATCAATATTACAATATTATGCTAAATAAATATGTGCCCAACAAAGAGAGCAAATTTGCGCATCTTGAAAATAAATGAAACTGACGAAAAATAGTATCTGTCGACTAATATCAGGGATAATATTGTATAGCAAGCAAGCATACATTCAGGCAATAATGTTATATTTTATTTTGTTTCCACTGAAAATCCTTGGATATTTTATTTTTATCATCATTGAATGACTTTAGCAAGCGATTATACATGAACAGGACGGCTCACTCCAAATTTGTGGGAAATTAACGAATAACGTTAATACACCCATTATTACGTTGGATATTGTAAAAAAGACACGAATTATTGCAATGAGAAAGATGCTAGATGACACGTATGCCTCGTAGAATAATTTGTTATCTTAAAACATCTAAATAACCTTAACGTATTAAAGAAGAAGAATTACTTGGTAGTTACATCTGGTCATAAAAATAAGTATTTGTTTAAATACGTTGATCCAGATTAATTCTTATAGTAACTTATGACCAATATTATTTTATGATCTCTAGGCCTGTCTAATTAAAAAATGTTTTAAAATATTTAAAAAAAAACACTAGTAATCCGCCTTTATGTTTAATATAAAATAATGATCTTAACTTGAAATATTTCTTTTCATGTTGTTTTAGGTCCGTCTATTTTAATATATTTCTAATAAATACCAGCAATTCCAGTTTATATTAAATATAATTTAAATTATTTATCCCCGTTTATTTTATATCTAAAATTAAAACATTTTAAGTTTAATATATAATTGAAAAAAAAATACTGTAATCTACGTATAATATATGGACAAAAGCAACATTGCGTTAAACAGATATTTTGATTGAAATTTAAATTATGTAACGGTCAGTCTCTACCTAGCACATGACGATTGCATTTTGCATGAAAACACGATTCTTGCTAGCGGTGATATATATATATATATATATATATATATATATATATATATATATATATATATATATATATATATATATATATATATATATATAAACCGGTAGCAATAATCGTATTTTCATGCATAACGCAATCTTCAGGTGCTAGGTAAAGAGTGACCGTTGCATAATATATATATATATATATATATATATATATATATATATATATATATATATATAAACGTTATTTTAATGGTTATAGGTGTTTGAGTCTCGGTTTCCTTTTTATTAAACGGTCATCACATTAATAATAATCTGTCTAAATTGATAGGTCCTAATAACGAAAACGTTTGCCTTCTAACCTGCATCCATTTTTTTCCATCGGGAATCCCCTTTTTGAATCAAAGTTTGCATCTGATATTTCTGCCACGAAGCTAGCCTGAAAGGGCAAGGTTAGAATTACTTATTAAGAATTACTTATTAAGGAAAATGCGTCTTTCTCGTTGGGTCTTCTCCAAATCTATCTGCTAGCTTCATTTCCTTATCCAAAACGTATACACCAGTGATTTTTGAAAGGACAAAGAACTCTTTACAAAAATACATATAGGCATATATACACTGCATAGGTCTGTATATCAACTTTTTCTATTTTCCTGACATGTTAATTATTGATTATTAAATTTGTTTGCCAAATAAAATATAGGTGTGTAGTTGTGGTTACGACAAAATTATTATAATACCCATTGAAATAGGATAGTGCATTCTGCTACCTCACATGATTCTTACACGTATCTGGAATTGTATACATGGTTTCATTGTATTATGGGTGTATATTACATTTCCAGTATTTGTAGCTACAAGTGTCCTAATCAATTTAACATGATATATACACAAATAACTGTCTATCGTTTTAGCCAATAGGATTCGGTGGCAAATAATAAAACATAATGATGTCTCAAGATTTCTCTTAGGAAGTTGATGAAAGATCACAGAACCATGTGGTGTATGACCCCACAAATACTGCTGTATAATTCGAATGTCCACCAGAAAAATTATAAGTAAGAGGTCGGGCTCATTGCTATCATTCTAAATGCCTAACCAAAAGATCAATAACCCAGTACCCTCCAAATGAAGATTCGCTGGCAACGATCAGTGATATCACCAAAATAGATATTTATTAAGGATCTTAAGAAATTAAATTACGTCAATCTTCATCTTCTGTCACATTGAAACCTGTTCTTTTATTGTCTTTTTTACTCACTAAACTTTGTCTCTTGTTTAATACCATTAACCGCTTTGGTATTAGTATCTTTATCAACTTGCTAAAGAGAAATTATTAAAACAACCACTGAATAATTTGAATAAGGACTGGTTTTAATTTCTATATTTCTGATAATTTTAATTTTCATAGCTCTCGTACTTGAGTTACTTCAAGCTTTGTCTTCTTTAAGTATCTGTCTATATTTCTGAGATGAGGTATTATGCACACTATTTACATTATTCGGACTATTGTCCTCATCTTTGTTGCCATATTTTCATAACGTTTCGGTCGTTGTTGCTCAAGGTCACATGGAACCGGTGATAAAGGTGTTATTTAGATGCAGTGAAAGTACCCAAGAGTGTAAGTTTAACACCTGGAGAGGGGAATTAACAGGTGCTATCTGATAACTGACATCCATTATACACGGCACGTGGAACTAGAACAGCCTACCCTAGCAAGCGAAATAAAGGGTTCAGTTTGACATTTCAACCACCTGAAGAAGGCCGGAGCATACAACGGCCGAAACTTTGGGATAAATATGGCAACAAAGTTGAGGACAATAGTCCGAATAATGTAAATAGTGTTTGTCTTCCGTATTTCTATGCCAGGGTAGTCTCTTCAAAAATGTAGAAAAGGTATTATGCAACAAAATTGTGATTATATAGAAGGTTGCTGAGGATCTCATGGACTGAAAATGTTTAGCGGTGAAATTTTAGGGATAATGAAAACATAAAGGAAACTTATACTTAGAATGAAAACGGGACAATTCAAACTTCTTTGACACAATGTGGAAAGACGTTTTGGAGAATTTGATACTCGTAGGAGAGATTGATGACAAAACGAAATCAGAGAATAAACTACTCAACGAGTAATTAGTTTTGGGAACAGTGATTAGGAGATATAGCAAAAACATAAAATTACTAATAGAAATTACTAATAAACATTACTAATAAAAAACAGGTAAATCTTTAGCGCCATGATATTCTATGTTCAGAAGATACAATGGGGAATAAGAAAAGGGGGAAGAAAAATTATAAAACCATTGAGTTCCCTAGTTTTTATTAAGGCTATAAGATTTATGCTGATCCTTGTTTACGTGAAGATGCTTCCCATCCTTTATATGAATTTTTCTATTATTTAATTCACTAATAAAAGCAATATCCCATCAATTGCATAATGATTGAGCGATCATACTTGAAACCATACAAATATATCAGCTGATTAAATGCTGAAATTCAATCTTATTCATGAAATTAAAACAAAGGATGATGTATTGGAACAAGATTGCTAATAAATGCAAAAGTTACTTTTGTATATTAGCCATTCAGCTTTCGCTTGCTTCAATTTTCATAAGAAGATTTAATTGCATTTCATCACGAAAATGAGGATCTATGTTGATAAGTAAAATTTCTGAAAAATAAGAACAGTATTCAAATTCAAAATCTGGAAATAAAATTTTCTCAAACAAGATTTATGTGAAATCTGCAAAAATAAGAAAACTGAAAGAATTCCATAGCGAAAAAAATGGCGACTTAAATCGTCGTACTATCAGTGTCTTGCGTGTATCCTACGTCGGAAAAGAAAGAAAGACTGCCTCTGGCTGTTTGAGAACGTCATGAAAACTTTAGGTCACGCTTCAACCAAACACACAATTTTCTGCATAGATTGAATCAGGTAACGCATTTGGTGGGATAATTTGCTCTACAGACAGAGGGTATTAAGATTTCTTGAGACATCCAAAGGCTTCAGTGAATTTTATCCCCTCATAAAATTCAGCTAGAAATTTTTAAGAGATCATTATGCCACAAGAAATTTGGACAATATTATAGAAATTTAATCTCGTATCCAAAACAATTTGTCATTGCTCTATATCCGTCTCTTATTTATTGCGTATTATACTTAAAGCTCCAATTGTATATCCTAACGCCAAAGAAAATGGTTGCAAAATATAGGCTTTATTATCACACATTCTGCCATCAGATTGAACTAACACATTATTTGTTTCCGTATATCTATCCTAGGAAAATTTAAAAAAAACATTTGAAAATTGAAAATACATTTGAACATTATGCTCAGAATACACTGAAAATGAAAACAAAATATTATAACTGGTGCCAAATGAATATATGATAAAGTGACGTTATATTGATCACATTGTTTTTCGCCGCGCCTATGCCATTTACTTTGTGAAGAGGATATACTTAGATCATAAAATTGATAGATGCTCCGTTACAAATATATAATTAAACTTGGGACATATAATAGATATTATTTAAGGCAAATATCTCACAAAGGTATATGTGAGATGAAAGAAAAATAAATTAATTGTACAATATATTATAACATTGTAATAAAGAATATATGAAACTGCATAATTCCTAAAAATAATACTCGTAACACGCAAGAAAAGCAACAATGGCGAGTGATATGTCCTGCAATCTGAAAATATGTAAATGGAAAAAATGCAAAAAAGCAACCTATGAATTAGCCTTATGCGAGAGTGCGTAAGGCCAAGAAATTAGCGAAAGTGTGATTGTGACAATATTCCATCAACCAGAGCAGAATAGATTTCAGTGGAATGCCATTACCGATGTTAAATAAAGACATAAATTTGCTGTAATAACGCACGCAGCGTGAACAATTTAATATTATATATAAGCGTCGTATATATCTTGATTTTATATATCTCCAGCTAGTTTCAACTCACTGAAAAATTTGTGCTACCTACAGATTTATAATTTCTCATGTCGAGACAATTAGTAAAATCTGTACATGGAAAAAAAAGTTAATCTCTGAATTGTAAGGATTTTTTTTAATTAGATAAACATATACTTTCGAATAATAAAAGGTTATAAAGCTCATTTCGAATGAAGGGTTCAATGTGTGTGCATGTTATTTTTTGCAAGTTTGCGACTCTGTGCAAGAGTAGATATTGAAAGTGTCAAACGACATAGTGCATATGAGACGTGAAAGTGTAGAATTTATGGTATAAGCGCAAGTACATACAACATGAAAAGCTGACCAATATAATAGTTTGATTTAATCAATAAAAGAATATATGTTGATGCTTCAGTGCTTAATCAGATATCTCGTTTTAATAAGGCAATAACCTTATCAACAGGCAAAATATACACTCTTTTTCAACGTTATTCAATAGTAAGTTATTAACTATACAAATACAAATGAGGATCTCCATCATAAGTTTTAAAGATATTTATTAATATTTAAGATGTATTCCTTATACGTTAGGTAATTTTAAATTTAGAAAACCTACAGAGTAATTTGCATTGTGTTCTTACGAAAGAGACCACCTATTCAACTCATTTTATAAAGGCGGAATCTTATTTCAAACTGGTTTCGAGTTAAATCTTAGTGATCTGCCAATATTTTCTGACTAATGCAACCGGTTTTAACAGCATGCCTCTCCTAAGCTTTCAGGCTTGCCGGAAGTTCCTGCTGTGCTATTCGTTGATTTTTAGGCCACCCTGGTTGGCCTTCATCTAAAAGAAATTATTGCAATAATCGGCATGTCTATCTTAAGTTAAATAGACGAGGAAGTGTGAATTCCACTACGTTCTCGTAATGGCCTCTCTCTGCGGTATCGGCTAATAAATCACTGCTTCCTCTAGCCCACAACAACAACGCTTAGATGTGAAGCAAACATACATACACATTCATACAGGTATATATATATATATATATATATATATATATATATATATATACGCTTGCTTAAAGGCGATTTTGATTGTCAGTGGGTGTTAAAATAGACGTATTTATGTATCAAGACGTACATGTTCCCAAGAAGACAAAAGCATGCAATTGTTTGGACGGAGCATATGGACTTAGGCAACAGTATATCTTGTCCTTAATAAATCCAATATGGGATATCTTGTGGACATGTGTTGCTTATTATTTAACAAACTATAACAACGGTGAATCGAAAATAAATACCAATCAATACAATTACATATTGCATGGCAAATAAGATCAATAAAAAACGATCTATCTATACGCAACACAATCTTCTGACATTGTTTTCCGCCATCTTGTCTGCAGGGATTACAAATTTTGCATTAATCTCTATCAATAAATTATCAATATACATATAAATATATATATATATATATATAATATCAAGCATTTTGCGCTGTTGTTCATGAAATATTGCTCGATGTAAAATAACAGGTAATAACCTCAAGATTGGTGAGGAGAAATGCATATTAATTTAAATATATATATATATATATATATATATATATATATATATATATATATATATATATATATATATATATATATATATATATATTGAGAATACGTGACAAGACATTTAATGACTCGTGTGATTGGCAGACATCTTCATTTTAGACTGAAAGACAAAATAAGTTGATGACTTTTTGATTGGTTGGCGTAATGAGAAAACATATCTGTTTGTATTGTTTTTTAACTATTAAAAAACAATCAGATTTATCTTTAATTTAAACGTGAAGATGCCATTATAATGCACAAAGGCAAAAGGCGTTTTCATTAAAATGTTTTCCATGACCTCTTCCCATATCTACACCTTTTTTCTATACCCTACTAATTCACGCACACACTGCTCCATATATTTTTTGTGTATCTGTGTTTGAGTGTGTGTATTTTTGTGTGCGTGTACATATATAATACTTACATCCATATATACTTAAAATAATATAAATGTGTGTGCGTGTGTCAGATTGCATATATATAAAACTTATATATATACATACAATCATATATACATACAATCATATATATATATATATATATATATATATATATATATATATATGCACACGCGCAAACATGCATGTGTTTATATTTGTGTGTTTGTGTGTGTGCATTTGTGTGTATATGCTTGTGTGGGTCTTTGTGCGCGTGTGTGGTGTTAGAATGTTCGCTTTCCAATCCATAATTCCCATGTTTGAATCTAACCGCGATCGATTTCTCCTGTGAGGTGATCCCAGCTTGCTCGTCCCTGGAAGATGTCCGGAAACATTACCATAGGTTGGCACAAATCTTTGGTGCGTAATTGTGTAGACGGAACTGTCTTTAAGCTAACTCTGGTTGTGCCAGCCCGAAGTTACAGGTCAACGTGACCATGAGTTTGATCGTATAGGCTTTCTTAAATCTACTGATCATGAGACATTGTACGCTTGCTCGCCTGAAACTCTACCCAAGGTCCAGCTCATGCACTATGGAACGTAGGTGGTGGCCGGCGACAAGAATTGGCTAGCAGCCATACCATACATACGTATGCGTTCGGTAACCGACGGAAGGTGGCCACTATATATATATATATATATATATATATATATATATATATATAGTTAGTAATACGTTAGTATAATCCAATCGAGTTTTTATTAACACAATAGAATTTGAAATATTAAATATTAAATTTTATATCCGGTTCAGAACTAGCGCTCAATATTTATTTTCATTAAACGGAGCAAAATATTTCTTACAACTGGAATTGAGTTACCACTATTTAAGGACCATTTTCACCTACGGATTTTAAAATTTAAAAATCGTAGAATTATGCAAACTGTTCATGATATCAGTTTGTAGAAGGGGATTAGTTGGGGAAGGAAAGAGAGAGAGAACATCGGAGGGGACAGAGGGGCAGAGATGACAAAAAGCATAATTACAGTGAGGTATTATATTATCGAGGTAGGTATGGGCAGAGGTAGAGAAGGGAATCCCGTTGAACTGAACTGAATCTTAAAGGTCACACGGCTAAACTTTGATTCAACGAGATTTCACAGAAATTAATGAAAATTACGACTTTATATAAAATATTAACAGATAACCTCAGTGACATGGAAGTGAGATAATTCAGAATAATTGGTGTCATAATTTATCAATAGATCAGACCCTAAAAATTAAATTAAAGATTTGGAGTTAATTTGAATATAGATGCGTACACACATGCATCCGTTCTCGTTAAGAACATCTCTACACTTACAGTCATCTATATATACATACGCATAGATGAGTACATACATGCACATACATATCTATATACCAGCCAACATGTTTTGTAACCCTATGTTAGGATAAAATATTTTCAATGGGTAATAAAAGTTAAATTTTAAAAAAATCTTTAAAATATTTAAATGAGCCTTACCACAACCGCAGTTAAATAGAAATATAAGAGAAAAATGAAAAAAAAAAAAACGTTGCTAAGCATAAATATATAACCATTAATTATTTCCCTTAGATATATATATATTCCAAGGTCACTTCGATCCTGTAATCTAATATGTATCGGTAAGTTACCCATTAGTACTACTTGTTAAATTCATATATTAATGTATGCACCATATATTACATATGAGAAAGTCCTAATCTCATTACTTCAGTTTGGATATCCGGAATGATTCATAATAAATATATATTAGGTTGGTGCAAAAATAATATCGTTTTCTCACATTTGTTACTATGTGAGAAAACGACATTATTTTTTGCACCAACCTAATATATAAGATATAAGAATTGCACAAACACGCTCACACACACACACGCGCACACACACACACACACGCGCGCGCGCCCACACACACACACACACACATATATATATATATATATATATATATATATATATATATATATATATATATATATATATATATGAAGAATTATAATTTTGAGTTGTGTATATTTATGGGATAAAGTACCCAATATCAGAGATAGAGCGTATGTAAATATAAATATATAAGTGAATATTGAACGTCAGCTCTCAGAGGCGAAAAGCTGTTTCATGCTGGACGCAATCGTCAGGCCGCGAATATATATATATATATATATATATATATATATATATATATATATATATATATATATATATATATATATACACTTACAAATATACAACAAAATTTAAGGAGAAATCATATAAACTTCATAAATAAATGTTATTACATGATATTTAATTAACCTAAAGATTATCTAATTGTTTAATATTATATCATATATATTGGGTCATCAAGGATAATTCAATAGAGAAACTTAAAAAGGTGAAAAAGAAAACGAAAACGTCTGTAAACAATATCAGCACATAGGAAGGAAAGAAAAGGAGTAAATTTAGGGTAATTCTATGATATTCTTGATAGCCACCAAGGATTAAGAGAAACTTAGTGATGGAGGAAGGATATTTATATAGACGAAATCATTATATGTGCCGATCATGAAATCTACATGCAACTGCAAGCATTTACAGTGTTTTAAGTAAAAAGTAAAAAGTAATCAATATTTAATGGTTTAGAAACAAACAAGGTTTTACTTACTCAGCCACACAATCACGCTATACATTCAGATTTGAATTACTGCCTTGCCTTGACAATGTACATCAGAAGAAGAAACATGTCGACAAAAATAGATTTTCCTTGTGTCTTATTACAGATATAAAGGGCGTTTCATTAAGACGGATTATATATAAGGGTGTTTCATTAAGGCGTATCTAAGTCAGCAGTAATTAAATCAGTGTTTTTTGGTGAACATTTGCTTATTTTTTTATTGGATCATGATATTTACATCATGGCAATTAAGTGTGAAATAAAATATCGTGCAAATATCCGTCAAATATGAAAGAAAAAGAAACAAATCTTTAGATGCTTAACTTTAATCTACATTAAAATTGGTCTAAATTATTTCAACACCCTTTATATTTCAGTTGTAATTTTACAGATATATATTTTAGTCATATCTGAAATGTTACGCATATATAAATCTATATATTACTAAACACCTTGTTTCTACATGATACATGTAGAAATAAGATTAAGTAGGATACTGAGACGAGCCCATCGCTACGCGGACAGTCTTTGGGTAAATGTCAGATATATTTTCTGCATTCATAGTAAATGAAAACATAGATTACTTAAAAGCCAATATAGAAAATGTTAACACACACATATGTATTCAACAAAATCTCCATTGGATTCGACCACGGTCTCCAGACGACTTTGGAATGTCCTTCACCTCCTCCGGATGGTTTCCTTGCTTAAGTTTATGAATATTGTCATAATATTTGCCTTCATTTCATCTTTGGTCAAACAGATTTCTTTTGGTCCCTCGCTCAACTGAATCACACACATAATAATCAAGAGTGTTGGACTCTGGTGGTGGTGTAGTTTGCCAGATTTAAGTGTTGATGTGGTCGCAGAAATTGTCTGACATCCATGACTGCATTTTCCAGCTGTTATGACATGGTGCAGTACTATCTCCCTGGACATTGACTTGGAGGGATTGTGTTAAATCATAGCCTTGATCTCACCAACAAATTTGTGATTTCTTTTCTTTATTAGCTGTTCTACCTTTATAATCAATATTAGACTCATTCAAGTCTTTCGGAATCATTTGCAATATCCTGAGATTGCCACGAAAACACCCTGAAATGTTCGAATTGGAGATTTCGGCGCGAATGCCAAGTAATACAGCATGCATTTTCCAAGTTTCTGGTGGAGGGTTTTGCGGCATGGTGATATTTTCTCAAATACGATACCTAACTGGCCTTACTATAAAGTGGAGTCGACAAAATAGAAAACAAAAAACACTCATGCGTGAAATTAAATCTGTTAAATAGAGACAATTTAGCCACCGAACTATATATATATATATATATATATATATATATAGATAGATAGATAGATAGATAGATAGATAGATAGATAGAAGTGTATGCAGAAAAATCTCATTCTTTCTGGTGCAGCCTTGTTACAATTGACTGTTACACATGACGTCACTTTAGATTATTTCAAAATTTCCGTTTCGCAACTATTACCAGATTGTTGAAAAATAAATTCTGCCTAATACACAGACTCAGGATTGGTTCTTGTATATTAATGAGTGAGTTAAAATTATTGGAACAAACCACTCACACAACATGAAATCTGGAAAATTCATAATGCATAGCACCTTTTTGTAAAATAGCAAAAAATAAAATTATCAAACGGACACAACTTTTCGATTTTTTTAAACAACCATATTTGTGTAAATATATATATATGTGTGTGCATGTGTGTGTGAACGTGTGTGTGTACGTGTCTGTGTGTGTGTGCGTGTGTGGCTGTATATGGGGTCCGTGTATGTGGCTGTGTTTGTGTACGTAGCTGTGCGTATGTGTCTTTTTTAAGCAATAATCATGAAATTCTAGAAAAGTTCCTTTTGAGCGTTCTGTCCATTAAAAGAGCGATGGTTCATCAAACATTCTATAATAAAAACAGAATTATATGAAAGTCGATATAAATACATCGACATTTCGCTTGGGTAAATTTGCCGGTTACACTGCACGTGAGTACATGAGGTTTACGTAAAAATTTTCTAATCAAATTCACGAATCATTATTATATGTGCCAGATGATCATGATCATTTTAAAAACTTTTGAGTGCATTTTAAATTGGAGTTTATGTCATCATATTATATTCTCAATTAAGATGTGCCTCTTTTGACTTCGTCCCTAACAGGGTAAATTGTAATTCTATAGCCCTTTTAATAAAATTAATACAGGGTTGACGACATATTAGATTCTGAAATATTCTTAATCAAACTAGGTCGGGATTCAAAAACAAATAAGCTGTTTGCTTGTTTGATTACATTTCAGAAGTGGCAGATGGCGAGAAATCATTTTATGTTTACGATCAATTATTAATGTTATTATTACGAATATGATTCGGTTTCGTTCAATTAATTTCTTATTTTGTTAACAACGTGATAATATATATATATATATATGTATATATATATATATATATATATAGTATTAATGCTTTGGAATTTTCAAAATAAAACTGTTTTCTTAAATTTTTCTCACTCTAGGCAATGAAAAAAAGGCATTAATACGCGGACGGTACTGAGTGTGAAGGAATATGAGAAAAAAAGTTACTGAGAAAATAAAATAACAGAAATTATGAAGTCAAAAAAAGATTAACATGGCATTTGCATTTTTGAAGATCAAATATCACGGGAACTTTGATCAGAACCAGAAATGTCATCCGGTGGGACGAGAGGTTATACAGAAACCAAAAGTCATGCACACAAAATTGCTGGTATCTGTGGTGGTTCTGTCATTAAATTGTCATAAATGATGGAGATATCATGCCTCCTGACATCTTTCCTCATAGAATGAAGGTTAATGTTGTTGTCTATAAGGTGGTCTTGAAGAGGGTACATTGGCTAGTGAGCATTAGCAAAGGAAAACCGCATACTTAGCAACAAAACTACGCGATATACTAAGACCAAGACCAAGTCAGTCCTTGAATGGATGAATTACAATCTCCACGATCATGCCACACTATGCATATTGCCTGGTTGCACTCCAGATAGATTTATACATGGGGCGTAGTCGAGTCGGAATTCAATAAACACTCCATAACTATAAAACCTCTCAAGTCCGCCATAACTAGCACAATGTCCAAAATAGATCATCTGATTTAGTTATGTCAACTTTTCAGACATCATTTTGAAGAAGTTATTGATGATATTAACGTCGATAAGTAGCTATCGATGCTAATAGCACATCCATTTAGAAAATACCTTTAGAAAAGTCTCAACATTATTGTTGCCAGTTGGCTCTTAAACGCTACTTTTATGACATATGCGTATTTCACTAAATTCATACACATGCCCTAATGAAACTGAGCATCCACATGTATATGTGTGAAAGGGAGTGATAGCATTTTCATCTAAAGTTTGATTTCACATTCCTAAGTTCATATCCGTTTTGTTAATTAAGAAAGAATGCATATCTTTCAATGATTTCGTGTTTATATGAAAAGCGAGATATATAGAGAGAAACGTTTACTTTTAAAAACAATTTCCATTACAACTATTTATATGTTATCTCAGTTTTCAAATGAATAATCTGAAATGCGTTTCGGTGTCTATGATAGAAAGACTTCAGCAGTTTTTCAAAACATGAGAAACAATCACTTTTTGTCTGATATACAAAGGATTCTTCGTGGGGGACAAGTTTATATCAGAGCACAATGTCTGAATCTCATTTCAAATCTTGCCGCATTAGTCCTACGAAAGAAAAAGAAAAATAATTACTGATGATAGAATCTGGATCCTGATTCCCAAAAGGAGTTGAATCCATCTTCTTTCTGGCAAATCCTGAAACGACACTAGTGCTAGTGCTAGTTACTATTAGACCCTGCCCTTCACTTGGAAAATAATGGTATAGTAGAGGGGGAATATATGCGCGCCACTTTTCCAGAACATGAAACAGTATCCAGATCTGTCCTATGAAAAGGAGAGGAGATTCTAACATTGCCTCATTTAGGGTCTAATGTTAAAGCAGTGACTGCATGACGATATTCAGTCACCCCCAGCCCCACGATGGTGTCAGGTGGCACAATGCCTTTTTAACGTGGGCATTCCGAGCCCGTGGGCTCGGACAAAAATATGCCCATTGAACCCGTATAAACGGGTTCAGGGCCGGTCTACCTCCCCGAAGGAGACTCCGCGCTTCGGCGTAGCCTCCTTCGGGTTCCTCCCGTCCGTACGATGAGAGTATAACCGCACAGTCGCTCAGAAAGTACTGGGTCAACTGGTGGCTGCATGACTAGGCCGAGCTAAATTTAAATTAAGCTAAATAACACAGGCGGAGATTTCTGGTCTTTTCTAAACATTAGAGGTCACACAAACACGCACACACAAATAAATGTTCATATATATATATATATATATATATATATATATATATATATATATATATATATATATATATATGTATGTGTGTGAGGAGTAATTGCAAAATTGTACAAATCGGTTAAAAGTAAATCTGTTCATTTCTTAAATTAAGTATTGAACCGATATATCTTAGAATTCATGAAAGATGTCTTACTGGAATTTTATGAGGTTTTCTGACACTATTGCACATATATCAAACAAGACAAGAAAAACTAATATGGAATTTGAAATTTATATATTTCAAAAAAGGTATTAAAAGAGATTTTTATTTCCTCAGAGAGTATATTTTATTCTAACCAAAAACATTCCTCGGAAGAGTATGTCCCACATTTTTTGTAATCCACATTATGAAACATTACATTGTCGTTTTTGAAAATTCCGGCATTAAAATCTATTTATTCGTTCTTTAATTCTGTGAAAGTTTAATATGTAATAAAGATAAAATTTATTGAATTTAATGGTAGCATATTACTAGCTTTTAAGTTTTCAAACTTTATTAACCGGCTTATTAATTCAACACACACACACAGACACACATACACAGACATATATATATATATATATATATATATATATATATATATATATATATAATATTCATTTATTTATTGTAAACTAATTTTAAAATACGCCATTAGGAAGAAATGTACATAAATTAAATATAAAACAGACTTGATGCAACCTAAAATTCAGTCGTATACCCAAATGAGAACTTTTATTAGATAAAAACGAGAAGGGCTGTCTATGTTTTTTCTATTTTTTAAAACTTTTATTTTGCGGTGTTTCATATCCAAATGTGAATTTTAGATGAACTAAGCAGAGTTCACACTAATTTTATTGTGTTTTTAATTGTAGTTTCTAGCGTCTCAGTCATTATCATCAACTATTTGACATTATTTTGTGAGATTGCAATCAAATTTTTCTAAAGTGAAGATATATGGAAAATTATACAGACACTAGCACACAGACACACACGCAGACACAGACACACACACACACACACATATATATATATACACTTATATATGTATATAATAATCATTCTAATGAATATTTAATGCACACACACACACACACACATATATATATATGTGTATATATATATATATATATATATATATATATGTATGTATATGTATGTATGTATATATTACTAGAAATACTAATACATGTGGTTTCTTGCCGTTTACTACAAATTTCCTCTGTTATTGCACATCGAGTTACTACTCTATTGCCACAGCACTCATTTCCGCTAATATATATATATATATATATATATATATATATATATATATATATATATATGTGTGTGTGTGTGTGTGTGTATGTATAATATTATATTTAAGTCTCTACTTATGTATTGAGCACTGTTTTTTAAAAATAAAAACAAAAATACTAAAGAACTTCTGATTATTAACCTAGCGTGTTCTTTCACACACACACACACACACACACACATACACACACATTTATATTTATATATATATATATATATATATATATATATATATATATATATATAATTGAGACAAACCAAGTATATCATGGTGGCGATCAGACAAAATGTCAGAGGAATGTACACTTTATACCCGAAGGTCTAGTAGCAAAACCATGCTTATTCAGCAAATAGCACAATGTCAAGATTATCTAGACAGAGCAAAATCGCTTCGCGATGTCAATTCATAACAAAGGGCCAACAAGTTTCAAGCTCTCGTGAACTTCCGACGTCTATCACGGTCTTTACACCCATTTTTACATGGGGTTTTCGAGCCTGTAGGCTCGGGTAAACATTCTTATTAGGCCCCGTATACACGGTATTGGGTATCTGTCAGCAGAGACTCGTCTTGGTTCCTCTCCGCCTGAAGGAAAAAATGTCGATAAACTGTGTTTTCAAACCTAACAGATTGGCAACAGGCAAAAAACGACTATAACTCAACTGAACGAAGCGTTTCTAGATTTATTTACAGTTACCGTAACAAGTACGTTATTGCATCAAGGGAAAAAAAAATAAACTTGGATAATGCGCGAAATCACTGAGAAAAATAGACCGTAGGTGGGCCTAACTATCCATGGTAATTGCATTATGAATTGTGGAATTGGGGTTAAAAACATGGTCTTGTGGCATGAGTCACAATAGTTATTTTATATTATCGCTACATCTACTGATTAATTAATATCGCTGCTCCTATTTAAGATTGCCACTTTCTCTTCATATCGCAGCCTACACCTTTTTTTAAGGAACTCTCAAAGAAAATTTTTGGGACTTATCTACTTCGCTTTTAATATTCCAATAAAACGCTGATAGTGCCGTCGCATTTTCATATCCACCACCATCTTTGAAACTCAGCTTATGATTATAGTACATTTTTTTCCATTTTGTTTCTATATTTCCTATATTTCTCTCTCTCTCTCTCTCTATATATATATATATATATATATATATATATATATATATATATATATATATATATATATAATCTCTTTCTTAATATTATTTATATGTTTATGTTCACACAGGCAACAGACGCTCGCCGTTCTGTTCTGACGTCATTGTTATCTTTTATATTTACATAAGCTCTACCTATGATACTGAGGACTTTAGTTCATAGATATAGCTTAAATCTACATTTTTCATCCCTTAAATACATAACACAGACACACATACACAGGCACACGTACACACACACACACACACACACATATATATATATATATATATATATATATATATATATATATATATATATAATTATTATATTATTTAGTGTTAAGTGTATTTTAATCCATTATATAAGTATTTTCAAATATTAAATAGAAACGCCGCTTTTATTTCTATTCATATTCTATTAATTATTTGTGTGTGTGCGTTATTTTTAAATGATCTGTTTATAACTACTTTAACTCCGAGACAAAGACGAAAATAACATTTTTGAATAAGGTAGATATTCTCATCAAGAATTTTTTCCATCGTTGTCAACAACCCCTTTTGCATTCCCGACAACGGTTTTAAAGTGACTGCAAATTAGATTCATTAAAATCTCTACCAGTGTAGGTGACCGTCTGTTGTAAACTTGCATGACCTTCACCACTAGCGAGTAAAAATGTCTATCATCTAAATAAATTCTTACTATAATCAAGTTGAAACATCGTTATATATAACGATGTTTCAACTTGATTATAGTAAGAATTTGTTTAGATGATAGACAACAGAAGCAAAATTTTAGTATACAGCAATAAATGTTGTATCTTTATATTGTAGGTTTATGCCAGGCCACATTTCGCCAACGCTCAAGTATTATTTTTCAACACTTCAATATCGACATCCATAAAGCGAGCATGTACTTTTGATAACGCCAATAAAATATTAAAATAGGAAGCATTACTTTCGGAGTTCTCTTCATATATTTCTTTAAAAATTTTCTGATATACATGGAAACACACATTTATGATATTTGACCTTTTTCTTAATACAATTATATAAAGTTTGTTTTGAAATATAAACAAAGACTCGGGTGAAATTACGAGACCGTATAAATGGGTTCCCTCTCTATTGGAAATCATTATATCCAAGCAAAACAAATAACGTTTGATGAAGAAACTGATTACATTTGTATGGATTTCCTGACCTGGTATACAAAGATGATACAAAACTCTTAATATTGTCCAATTTTTATTTGCTTTTTACCAAAATAGTTACATATCAATGAATCAGTAGACAGTAACACGCACCGCTAATAAAAAAATGATGTTTTACAAAAGTATATAAAACAGGCAAATATTAAATATCAATAGTAGATATTCATGTATTTTGATATAATTATTGTGAGACAATGTTGTATATCCCCCTGACTTCAGGGGAGGTCGTCTTTTTTGACTGGGTCGATTCAATATCGTTGTATCTTCTTTCACTCCTCTTATCCCGGCCTGATGTCGAAATGTTTTGAAGTCCGGAGATGAACGAGAACTTCAACAAAAGGGATTTTAAACTTAACTATTTTATTAAACACGCCGTTCTATCACCCCCACTGGGAGCAATTTCCCCCATACTCGAAATAACCACGTCTAATGCGTATGATGTGTAAAAATTAACTCCACTGAAATTTCTTTCAAATTCTAACATACTCACGTTCAGCGTAGCAAATTAAAATCGACATTCATATTTTGTCTAACATCTGACTTTAAAGGTCAGACTCAGAATGTCTGAACCAATATATACTGCCACTAAAAATATAATAGTCTGAATCTTTTGCTTAAAACAATGCAAACACATGAACAAGAAAGATAATTTATTATTCGTCTTCCTTGTTGGATTCTGTTTGTTAATTTCTGATTATATGAAGATGTTATATTATTGTCATCGCTGTGTTGAAATTGCAATTATTTAATAATATTTTACACTAACATGATGAAATCAAGAACAAACAGTAAATATCGTATTTCAGCTAACCTATTTATAATGGAGGTAATGCAATGTTTAAAGAGATATCCAGAAATCAGGCAAAGCGTATTTTCCCCTCCAGATCTCTTTCAATATAATTTTTTTATTTACCCCATCAGATATCTAATTGCGAACACGCGATATTTTTATTTGTAGTTGCATAATTTCGAAAAAGTCTCTCGTAATCAAATAAGAACATGATTTTTAAAGATGTATATGATTGCTGATATCCTTTTAGGATGTTATTATTGTTTCAAATGTAAACAGGATTCGGTCTTTTTTCTCTCAAATATCTAAATTAAAAAAGTAAACTGAGAGGGAATTTTCCCCACTAAAAACAAAGCGTTCATTTATAAAACTATATTTTTATGCGACCCGGACATTTTGTAATACAGTTTTTCGTTATTTTAAAGATATATTACTTGAAATCTGTTAGCTAGGCTAAATACATTGTTTAATATACAATATGTTTAAAAAGAAGACAATGAAAATTATGTAATGATGAAAGAGAGGCAGCTAATAATGTTTTCTTGTGTTTTTTTTGAAAATTTAGTGAAACTTTTTCATGAGTGACTTCTTTATTTGCGTGCTTATGAATAATTAACTAGAGATTAATTTCATTATGTATCTATGAGATTTAAAAAAGACAGTTGTTATCCAAACTCTCCCACATCGAGTATTATTTCTTTTCATTCGTGCTATGTTAAGTCAACTTCTCAATATCTGCACAACACTTAGGGCGTTGTGCCAATTTCTGTAATCCGAGGAAATATAACTAATCATCCTGATGTTAATTATACGCCTCCTTATTAATATATATATAAACATATTAATATAAATATGCATTTAATATTATATATATATATATATATATATATATATATATATATATATATATATATACAAAGAGAGAGACAGAGACAGCGATAGAGACACAGAGAGAGACACAGACAGAGACACAGACAGACAGACACAGACAGAGAGAGTGATAGATTGTTGAAATTGAAATTTTTTTGAAACTGCACATAGTCTTACAACCAGGATCACACAACCCATCTCCTTTCTTAACAAGAATACTGCTATATAAAAATGGGATATTTATGCACAATCGGTATTAAAAGAAAACAAACATCGATAAAAGAAATTGTGATCAGACATAAGACGTCGAAATTTCCAAATTCAAATTGTTTGTGTCCATCTATCGTCAGTGTTTTCCTAATTTAGAATTATTGCCGACTTTTGTTGAACTTCGTTCCCTTCCAGAATATATAAATGATTCCATCCATATAGCATTATTTATTCTGAAAACGAATCATAATCCAACAATCTGTAATATATTTAAGTTAGATTATTAAGATTTACGTAAATTATATTTTCTTCTTCCGATTAGAGTCAACGATGCAAATTAGAGTTAGTGGATTTGAGTTACTCCATATTCGAGTTCAAATCACATCTAGGACTATAATAATAATGTTCAAAGCAACTAATCATGTACCTGATACAAGAACCAACCTTTTATTTGAAATGATATTCCAAACAAACGTGGCGTGTTAATCAATGGCGGGGTTTGGTCTTGACTATTTTACTCATTAAGTATCTGTCTATATTTCTCAGATGAGGTATTATGTACACTATTTACATTATTCTAACTATTGTCCTCATCTTTGTCGCTATATTTATTACAACGTTTCGGGTGTTGTACGCTCCGGACTTCTTCGGGTAGATGGCATGCCGAACTGAAGCCTTTATTTCTCTTACTGGGATAGACTGTCTTCAAGGACACATGGCACAGTGGATAAAGTTGTTGGTTAGATCCAGTGCGAGTTCAATACCCGGTAAAGGCAGTGGAGAGGAGAATTAACAGGAGATGACTGATAACTGACATGCAGTAAAACGGGGAACGTGGAGCAAGAACAGTCTCCATCGGGCATTTGTTTTCATTCTGTAGTTGCAGTCCACCGTTAAAGTGTCCCTTCTGCTCTTGTTATATTTACTCATTCAAGTATGTTCGCCATAACGTACGCCGTAATTACTATGAATATTTAATGCCATAATCACCAAAGGACACTTACGTTGAAAATAAAAGCCACACTGGATAGTGTAACAATGTCAAAAAACGGTCGATATAGGCTTGCTCATTTGGAATACTAATGGTTGGATATATACAAGAAATGTTGTTCTTTTCGCATAAATATATTTTGAGCGCATCCAATCTAACATATATATATATATATATATATATATATATATATATATATATATATATATATATATATATATATATATATATATATATATATGTATGTACTGGAATCACTTGGGTACTTAGTTGGCGGTATGATTTAATGTAATAGATTGATACGGTTGACATATAAAATACCGTTACTTCTTTCCATATAAAGTCTCTGTATACATACATACATACATACATATATATATATATATATATATATATATATATATATATATATATATATATATATATATATATATATATATATAACCTCTGTTCTAATCAGACGAGAAATTACATCTGTGTAGCCACGGAACTTTGAAAACATAAGTTATGTGAAATGTTAATTCTATTAAAGCTGTATCTCTTTCATCGATATTGAGCACTCTACCACAAAGCCTGTATGTCTTAAATACCTCCTTAGAAGAACACCAATGCAAACCAGCAGGTTTAGTTTAAAAATCAATCTTTCAAATTGACATAGTGTGTACGGGTGTGCGCATGCATGCGTGCCTTCATGTCTGTATAATATCAATTTTAAAAAAGTTATAAAAAATTATTACATTTTATAAGACACTGATGAAAAAGATTCGTGAAATAAAAATATGCTAGATTCAGGACTAATTTTCTCTTAATATTAGGTAAGTATGGCCCACAATTAACAATGATACACTTGCAATCATCCACAAATCATTAGTATTAATTAAATCATGCCACGGTTGTAGAGTTCCAATGACACAGACATTCGGTCAAATTACGCTGAAAACACCAGTTTCTGCCTGATCAATGTGGTTATGCCATATTGAACCCGGTCACTACATAGATGGAACTCCGTTTAGGAATGCCACCAAACTCTTAGAACCGGAAATATGTTTCGATTTTAAATGAACCATAAAAGATTGATAAGTCATAAAACATATCAATGAGTGTCAGGGGCTTGCTGAGAATGACAGAAGCAAATGAGGATTATATATGAACTGGATTCAAGGAAACAGAAGATGACGACTGACATTACATTTACATTTTGGAAGATCATATTTGATGGGACAACATGGATCCGGGAGTGTATTCCGAAAGTGGAAAATGTGAGAAAAAGACCATTATCATAAGATTTGTGGTAACAACTAGTAATTTCAACTATTAAATTATAAGGCATAGTTGTCGATATAGAACCGCACTTAAATTCGTGAAGTTTCCGTATCAACGGGACTACAAAGAAAATGTGCACGCTATTGCTTTACCAATGTATCAGCCATCGATCTCTAAATATAACGAATTATTCAGTGAGCATAAATCGGTTGGAAATGTTCGAAAAATATCCCACTTTTCAGTAAAATTTCAGTAAAATTAGGTTCCCTCAAGAGTAGTAATGTAATTACAATTGCAATGAAATTCCCGTCTGCGACAAAATTCAGTTATAATGATTAGATAGACAGTAATATCTTTAATATAAATACAGTTTTCATGGAAAGATGAAAAAATCATATCTTCAACGTCAATTATATGACACGTGCAGTTTAGGGTTTTTTTGTTTTTTTTTTCATAGATTTTTAAATCATCGAATTTAAATTTTGAAAAAATCGAAATGATACATGATACTTTTTAAACATCGGCTTTCACCCAATGCAAGGCAGTAAAGCCACTAAGACAAGGCGTTACTGGTTGTGGAAAAATACGTAGAGAAACATTAATAGTAAGCAGGAAGAGAAAGGTGTAATCAGGAGGACAATAGAATGCCATCGACATTACTTGGAGATTAAAGAAGACGGAATGAGATTCCACAGGCGAGAAGTTCGAGAAAGACAAAAAACTCTTAGCATGAAATTTATAGTTACATCTACTCAGCCCAACAGTAAATTGATGAGATTTCGGCGCCAGTCTAGCACTGCGCTTAAATTCAGCGAATTGAGTTCATTCGATTGCACGAAGCGCTCATCTGAACCATTACCCTGATAGGATTTATAGAAAAGTCAATAACAGTCAACCTTTCAGCGGTGGGAAGGTGACTGAAATCCGAGGCGCCAGATCAGATCCGATAATATTGCTGATTCATATTCTCCTTTGGATTTTATCAAAGAACTCAAGGTAAATGGCAGGACATGTAGTCTTAAATATAAAATGAAGATGCAAATTTTTCTTTTAACATCTCCATCTTCGGGAGAAAAAAGTTTATTGTTTTGAATGAATAATTATATTAATGGCATGCTAAATACATTAATATATAGTAAGTGAGTAATTGGAATGATATCGTTTGAGCGTACGAGAATTATTCATATATACATACACACACACGCGCATATATATATATATATATATATATATATATATATATATATATATATATATATATATATATATAATGCAGCGTTACATTAGAAAATGCACAAACTCACTACAAATCTGTACATCAACGTTAAAAAATAACGTTGAAGCAAGATGCGCATTTTTGTAGTGGATATGTGCATGTTCTAATATAACACTGCATAATAAATAAATATTTATGGCTCTACTTTTGTATTGAGCCAAGTTTCAAATTAATGTTTTGAACGCGGAAATATTACTCATCGTAATTTCACATTTATATATATATATATATATATATATATATATATATATATATATATATATATATATATATAGAAAGAGAGAGAGAGTGTGTGTGTGTGTATCCATAAAATTCACTTTAAAAATAACTTTATTTGTGTTTGCGATAGAAATAATCTGTAAAAAATGATATAAAGTTTAATGCACCTAGTTTTAAGTATAGCTACAATAACTAATGTGATTTCAGGCATTACTGTAAATCAGTTGGCAAATGTTTTCCGTGAACTGAAAAATCGTATTACCGTTTCTATTGCTAATGATTGAGGACATGTGGAAACTTAAATAAAATTGCAATAAAACCTTAAAAAATATAGATTTACTTCTTTCTAATCCTTTATACAAATTATTTCTAACGGAAATACAAATAAAGTTATCAATTTTTTAAAGTGCAAACAAACTTTATGGACACACATTTTACATATATATATATATATATATATATATATATATATATATATATATTGGAATAAATCTTAACGAGCCAGACAAACCTACCTAGGCTTCACCTAATCGGATCTTCAGGGCAAATTGGCTTCCCCGAAGGTCCGTTTAGGCTCGGTAGAATTTATTCTAATTTACCACTATACTTAGTGTATTGTTCTCTCTACGTTTTCGTTGTCTTTATATTCGCTTAGGTTTTTTCTTTGGACTAAGGACTTACGAAACTTTACGGTTTTTTTCCCCTTGTAATGATGTTTTTAATTGTTTTACTTGCAATTTTTTTCTCGGGTACCAATTTGCCCTCAGGTATCTACAAATATATCCGTGGTTTTTTCAAGCAAGTACTTTTAATATATATATATATATATATATATATATATATATATATATATATATATATATATATATATATATATATATATATATATTGTGTCCCGTATGATTTCCCTTTAGACCAAATTTACACACATTCATTTTATCCATTCATTCTATGGAGTATGAAAACCGACTTGTTTTCCAGGAGACGTCGTCATACGCGGAGAAACAACCCTCGAGCTTGTATCTAGTCTGGGAAGGTGTGAAGCGCTTAACAAAGAACAAAATTCAATCTTACAAACATTGATGTCACCAAACATTTTTACATTCCTTGTTTTTATCAATTCAACACAAGTAAGGCGATAATGAAACTAAGACTCTCGAAGTACTGGAAGTGAAGGAGAATAAGAATTACATTAGATTCTACTGGAGACCCAAAATTAAACAGGAAACAAGTGATACACTTATACACATATTCTAAACCTGAGAAGATTGTGAAAAGGACGATGAATAAACCTATGTAATCCTAGTGAGAAAAATAAATAATTACAAAATAAATGATGAATATTATTTCTGATATTAGGCTGACACGTTAGAAGTAAAGAGTTGAGTTAGACTTTACAAGGAACAGGAAACTCAATACTAATCATAGATATCTACTCCGGTGGTTAAACAGACGATAGGCAAACCTATCTACTCCGGTTGAGAATAATATATACATAAATAGTAAATACAATGTAAGAGATTAAGTGTAGACCTAAGAAAACATGTGATAAATACCTACCTATGTTTATGTTTATATATATATATATATATATATATATATATATATATATATATATATATATATATATATATATATATATATATAATAAAAAGGCTTAAACACTAACATTCAATGGTCACAATTTATTCCATTGGAATCGAAAACACGATCCAACCCATCAGATCCACAAATTCAAAAAGAAATCGGAAAAGAACAACTCCGGAAATAAAAATAGAATTTAGAGAGAGTGTAACCAACATACACAACATAAGGAACCAAACCAGAGAGTGTAAAGACGCAAATGGTATTAAATGACAGTCAAATACATTTAATTGCTACTAAACTCGTAATAAATCGTATTCAGTGTTAATAGATTTTGATATATAGAGGGCCTCAAAAATGTGAATTTTTGTTTATTTCCATGTTTTTGCATATTGGTGTTGTCAATAAGCATTTTCCTGTATTTTGAATGTGGACACCAATGTGTCTCTAAATGTTTTGTGATAGGACTTGTATCTGACAAATAGAATGAAAGCCGTCTTGATAATTTTGTGGCAAATATTTTTACCTAATTTTCACAGATACAATCTCCCAAAGGACATTTAAACTGATATACTGGTATATATATTGGTATTTTCAAAACACTAGTTGACGGAGAAGTGTTATTGCGTATGATTAAGTTTGTTGTGTTAAATTTAATATATTATATAATTACTTTCATTTTTTTTACTTGGATCAGTTGGGAATATATTACTACACATGAAATTTTTAAAGACTTTTCCATATTGTGTATAGTTAGAATGCATTTGATTGTGTAATAGTTCGGTGATATGTTTAGGGTTATTTGATGACGTATCCACTAAAATAACATTCACAGTAATAATGTATATCGGATTAAAAATAAAAATATATCATTATTCTTTAGAATTTACTTGGTTTATGTTTAGGTATAGATCTGAGCACCTATGAAATTTTGAGTGTACAATGAGAAGGATTTCACTTAAAGGAACTATTCAGACTTTCTTGATTGGCGAAATTTCTTTATGGCTCAATCTATATAAAAACGTCGGATCTAACGATGATTAACTCTGCTCAGGGGCACGCAAGGGGCGTCTACCGTAAATATTTCAGATAAAGTCCATATGTAAAAAGACAATACGAATAAAAACAAAGGTAAATGGACTTTATCGATGCAAATTAAACCAATCAGAGTTAAATTTTGGTTCAATCTTAATACACACACACACACACACACACACACACATATATATATATATATATATATATATATATATATATATATATATATATATATATATATATATATATGTATATATATATTATTTTTTCGGTTTATACGTTACTTTTTATGGATACACATAAAAGCATTAATTCGAGATTTGCTTAACCGTAATTTTCTGTTGTTGAATGTTTATAGTATGCCATGCTTAATGGTGGTTTCTTCATAGGATGCAAGCTAGATTGATGCGCATATTTTCTAGAAAATTTCTCAAATGTTCAGACCGGTTAATGTAATTTTACAGTTTAATTAAAGAACAGAGCATTTACTTATATAAGTGTATACATAGGACTAACGTATAAAAAGAAAATATATTAAATATTTGTCGGAAATAATCCATTTCCCATATATATATATATATGTGTGTGTGTGTGTGTGTGTTATGCCAGAAGGCAATCTTGGGGCAGACTTTATTCAGAGCTGCCCATTAAACCCATGGATCTCTCTCTCTCTCTCTCTCTCTCTCTCTCTCTCTCTCTCTCTCTCTCTCTCTCTATCTATCTATCTATCTATATAAATATATATATATATATATATATATATATATATATATATATATGCGTGCGTGCGTGTTTGTCTCTGTGTGTGTGTATATGCCTGTCTGTGTTACGTGTTAACTTCATTTTAATACATTGTATAAGTATTCTTACGTATATTTAAAATCGAATGCAAATCTTCTTTCCAATTATTTCCCCAGACATGCTACTAATTTTCTTCTCATCTTTAAGTTACTTTTCGCGTGGCAGAATTATTATCTTCTATGTTGATATAATTTATATAAATGATTCCAGTGGGGCGTTTATTTCAACTAATTCTCTTCATCATCATGATTTATTCAGTTAGCGCATTTTCCGTCGCAAAGTCTCCCTGTTTAATTGTGGTTTATTGTGACATTCAGGATAAATACTGCAACGTTTTGCCAGTTAATTTTGTAAGATATTGACTTCTGAGTTGCAGCCTTTGCTGACGACACTCCGCTTAGCCCAAGTTCGTTAGGGATAGGTGTTCTTCAGCGGTCGGGTAAGGAAACCCTCTCTCATAATTTAGCAGGCAGGTCGATGACGCTGACCGGGTTGTGGCCGCCGCAGTGCCCAGGTTAATTTTAAGTCATGTGTAAGATATGTAGGCCTTGGATGCGTACATTTTCCTCATCTCACCTGAGTAAAGCAGTGTCGACTGCTTTGCTGCAAAGGTTCTACAAACACATACACCTCAATTAATAGTGCTATTTTATAAATGGAAAATTCCCAACAGTTTGACTATTCGAAACGGTATTTGTATTAGGTGAAAGATTTCCTACTTTTGCACCATAAAGTAAATGTTTGTCGAAATAATCCATTTTAAAGAAAATATATATTAATATTGCGATTTTTGACCCGAAATTTGCTTCAGCTAGTTTATATAATCGATTCGATGGCGGTTTAATAAAAACGAGTAAATAATGTCTTGCCGATGGTCAGGAATAAAACCAAGCTTTACTTACGCATGAAACAGATATTATATCTGGAATTATATTTTAGCAGCAGATTGTTTCGTATCAGAGAGAATGCTGAGTAACCTCTTCTGGAACAAAAAAATCTAGTTCAAAGTAACATTTTTGTCAAGCAATGAATTCTTTTTTGTTCTTTTTTTTTTTTTTTTTGAGATAAAAACATATACCTGTTTCGCTAGACATGTAATCAAAAATAAATAACTATTATTCATTACAAGCACTTTACCAGTTGGATTCATCGAAACATTGTTATCCATTTCCCATCGGGAAAACAATACAATTTGCAGTATTTGTCCTTCATACATTCTTGTTTCTCTCGAGGAAGATATATTTAGAGATGTACTCACATTGCATTACCAGTGGATGATCATACAAGCGAACAAGGTGCTTCATTACTGTTGTTTTGCAGAAGGCAAAAAAGCACAGTGAAGCAACCGACCACAGGAAATCGAAAAATAGATGAAAACATGATTTTCTCCCAATGACGAATGTTACCTCTCAGAAAGCATTCACTCGAAAAAATATACGAGTTTCTCGGGAAAAAAAATAGCAGAATCGAACATCTGATGTAAATCAGTTACTGAAAAACGGAACGAAAAAAAGTTACTCCAAATAATTGCTTTCTTAGGATTAATCATAGATAAATATATTTACCATTATTTTCAATGAGGAGTTGATATTTCTCAGTGAGTTCTTCGGTAAGATTTGAGTTAAATTTAAGTTCTGAGGTGAAATGTTTTGAACAAATTTTGAATGTGGTTTTGATCATAGATAGTTTTCCGCATGAAGATTTTTTTGTTTTACTGTGAAAGATAAGGCTAATATTTGTTTGGTAGCCAGTCGCGTGAATATTGCGTATTGGGTAGATTAAACCAATTGATATCCCATATATATATATATATATATATATATATATATATATATATATATATATATATATATATATATATATATATATAGGGGGTGTATGTAGTAATGGTACCGCATTAGTATTTGAATAAATAAATAAGTATTAAACGTTTTGCAAATAATTTTTTCACTGTGTTCCATCTAATATTGGACTAGAGACATGTGAAGAAGAATTGGCAGCCATTTCTAGAACTCGAAAAAAAAAAAAAACATTCGACGGTATTCATTAAAACATACTGGTTTTCAATCCAAAAGGAATATTTCACATTATCTAAAATTGCTTTATCATTGTTATTGCCATTGTCTACTTCCTATTTACGTCCATTACGTTTCTCAACGCTAAATAACGTAAAAAATAAGGAGCGAGAAAAATTATGCCCAACTGAAGAATAAACGAGACTGCTTATCGTACATTCGACGAAACAATGAAGAAATTGCCACAAACAACAGGCACTGGTTTCAAACTAAATAAGCAGCAAAAATATTTGGATAGACATTGAAATGAATTAAGTTTAATATTTGCGCACGTATTTTTTTTAAATTTATGGTTTTATTTCATCGCATTTTAAAAAAATTGATAAGTCTTCCGTGATACATTCATTTGCGCCTAGGCGTGCCATTGCTTAAAAAGGTTGAGAAATGTCCGTTTAATTGTATGCGTCTTTCCGTTGTCATGCATGGGGATAACATTTTCCTACTGATGGGCTTAGTACTCTTTTTCACAAATCTTTTGTATCAGATGCTGAGTTTATAAATCGGTATTTATTATTTCATTGCGCTTTAAGTACTGTAAATGAATAAAACCCCGAGGATACCATAACTGTAAAAATACTAGCTTTCATTCATGGTGCTCAGATTTTGCGGTCCGTTGAGATGATTATCATTGTCAGTCCAAAGCGTTTTGCGTTAAACATTAGCGTATGTTACGCTACTTCAGTCGTATTCTTAACTGACACGTATGTTTATTATTTAGGGTGATACATTCATTACACTTGCGTTTGATAAAACGGAAATTACTTATGCCTCAACCTAATATTAAAACGTTTTAATAGGAATGACTATAGAAATTAATAAACAAGTAAATTGAATGCATATTCTTCCGTTGTGGAAGAAAAAATGTGTATTCCACGTTTCGGCGTTGGAGTATTGGTTTCGTCCAACAAGCGCTTCTTTATCACTCCCGAAAGGATAATTAGCTTTTTCTTATGAAACCACATCTGCACCTTTTTTTTAGGTATCCAGTGCGCAAAAACTATAGGGTATTCCTAGACATCATGCATTATGGCTTGTACAGGTCCATATCTATATCCAGGATTATCGCCACTTTTGCGGACGTGATTTGTCTGACTTCTCCAATTGGAGGCATACATCCTCTGGATGTGTTCTTCCATCCATGGACAAGCTGATCGGTCCTCACCCGCTTTATGCATATTCGTCTCGTTCTGAAAGGTCCTACTCACTCATTCGTTGAATTATGATGAGTGCTTCATAGTGCGCCTACTCCGATGATGGATCTACGCAAATTTGACGCCGCCTGCCGACAGAAAGCGAATTAGGATGATATTCAATAGGTTTGACCTTGTGGCTCCCAGTTATGGAATTCTATACGCGAATGCCTACACGTAATCTGCGCGAATGGTGTTGCGTTCCAGCAACTATTTATTGATATATGCGTCTGTGTGTGTGCCAGTGTTTCCTGCACCGTAATCTTTTATGGTTCTCTCCGACGACGGCAATGGGGATGTAAATCCTGGCGAAGGAAGCTCTCATATATTATATATACATATTTTATTATATTCATCGTTATTTTTAGCGGATACTCATATTTGAGCAAACGCTCCATTTATGTATTAAAAAGTATCTGCTCGCTTTTAGATCCAAACGTAAACAAAGCAATTTCTGAAAAAGTAATGGATTTTTTTTTTATTTGTAAATCAGACAATTTTATCACTTATCATGTTATTTTTAGTTGGCAGGTATGGAATTTTTGAGTGTCTAGAGCGAAAAGAATTTCGCTTAAAATCACTATTCCGCCATGCTTGATCGGCAAAAGTTTGAATTTAAAGCGCTTTGGTTCTAACGACGGCCCCTTTTGCCGAGGAGGACGTAGGTTCGAATCCTGCTGGAATGCGCATATTTTTCATTAATAATATCGAATATTCAGGCCAGTAGACGTAAACAAATAAATACACATAAAGAAACGTCGCATCTAACGATTTCAACAGTCAAAATCTGTCGGATTAATAAATAAAATATCCATATTTTTATATCACACGTTAATATAATTGATAAACATATTGGAATAATAATCGCCCGATTCTATTTGAAAAAGTGAATATTACATCGGCTAATGTGTTCGTGAAAGACTAATAAACACTTTCTTATTCAATAAGTAAATTATATTCTATATTCATCTTGAATTTCTTTTTAGAATACGTTACATTGTTTTCTTTTTTTCATTTTTTGATTGAGACAGTTTGTGGTTGTCTTTTCATGGCTTTTAAATTATATTGCATAGGTTCTTCGTTTATGGCACGACAAGTATTTGTGTTACACACAAACATCATTCAGTCTATCTCTCTTTCTTTCTATCTTTTTCTCACTTTCTGTTTCATTCCCTCTCTCTCTGTGTGTGTATATATATATATATATATATATATATATATATATATATATATATATATATATATATATATATATATATATATATATATATACATATATATATATATATATATATATATGTATTTTGAACAATAAAAAAAAAATTAAAATCTTCAGACACACTGGGTTGTAGATTAATATTCTTTCGTTTTTTTTATTATTATTCCATTTAGATTCCTCGACTAGTTTCGGCCGAAATGGCCATCATCGGGAGGAGAAATATTTCTGCTTGCTGCTAGCACTGAACAACAGAAATATATATATATATATATATATATATATATATATATATATATATATATATATATATATATAGAACAGACAGATTATGAGTACACCGTTCTTAGCATTTAATTTTTTTTTAAACGTGCTCAATACAACCAAGACCAAAATATTATAATATTTTTATTTAAAAAAATATTTTACATCGTTACATAAAACTTTCTTTGTTTCTAAACTTAAAATTATTCCATCATCGGGTGATATTAGGTAACTTATTATTAAAATGATTTAGCTGTGAAATCATAAAACAATACGGTAGCTTATTTCAGCGTTAAAATGGAGGGGGACGTGATTACAACATTTTGTGAGTATGTCTAGATTAACCAATGAAATCGCAGCTCAAGGCTAAAGCAGAAAAGTGAGAAATATGATGGGAAGTTAAGAGTAGGTGCGTTATTCATTCATGTCTAGATGAACTGACATATTTAAGACGGGTCACCATTAGATGACATCCGGTTGTGAACGTAAATTTAAGATACAGTAAAGTAGACATGGGATATATTTAACAAAATTTTAAATTTAAGTTACGAAAAATTCGATGTAGCGATGTAAAATATTTTTTAAATAAAAATCTTATTATAATTATATATATATGTATATATAATTGTGTATGTGTGTGTATACATAGAGAAATACAGAGAGAGAGAAATGTGAGTGCCCCCCTCCACTGAGCCGTATAGATTTTATTTCAATCTTGCATTTCGTTTTATTTAATCGTTATGTTTAGTGGATACCGAGTTTGAATAAATTTTCTGTTTTTTATATATCTGTCATTTGTAGTGTTTTTATAAATGTGATATATATATATATATATATATATATATATATATATATATATATATATATATATATATATATATATATATATATATATATATATACGGTTCCTCATCCGCAACCTTCATTTTCGCCAAGAACATAAAAACTGTTCAATATATAATCTTTTGGGTTGTTCTAAGTATATTGAATCTACAATTTCCTCTGGTAATTCATCTACCGAAATATACCTATCATTCAATGCATACTTTTACATTCTTCTGAACTCGACCTTTATACTGGAAGCGAGCGCTCCAATGCAGTGTCTGGCGATACAGATCTGGATTCTTTAACACGTCTAAGAACTGAAGACGTTCACAAGAATAATAATCAGGAAAGAAAATCGAAATACAAGAAATTGTTGATGAAGTAGATATATGATAATGTTCCCTGGATATTAAGTATGTATCAATTTTAATAGGAAACAGCAAAAATTAAAATAACGAATGACAGAAAAGTAATACGTCCGTAATTATATAAAAAACTAAAGTCTTTGAAAAAAGCGGAGTTGCACAAAAGTAACTCTTGATTAATCTATGAAAAGAAAGCTACCATAAATTAATTAAATTATTTAAAATAATACATTTTTTCCTACTTCCTAATCACTATTCTTCAAGTTAGTCATCCGTTGCTTGAAGAAGAAATATTTCTCAAGCCTGTGGAATGTGTCAAGCGTATGCCCCTTTTTCAAGAACGCGAGTGCGCTATCTTCCCTCTTCCAGTGTAGAACCATCAATCTCCTCAGTATCATCAGCAAACTCTTCGAGGCTATCATCAACAAGTTCTCCTGGCACTTAGAGAAGAACAACCTCTTCACAACGAGATGTAAGTGTTTTGATCGGCTCCATCCACTGCTGACATCCTAACTGCTATCACTCACAGAATTAATGAGACTATAAACGACAAACAAACCTCGAATATCATAGCATTAGATATCTAGAAGACATTTAAAAAGGTGTGACACAAATGTTTGATAAAAAATATCTGCCCAGTTGGCGAATCATTGGAATGCACTTGTAGATTATAAAATCATTCGTAATAGGTAGGTTCCTCAAGGTAGTTATAAATGACCAGTCCTCCTGGCTGTCAACACAGCCGTTCTACAGGGGTCAATCCTGGAACCAATCCACATTTTAATTTTCATAAAAGACTTGCCTAAATATATTCTTTGTCATTTGCAAACATCTATGCTGAAGATACAATTATATACTAGTGCACCTCTAAAAAGCTTGATGATCAGCTTTTGGGAGCTGAGCAATCTTCTCATCTAACGCGAACTACCAAGTCGGAAAAAAAGAACTGGCTGTTTACATTCAGTGCTTCAAAAGACAAACTAATTACATTCCACCATCATCAATAGAAATTCGAACTACCGCCAGTCACGATGAACAGATGTCCTCTCGGAGATACAATTGACCTTGGGCGACTATTGCGCCTTAAACCCATACCTGCGAATTGGATCTCGTACATACGGGTCACCGCTATAAATGCAGGTAAAATGATCGTCTCCATGTACCACACCGGTTAGGAACTGACATCTCTAGATCCTTATCAGTCCAATATTGAAGAATTGTTCTCATATTTGGGCGGCAGCTGTGCATAAAGCACTCGCCAGTATCGATTGGGTGGAAAAAGCCTCTCCAATTCCTTGTTCGTGATGAATTGTTTTCCACTTTCAAACCTCTCACTCAAAGGTGGGATGTTATAAGTCCTTTGGTGATTTATCGCTACTTTCACGGAAAGATTTCGGACGGACGTCATTCTTTGGTTCCGCTACACCTAAGATTCACGGCAAGTACACACCATGCCACTGACATTGAAGAAAACCACGCATATTTCCTCCGTGTTTCATTGGTTAGAATTAAGTTCTATTCGAACAACTTCTTCCTTCGAAATGCTGCTCTGTAGAATCGACTTCCAAGCGGATGTTTCCCCGATCACTACAGACTTAATTTTTCCAAGTCTAGTGTTATCCGTTACCTTCCTCTTCTATCCATACAAACTGCCTCCTGACGTAACCATCTGCCTCGAATTGTCCCCAGATTTTGTACAGGCTGAACGTTACTGTAAAAATAGAAATATGTAAATAGGTTAATATAATTTTTGCGCTTGTCTCCTGATCAGGATTTTTGCTGAAATAAAACTAGATTGTCGAATAAAATATAAGTTAGATACCTCTACGAAATGTAAAATGATGAAAAAGACGCCGAACTTGACGAAAACAAGTTTTTATCTTCTAATGTTCATATTATTATTAAAGAGGGAAGGTCTAAGTATTTTGGGGATATTTTTTTACATATTTAATCGTTCCTAGCACGTCCGAAATTTTCGTTAAAAATCTGTTATTTTTGTCAAAAAAAAAGGACAGATAATCAATCATTTTCAATCATTTTTTCCATTTGATTAATGTATGTAATACAAAAAAAAAGTGCTAAAAATTATTCATGTTATTTACTAGCCTCGGTTAGTACAAAGAGAAACAAGGTTTTTTAATCAAAATTTAGAATGTTCTAAAAAGAAGGAAACATTTTTAAAAATAATTTAAAAAAACTTTGTCTTTTCTCTTCATAAAAACATAAGCATTTTGACGATACAATTTTGTTTTCATAAAGTTTGGCTTCTTTTTCATCAGGCTATGCTCTATTTTTTAGCGAATTTGTGGAGGTATCTAATGTAAGTCTTTCCTATCTTCTAGATGTGTTTCATTGACATAATAATAATCAGTGTTCTCTATAATGTCGCCACTGCTATTGTTAAATTACAATTTGATTTCAACTTTAAATAATATGACATAATATGTATAATATGGAACTAATTTACTGAGCCTTGCATAAATATATTATCGTCTATCCGAAAAAATAATTTGAGTTATAAAATAATTTGGTAACAATTTCTAACAAAACAAATAAACGCTGAATTAAAAACAAAATCTGCTCTTTGTATTTCAAGAAATAAAACCTTTCTATCTCATAAATTGTCATCTATGTTCAAAATGAAAAAAAAAAGAATTTTGAAAAGGGAATACTGGAATGTCTTTAATTTTATTATTTCAAATACATTTCTTGCCTTTTGTGCGGACTTCATTTTATAATGATGTAAATTATTTTTATATGACTTTCGCCTTATATTCCAAAGTTTATTTCATTATACATGTTAATTCCATGTTTATTCTTGAAGAACGGGATGGTGACTCTGCATAGATTCTATAAATTATTATTCCTTGTTATGAAAGATGTTGGAAAACATCCTTTTCACGTCTCCACAGTTATTATTGAATTCCGCTTCTCATAGATTGGGTATCAACCAATGATACAGGAGACTGCTATTTATCCCAGAGCACTTATGGAGGAAAAGACGGATTCAGGTCTTTCATAACATATGTGTGTAAATCTAAATTCGAGTTTAATCATGAAATACAAAGAAAATCCACGTTCTCTTATTAAGCTATATGGATAATGTTCGGAAACTAAACGTCAATCGAAAAAACCACAATCGGATAGAGACATTAGCAACTGCTTTATTATTTCATTTGTGTCTAAACAATAACGACATAATGCATTGCTGGAACAGCTAGATGACTTTGACATATATGGAAAGGATATTAAAAAAAAAACAACACTGGCAGCAAACCGCCTGGATACGGATAGAAACTGCGTTCAATAAATATACAAATGATGTATAAGACACAGGTGTGCTATCTCACCGGCGTAATTTAACCTGTACAATGAGGCGATTCTGAGAGAATTAGAAGGCATATAAGGATTCATTTTTGGCGACCACAATCTTAACAACATAACATATGCATGTAACATAATAGAGAAAGAAGGGAAACTATAAGCACTCATACGGAATGTAGTAGAAAGGACTAAACATTAGTTGCAAGATGGAGTGAATAATTGTGACCAAAAAGAAAATCCCCACATGCATAAGACTAATTGGAGATACGAAAACAATCAAGTAAACCAATGTAAATATCTGGGAAGTGTTTTAACAGAGGACAGAATGTGACATTAAAATTCAAAGTGCCACTTGGATAGCAAAAGATGCCTTTCAAAAGAATTGAGAAACAAAAAAATAATTAGAAACAAAGCGGATTCATTTTGTTGAGGAGTCAACCATGTCTTTGTTGATAATCGATTCAAAAATCTTACTGGTGATACTAAATTGACTGATAAGGAATTTGTAGCTTTGCAGATCAGACATAACATCACCTTCGTTCTCATGGTGAAGCTTCTTCAAGCCAAATGCCTGTGGTTCAATCAACAAGCGTTCGACTGGAAAAGCTTCATGGAAAAACATTGTTTGGCCGGATCACTGGCCACTAAAAGAAATCATATGACGCAATAGTAAAATTTTATTCGATTATAACATTCGGCTCTAGACGATCGAGGCACAGATGAGGCACTTTGAGGGTAGCAGAATGGGTGAACCTTTTAAAGGTCGTGTCTTCTTTTTCGCATGACAGCGAGTAAGTAATTTATTTGTAGATTGAAGGCCGTAAGAAAAACAACCATGTTATATAAACAATTAAATTTCTAGATATTCTTTTACATAGATGCATAAGTGATCCATATATGGTTCCTTGATTTATCCTCCTTTACCGGCAATGATGGCTTCAATGACAGACCGAAAGCTTTGACATGCACGTATATGATCGTTATTGATATTGGTCTTTACTCGGGTCATGGCAGCTTTAAGGGTATCGGTTGCATTGTGGGAATGTTGATTACTCTCTCGCTCAGTAACATCCACTTGTAACATTCAGTGGGATAAAAGTCTGGCGAGTCATGTAGACATATGTATGTCTGGTGTGATATTGTTGTGCAGAGTGGTCAGTATCATAACCAGATACTGTGTACTATTGTGTAACATGCGGTCTTCTAATTCATACACAGTCTATCACAAATTTTCCAGCAGTTCAGTGTAAAAAAAAGCATTCAA
>OZ010571.1:117863120-117938120 GCA_963932145.1 Acanthosepion lycidas
CTTAAAAACAGCATATTACAGAAATCGTTGCCAATGGGGAAATCACGTAGAACAGTATCTTCGTTTCTATTAGAAAGAGCAGCAAGGTATCCTTAGAAGAAATCACATACTGTGAGCAAATAATAAAGAATTTTGGTGGATGTGTTATACATTTGTTTGATTTTTTCCCAGTAAAATCCTGCTTTAATTTTGGCCCATTCTATTCACATGGAAAATTCCTTTGAATTAAGCATATAGCTAAACATCAATGTTAATTATGTAGGCATCTTGATGTTAAATAGTCGACTAATATGACTGTGGCATTTTAGCAAGACAAATTTTGTCACACAGTAATTCGACTAATAGAAGGGATTCAGCTGTATGACCACGAAGCAACCAAGATCTCGCATTTACCACATCGTTTGTGTTTTGCTAGCAATTAACGCTGCAAAGTATCCATCCCAACACTTGTCAACATTAAAGGACCAGCTGTAATCATTAGATCACTCGTTCACAGGGAAACATTTATCTCTCGTAAAGTCCCGCAATTATCAGGGACAAAAAACATGTCGCCATAAATATTTGGGACGTCCGTGTATATGTGCTGAGTTTGTATTGTATCGCTTGTTACAATTTTTTAACCAAAATGCTAAATCAGTAATATTTTCCGACAAAAAATAAATAAAAAAAATGCAGAGAAATTCATTATTAAAAAAAAAAAATTGTTTTTTTCTTGTTTTGTTTTTTATTTTTTTACTTAAAATTAACTCCACATTCATTTACACAGAGACTTGTACTTGGATAGGAGTCGCCAGCAAGAGGTTCTATGTTTTGGATTATGATACATTTTTAATCCTAGATGTAATTATATAATTTCACATAAAAATACCGATATTAAAATATTAAAATGAGTACGTATAAATGCCATTGAAAATAGATTTAATTATATGCAAAAGTAACATAAATATCCACGGTTAGTGAAATCCATATCAACAGTCAAAAGGGAAGTAGAAATTTCAGTTTTACTAAGACAAGAGAGTTGATTTTACTTTCGCACAAATACTCTTCGGATATTCATGTATCCGTTTCGATTTTCCTTAATTCTGTTGCTAAATAATAAAGTAAACTGGGATACCTAACGTTTGCTTTTTGGATGTCTACGAAAATTTAAACTGAATTCTAGACCGTACTGAAGGGAATTGGAAACTACCCCACTAGAATATAAAATAATCCATAACAATTCGCAGATAATAAATATAAATTTTGCGCAACCTGTCTACATCTGAAAGGACTTTACATTTTAAATGACCAAACTATCAAATCATACAAACAACGTTGTTTTTTTTTAACTCATATATTAAGTCATTCAATTTATTTATGAACATTGCTGATAAATTCGAATAAATCTTCGAAGCCCTAATCAATACCGCGGTGGTTAACCACCACACATCCCATGATCTGCTCTCAGACAAGCAACATGGCTTCCGCTTTGCCCGATGTACAGCTGAAGTGCTTACGGCTATCACTGAAACTGTCTACCGAGCTCTTCAAAATAACGGGGAAGCCCGTGCCGTGGCACTAGACATCTCCAAAGCATTTGATAGGGTTTGGCATGCCGGCCTTCTTCGCAAGCTCCAGGGTTATGGCATTACGGGTGGATTGTTTAACCTAATACAATCACTCCTGTCAAACCGTGAATTGAAGGTCGTTCTCAACGGATTCTCCTCCAGTTCTTATCCCACGAACGCAGGTGTTCCTCAAGGCTTCATCATAGGCCCCACTCAATTCCTTGTCTACATAAATGACCTTCCTGGCGCCATAAATTCCCAAGTTGGCATCTACGCGGATGACACAACTTACTCCTGCCTCAAAAACAAATCTATTGTCACTGACAAAACTAACCTGGCCGTGTGTCTTGAAAAGGACCTCCAATCGGTTGTGAACTGAGGCAGGAATTGGCTGGTTTACTTTAAAGCTTCAAAAACCAAAACTGCTCTCTATTAATCACCACAGATATCCTCCCCTTCCCTCCATTAGAATGTCTGACGCTCAACTCCTCGAGAGCAACTCTCTGCGGCTTCTCGGTCTCACGTTGGCTGCTGACCGGAGATGGAATAAATACATTGAGTCAATTGCTTCGTCCACCGCAAGGAAAGTGGGCTCCCTGAGCCGCCCCAGGAAATTTTTCTCCGCAAAATCGATCCTCCAGATCTATAAATCAACAACTCGCCCTTGCATGGAGTATTGCTGTCATATATGGTCTGGTGCCCCTTTTGTTTGCCTCTGGGTTCTTGATAGGCTCCAGAGGCGGATATGCAATATAATTGGCCCTGTTCTGGCATCTCGTCTACAGTCACTTTCTCACAGATGTGACACTATTCACCGGTCGCGTGAAAATTAAAAGCGAGAAATAATTAAGGCGAGAAGAAGCTATCACGAAAGATATACTGAGCGATGTTATTTTTTTTAATAAAAGAAAACTGGTAAAGATTTTATTTTCATTTGCGAAGAAAAGTTTTGTTTTTTTTTTCGCAGAAGATCGTAATATCTCGTATCTATCGGAATTAATTTATGCTACGACGCGGCGAATAAAAGATAGCAATCTGACCATGGCAATAATGAAAATTACAAATTGGTCAAGTGGCCTGGAAGATAATCATAATCAGGTCACGCAGTGATCGAGAAAGGCATCAGCTGAGACCACCCCAGAGAGAAAGGAAAAGAATAAACCATTAACTATCTTTCGGAGATATCATTTGGTTTTGAAAAGACACCTGTTTTATGTTCAGACCATGGCATGATAAAAGGTTTTTATCGGAAACAGATTGTTGACGATAGGAGTACGAAGGCGTTGAGGTTACAAAGAAATTCACTTGACCATTCTGGTGATAATCATTTGACGAAAATCTCGTTGTTACGTTGCAGATGACATTCGGTTAAGATAGAGATTAAGGGCCTCACTACGAATCGTAGGGGCCCCGTCGGGGAAAAGAAAGAAAAGAAAAAGGAAGATATTTTTTCCTTTGAGCAAAAATTGTGGACTGAGACTAGACTAGCCACACCCACGCTGCTGAGCGTTCATTGGCTGAATGGTAACGTGAGCAGTGGGTGAAGGTAAACATATGAGAAGGAGGAGAAGACTGTTGTCGCCTCTGAGGGGATTGGTGTTAGATACCACTATGAGAAAGGAAGAATTTGGGAGGACGATTCGCTTAAGAACTCCTTTAAAGCAGAAAGTAATGGACTTCCAAAAATGGAAAGTGATAAATTTTCCTGTCCGAAAACAAAGAAAATCCTTATTGTGGATTTAGAATTATCGATGAACCTAAACCACGAGAGGCCCACACTTGATTTTGGTCGGCGTCCATATAAACAGTGTCGCAGCGAGTAGATGACAGTGAGAGTTCCGAGGATACGCAGACGCAGATAGAGTTGAGCTGTGAGCTCTGTGACAAGCCTCGCAGGAAGCTGACTGAAGATCCACGCATTCCGACTTCGACTTCTAACCAAGAACAATTTATTTTTGAAGAACGACTTAGACTCACACCACCAAAAGAGGTTTTACGAATATCGAATGAAGATACCAAAAACCAGTTATTGAAAAAAAACTTAAGCTATTAAGACTCGCCTAACAAACGCAAAGTGTCACGTATCCAGAGAAGCGGTTCGGGAGAAAGACGCCGTCCTGTATTCAGCAACCAGATATAAAAGTATTTGTTATTATTTTTTTAACACATTTGAACTTTTCGAGTTGTTACTTTATTTTATTTTACATATACTTGTGCGATGACACCTTTGCTCGAATTCGGCTTGCATTACGGCCCGGCGACTGATTGATTTCGTCTGCCTAAGATCAAATCACAACGTGGGTAGGTTAGACTAGAAATCAAAGCAGTTACTTCGGTAACCAGACGTTGTAGAAGAGCTGGGAATGACAAAGCTGATACCGAATCTAACCAGATTCCCATCCGAATCGGCCAAGGGTTAGAACGTCACATTTGGCGCCGCGACCAATACCAAGTCACATTGGTCATCACAGGATAGCACGGGGGCAGAGAGGCCGTTGTGACGTCACACAGACGCACCGTCGCCTCTCTCTGTCTGTTCTACAAATACTTTCATGGTAATTGCTCCGAGGAGCTGCATTCGCTGGTTCTCAGATTTCAGGAGTTCAAGCGCTCTACGAGGCTGGCATCCCGCTCTCACCCCATCACTGTCGAAACTCCTAAATGTAGCCGTCTCTTATACTCTAATATCTTCATGTCTCGCACCTCTCGCCCGTGGAACTCCCTTCCCTATTCCAGTTTCCCTGAGAGTTATAATCTCCAGCTATTCAAGTGTAATTTCAATCGACATCTTCAGTTAACTTGATCTATCCACTAACCTTCTCCTCATACTCTCTTCTATCACTCCTATCTGATCTCGCTCTATATTTTTTGTAACCCCTTGCGTCCTAGTGGCTTCCGGCCTTGCTTGGGGTGAGATGCTTAAAAAAAAAGCATCAGCAGGCATTAGTAAAAAATACTCGGTTTTGAATATGTATTTCATTAAATTATAAAAACAAATATAAAATAACAATATCAATTAACAAGCGCTGTTATGATCCCTTTAACAGTCAAAAAGCCATAATATCGTTTCTCTAATGAATCATAAACAGGTTCTAATGAAATGAAAATAAGATAATTTTCATTGAAGTCTTTCAAGAAAACAGTTTCATTCTCCTTCGGACTTTTAAATTATTATCATTTCCTTTTTAGCACCAACTTCTATTGGATAAAATGTTCATAATCTTTCTCGTCCACTCTAATATTTCCATTGCCACTACTCAGTTTAATGTCTATTCATTCGGTGTATTTCCGCGATTTGTCTAAATTTCGATGCTTAAAGCTTTTGACAAATTAAAGCTAAATATATCCATCCTTAAATCCCAAGATTCTTTTCCGGAGAGGAATGACGGTTCCAGTATAATTAAAGATTTGTTCATTTTGCACTTTTTGATCTTTTTATTCCAGCTCAATTGAACTGTTTAATATCTTTGATTTCATCGAACAGTTTTGTAATTCTGAGTTTATTTAATATCCAATAACCATTTTATGGGTGATACGTCTAAGAGAAATATCTATATACATGAAAGAAATAAGGTTTTTTATTAACTGGAAGAACAATGCCCAAAAGACATTCATACGAGAATTTTCACCTATCCGTATGAAATGTTTGCTATGTAAAATACCAGGTTGAGAATTGGTGCAGGATAGCTGCACTTGATGAACGTGAACGGAGACTGTGAGCTTTAGTTAGCCATCCTATCAGTGTGGTTTCGCGATGAAAAAACAAAAAAGTTCAGACGGGAAGGAAAACTCATGACAGCTTAATCCGGTGATTATATTGCATGTGTCTGCCGAGAGGCGTGTACTGGCTGGTATTGCCTGTGATCCGGAGAGGTTAAAATAAGGGGTAATAACGCATGAAGACAGTCGTTCGGAGTTTCCGTGGCAAGCACCGTTACTTTTTTTTTTTTTGTTACTGGTCCGACATTTGAAAAAAAAAACATTGTGTTGGTTTTCTGACAACTACATCTAATTAGTTCCACACATATCAGGCTACTGCGAAAAACTCTTCAAAACAATATCAACTTCATCTTGGCACTTGGAATGTACGAACTCTCCAGGACTACAACTCCACACCAGAAAGTAAAACAGCTCTGGATGCATTGAACTAAAGTAGTACAACATTGATATAGCATCAGTCGACTACATGAAACAAGAAAGCAAAATAAGAGATCTAACAGTATTTATGCTGCACTTAGATGCAATATATTCCCTTGTACAGTTTGTGGTCTTTCGTGCAATTCTAGAACAGGCGTCAAAATCATGCCCGTCTCAGGCATGCAGATAGTTCGTGGTCATCATAACCTTATACATCGAACAGAATGGCAAACTCCATAATATATTTCTCGTTTCATTTCAGTATTGGAAGTGCTCTCTGATGATCCGGCGGCCTTTAAAAGGGCTCTGCTGAAATAAATTATTATAATGGCACCTTAAAGTGGTCTGTTTTCCTTTTAAATATTAGCTCTGGATTTACATTGTGCTCTCAGGATTTCATCCTCCTTGAGATAGACCATACTGATTACCAAGTTCTTCATAAATTAATTATATATATATATATATATATATATATATATATATATATATATATATATATATATATATATATATCAAGGCGCATGTTGGTAAACGAAATGTACTAAATGCATTAATATGAGTATCCTCGACTAATCAATTAAAAGTGTACATATACCATTACAACTATTGTTAAACGAAATGCACTAGATGCAAACACGCAATTACGTGCAGATGCATATGAATGGATGTCTAAATAAAAAACGGAAAATTCATGTTAATGCGTTGTTCTTGTTCATTCATCATTCTCAAAAATTAAAGTTCTCGAAAATTGAGCTGAAAAAATAGCTCCGAATTTTAGGATGCACAAATTGACTGTTAACAACTGTGTTTTATGCATATTTTTTATACTTGTTTCATAAATATGCTTGTCACTTAATACCGACGAAAAGAAATATAATATGCGATTTTAAAAACATGCGCTTGGATAATAACTGAACTTACCGAATTGGAAAACAGTGTTTGGTGCATTGCACTTAAGAAATCCACTTATTTATAGTAAAATCTTGAAGCAACATATTTACCATCATGCAAAAAATCATGAAATGATATTGGAATAAAAATATTTCCAAAATGAATTATATATTATTCACATTGAATTTCGTATTGTAACATATAGAAACACACCCCATATATATATATATATATATATATATATATATATATATATATATATATATATATATATATATATATATATATAATTATTTATTTTTAAAGAAAACTTGATAGCGAATAAATGTTAAATTTTAAAGAAAACTTGATAGCGAATAAATGTTAAATTTTGATTTTGTAATCAGCAGTTTTAAATTTTAATATTAAATTTTATCATATAATTTAGTAATTATTCGTTGGAATAAATTATTTTTTAATACTAAACATCTGAATAGATATTAGAACATGACTTCGTTATCGAGCTTTTTGAATTTTCCTGTACTTGTGTTCTGATTGGTCCATCTAGCCTTTGTAACAACGTTTTCCCCTTGCGTAGAATATTAATTAATTTGAAACTTTTAAAACCATTTATTTTACATTCAACGTCATCACTTGATAAGACACCGAAGGTGTTGAAACAAAATGGCTATTTTTGTAGTGATTTTATAACATATTTATGTTATAAATTTTTTTTCTTTAAAAATAAATAATTATATCTGCTCTACTTTTATTGAGCACTCTTTTAAGAATAGTAATTGTTGGTTATTGGAATTGATTCCATATACACCAATCATATACTTGTATATATATATATATATATATATATATATATATATATATATATATATATATATATATATATATATATTGTACACCATAAAATTTTCAATGCTTGGCCGGCCAAAGAAGGCCACGTATCTTTCTAATCCATTTTTACAGAATAAAGATTGCGCCATACTCCACCATTTTACGATGTTTCCTCAGAAAATTAATATTAAGACTTCTAATCAGAAATTAAATTGAATATAGTTTTTAAATACGTACCTATTATCTTATTTAATAAAAATATCTCTGAGTGTGCATTATAATATCAAATAAAGTGATATATATTTGTTAATAATGGCAGAGTAAATGTGAAAGAAAGATCTCTTAGATAGAATAATTCCGAATATGCCTATCTATCTGTATGTTTATTTAATCCCTGTTGCAGATATCTATACATTCTGATTGGTGAGTCTCATGTACCCGAAAATTCAGCCTGTGGTTCATACTGTAAATATTCTGTGTCGACATTAGTTGATGTTCTTAAAATTGAAAACCATCTAGTGAGATCAACAGTTGACAAAGTGAAGTAAGCTTAAACCCTCCGAAATTCGTGCTAGTGTAACTATCGACAAATTCTGGACATACTCTTTGACCTTATCTTATTGTCAGTCGATGGTAGGTTGTTCAGTTATTTTGTAATGGCACTGCACGCTGGAATAGTTTAACGCGGATATCATCAAGAAATGACTTCGAAATAATCATCTCTTTAGCAAATCGATGATGGTAAAATTCGAATAAATATCATATGGTTGGAACGCAAATGTTCAGTTCACTCGGCCAAGTGCCTTTGTAGAAGCAAATAGGCTAAAATTTTTTATCGACAAAATATTAACCTTGTTTTTTTTACGCTACGAATTCACCCATAAATTATACAGTGAATTATTATTATTATTATTATTATTATTATTATTATTATTATTATTATTATTATTATTATTATCAAAAATATCACCTGATTAGAATTAGAGAATTGTAGCATTTTCATTATATTTGTTTAAACTGAAGTACTTTGATTAGACAATTGAGAATACAGTGTTCCCTTCCTTCAATAATACAAACGTAATTGACAATGTATGTTTATTGAATTACTATTAATTCTGGAGATATATTCTCCACTTTTAGTAAGTAATATAAAATTGTGACTTCAACTCGGGAAAATCTTTTTCAGCACAAACATCAGAAAGGAGAGTTGTCACAAGTTCGTAATTTGACACCGTACGTTACATTAAAGCACAAAATATATTGCTAAATACTATATAATTTTATATGGATCAATACATTTTCAAAGTTCTTATTTATTTTTATTAATATTCTAACCCAATATGCACGTTATATGTATGTATATCACCTCCGCTGAAAATGGAACGACACTGTCCTTCTGAGCAGCAGTGAGGAGGGTTTTTCTTTTTCCACTGCATGAATTACTTCTTTGTCTCTGGCTCAAAGTCACTAGCCCAAGACTCCTCCTGTGTTAGAAAACGTTTAAGTCAACCAGCTGGATTTGCTTAAAACAATGTCAATATATTCCGTACTGTGATCAGTCAGATGTACTTTCGATCAGGTGGCAGGAATCTTAGTGGTGCCAAGATCATTGTGTAGAATATTCGTAACTCTCTCAGAGAATGACTGATTTGATTTATAGTCAATTACCTGTCGTCCATTAACATCTATTAAACAGGATCAATGTTTCTCTCAGTTGTTGTATTTACAGGACGTCCGCAACTTGTGTAAACGGCAAGACTCTCATTTCAACTCTTATATTCATTTGCCTATATTCAACTGCTTATAAATATGGATCGTCATTCTCTAATGTAGTAACAATGTTAGCATAAATATCTTTTCGACTGAACCACTTTTCTACAGGTACTTGTTAATACTTTGATCCAATTGTATTCAAGTCATCTTTGAACACTCAGATGTCAGTTTACCTGTATATATCCAAGGAAGTTAATAATAAGAGAATTAATAGATTTAAGATTTCACAGATGTAGCATGACTCTTTCCTAGTCAGACTATGAACTTTTCCGCCTACCTTCATATATAGTTACCTATGAATTTATTTGATACTCAGTATTACTGCAATCTGTAGACATAATTATGATGCTACTTGGCCCATATAGTTTCATAAAGTAGTGAACTATGTTGTTTTATATGAATATAGTTTTAGCATGGTTGAATGGTGTACTTTAACTGCTAAAAGAACCCACTGCTGATCCCTTGAATGCCAATATGTATATTTTGTCTGCCTTTGAGAGAACACTGGACTGGTCTGATGACACAATCTGAGATAGTTTGTGACAGGTATTGCAAGGAAAGAGTTATGGCTCGATTAATCGGATTATTAAGATAAATACATTCACGGGATATAAGTAGATTCCAGTTCATGCGGAGAGAAGATTATTGGTGACTTTTACCAGATGAGAGCGCCAGGGTTTATATAATCAGTCGCAGAATCAGTCGCAGATAGAATTTTCTTAAAAGTCTGCTCCATAAATTTTAGATTTATCATTAATCTTGTTTTCTTAAATGAATGACGTCTTTGTGTTGTATGTTATATATATATATATATATATATATATATATATATATATATATATATATATATATATATATATATATATATACACACACACTAAAATATTTCAGCGAATATATTCTTCACAACGGCCTCACAGAAAGATACGGGAATATGAATTTTGTCTCTTTCAAATTTCTAATCTAAATGGGAATGGAAATTAAGACTGGAGAACATTAAGAGAAGCGGTAGTGACATCATCAAGCGAGATCATGCCAAGGAAAACTAGTCTATATTTCTGAGATGAGGTATTGTAACTACAGTGTACGATGGGCAAATTGTCGCCATTTTTTATTTTTTATTTTGCGCAAGCGTTTTGGGTATTTTCGATTTGGGCGATTGCCCAGTACAGTAGGGTCACCTATGGATCGCTTGTGAGTAAAAGAGCACCATGATATAATTCACTCCGCCAGAATTTTGGAAACGGCAAGTTGTACTCATTGACCTTCGAGGGAAAGCCCAATTCGAACATTTCAGTGTTTGGGTGTCAATCTGAGGACAGTGAAAAGACAGATTTGGATGAGTCTAATGGTGATTATGACAGCACGATAGCTCCGAAAAGTCACTCTGATCATTCATATAAGAATTCTGTATTCTCTACCATACCGTTGCAGTGTTTCCTGTTTCTTGTCAACAATTTAACATGTCATCCAACTCCGTTATTCCTAGCCTAGTTTACACTATTTACATTGACTGGAATTGACCCATAATGTACTGAGTTTAATAAAGAGCCACAGAAGAAGTGAACAAAATTTGAAGAGTTGAGTTACAAAAAGGAAAGAACTGAAACTAGAACAATCTACTCCGTTTACAAAAATAAATGGTTTGTTTCGAAATTCCAATTACCTGAAGAAGGTTGAAGCGTACAATTCTTGAAACGTCATGAATATAACAACAAAGATGAGGAAAACTGTTCGAAGAATGTAAATAGTGTAAATAAAGGGTGCGAATGACAAATTCTTGTCTAAATTACGCAGAATTGAAAATAACACTGATATCTCATTTTAACAGATATATTTACGAAAAGTACACAAAAATAATTTGAAATAATAAAGAGTATATTTATTCAATAATAATATAAATTCTGAATCTCCTGCATCTCTACTGGGTTGTCTCCTTGTTTAAGTTGTTGAAAGCTGTCCCAAACTTTGGCTGCAGTTCATCTCACGCGGATATTTTGGGGCTACCACTCAGCTGCACCCAAAGGATAATAAAAGGGTTGCAATCTGTGGAGTTAGGAAACAAGATTTAACGGCTGCTGTAGTGGAAAAAAATTTCTGACAGCCATGAATGCGTTCTCCTGGTTGTATGGCATGGTGCAGAGTTTTGTTGTCAGACATAGGGTCTTCCAAAAGGCACCTTGTAGTCGCTGGGAAGCACTACCTCCTCAAGACATTTGGTTACAGAAAGTGACAGTGAGAGAAAAAACTGGGTTTAGTATACATTGACGAAAGAATAAAGTATGAACGGGTTCCAAGGGTATATTAGATGGCGATTGACGTTGCATTTATATTTTTGATTTTTTATAGCATTCAAGGAAGCAAGTAAACGGAAGGGAGTTCCACGGTCGGAAAGTGAAAGAAAATAACCTTTTGAAGTAGTAGTGACAGTTACATTCATCTATTTCATCAGTAAATGGGTAGAACCTAAATGCCAATCTAGTATCACTTTTATATTCATGAAGATGGTGCACCAGGGTGAAACAAAAAAAACAAAAAAAAAATTCGTCAAAGCCGTTGCCATGGAAATATTTGTAGAAATGACAGCCACCATCATGTCGGTGAGAAAATGACTGAAGTCAAGATCGTTATGTTTAATCATTTTAAATAATGTTACTAAGCGCAGATCTCCGTACAGTAAATTAGCCGTACAGAAATGTGTCGATTACAGATGTAGGAAATTTAATTGGAACACGTATTCCAGTTTTTGATTGGGTGCATGTGTGTTCACTGAGAAAAATGACTTTGTGAAAGAAATATTTCAATTCTTTATTTTGAAATATCCCCAGCAAACAAATCCACAGGAAAATACATTTTTGACAAGCAACGATGAATAACGATGAATATGTAGAAAGCTTTTGGTCAAAATACGTCAATATAAACTAACTCCAAGATTGTAATAAATTCACAAAGTTAACTGACATAGTGTCTTATAATGCAGTATCAAAATACTTAACTACAATTAAATGAGACATAACTCAATATGAAGATGAACATGAAAGTGACAATTACGTTTTCTTTTTTCTTTTTTATATTTAACTCAGTTGTACGTCTAGGTTTTCTATCACGAGTACTCTGTATGCAGTAACACAACCTGGAAGAAATTTACTTATCAAATTCCGATTTCAGCTATGGTCAAAGTAACTACTAAGTCTGCGGGAAGAACTAACTCAGGTAGTGCTGTGTTTTTGTAGCTACATTTCATTTGTTTTTTTTCCAAATTTCATAACATAATCAGAGTTAAATAGACAAAGTTATTCTTATTGTGTGGACTTTACATATCAATACAATTTTTTGTATTTCTCTTGAGTTGGTATAGCCAGCGAATTTTCAGTGTGTTATGGTGTTTCATCTTTTTATCATTTCAACCGCACTTACTATGAATATTCTTATTCTTGTATTCAAATTCTACATTTTTCTATTTCGATTTCCAACCTTTATGCTTCGATGTTTTTTTTTCTTTTAAATTTCTTGTTTGCTATGTTACAGGCCGCTTGGAAAGGCATATCAATTAGTAGGTAACTTTTAGTTTTTGAAAATTATGTCAGGTCTATTCGATTCAATCTTCCTGTCTTTAAAGACAGTGTAATCAAATACAATTATGAAGTCTTCTATTTCTGTAACAGGTGTTGGATGACGTTCACACTAGTGTGTAAGAGCTTTTTCAAAGTTCTTGCATATTGTCCAGTGTAAGTATTACTCTAATCTATCTTGACGATTCTTATATTAATTTTCGCAATCCTGAGATTACATAGTCTATGGTTTGTTGATATTTTTCACAGAACTTGCATTTTGGATCCACAATATTATGCATTATATCTGCCTGAAAATTTCTACTGAAAAGACTTGTCTTCCACGGCAAGAATAAAACCTTCCTTTTCATACTTTAATCCAGATGCTCGTAACCACCGATGAATGATAACTTTATCAATATTAGCTTTGTTAGCACGTACTGGGTATTGGCCATGCAGAGATTTGTCTTGCCAGGATTGTTTCATCTTTTCAGGAGCTTTATTCTTGGCTTTCTTTTACATATTTTTTTGTTGAAACAGTTGGTAATTCGGTTCTGGTTTTGTTTTTTACATAATCTACCAGATGTAAATATCTTTTGCATTTACAAACTTCATTCCTGATTGTTCTTGCTGTTTACGTGTTATGTGACTAATTGTATCATCCGCTCCTTTGTTGTTTCCATGAGTGTTGGTAAGCTAATAGTTGTTGTATTGTATGAAAATTCTAGCTAAATAAATGTTCTTCCAAATTCTTCAGGGGTATATATAGACGATCTACATCAGCCTATGTGACTAATTGTATCATCCGCTCCTTTGTTGTTTCCATGAGTGTTGGTAAGCTAATAGTTGTTGTATTGTATGAAAATTCTAGCTAAATAAAAGTTCTTCCAAATTCTTCAGGGGTATATATAGACGATCTACATCAGCCTTTGCATGATGCATATCCCTGATTAAAAATAAGCTTTCTTGTCTTAAAATCCAATCTTCTGATATCATTTACAGTCTAGTTCAAGACGTTGAAAGTATAATCAACGCTGGGATGGCAAGGCTATAAACGGCCATAATTCTGTTCTGAGAATCCAATTCAGTTCTTAATATCAGTTGAAAATGAACAAGAAACTGGCAACTGAGAATTTATTTTCTTTTATCACCTTAATTCATCTTAACCACTATGTTGTTTATCCCGAGTCCTCTGTTTGCACCAACACAGCCTGATTGAAATTTACTCGCTACTTTTCAAGTTGTTAACATTATAATATAAACATTTATTATTATTATTATTATTATTATTATTATTATTATTATTATTATTATTATTATTATTATCTTTGATTTCTTTTTTATACACATTTCCTTACTGGTCGATCGAAACATTTTCTAGTCAAACCGTGGGCTCCAACCACAAGTGGAATTATTGATGTCACATCTTATAGGTTTCCACTTCAAGATCCTTGGATTTTAGTAGTTTTTTAAGACCTTCAAAGATATATTACAATATGCACAGACTGCCATATCAATAAGAAAGCGTATTCTGTTTTTGCAGACTTTGATCACGATTTCTGGGAAAGTAGCTTAGATTGTTCTCACTGTGTGTATTGTAATGTCCCATAACATTGTTATAGGTCCTATCTCTGTAACAGTGTCTGGGTAGCATTTCCAACAGTTTCCGGCAGTCTCCTTTCCGTAAAAGTTTCAAATTTACCAGTGCACGTATTGACCCACTTTCTCATGCTGAGCTTTATATTCAGTGCTGCTAAATCTGTGAAATCTGATAGTCACAAGTTGGTCAATCGTTTCTAGATATTTTCCTAGAATATGCACCTCGAGTTAGCACAAATTTTCAGAATGTGTACTTTGTAATTTCTAATTAGCCAACTTTGGTTATGTGCAGCACAAATAAGACCGTCATTTTCACCTTTTATTCCTGAACTAAGTAAACACTACTGAGTTAAGTGTTTATCTACTTAAGCTTGTTTTGAATATGCAGAATATTGACCATAAAGACGCTTGGTAAATTCTCTGCCCGTGACAAACATGCTGATGTCGACAAACCTCTTTGTTGTTTTCATCATCATTATTATTATTATTATTATTATTATTATTATTATTATTATATTACTATTATTATTATTATTATTATTATTATTAAATGAGCGAGCAAATCACAAACCAAGTAATGTTGTGTTACAAATATACGAAACTCAATCTACCATCACGATGCTCCGTCTGATACGTACCAAGCACATGAATCATAGCCAAATGAGTATGATATGGTGAGAGATTTTGTTTAAAGCAATGCGTAAATGGGGTAGATATCTTCATGCCGCCGACGTCCAGTACGTTCAGACGGTCTCTGATTGAAGGAGTTCACGTATATCTAGATGTGACTGCCCAGTTGAACTGACGTCCTCAACAATCACACTTAAAACAAAGAACCCTGTTGAGACACGGCCATGTTACTTCGCCACTATTCACCTTCATGCAAAGAAAGGCGGTGTATGCAAATATGAGAAATGCGCAAGTGTTTAATGTCAGGCAAATGGCAATCAATCCATGATAGGAAATAGTATGTTACTGAAGTCTGTTTTAATTCACCAAGTCATAACATGTACATGTTAAATCACGTTACTAATCATTTAAATTCAGAAGACAGTTGCGGTATTTAAAATATTGATAATAGTAGTAGTAGTAGTAGTAGTAGTAGTAGATGTTGGGGTAGTAGTAGTATATTAGTGGTTTCAATTCAGTATCAGCAAAATAAATAACTAAAGGAAATCTCTATATCTAAAAGGCAGAATGTGTGTGTGTGTGTGTAACGAATGCACGGCCGCGATTTTCGCACCAAATTTTACATGCATATGCTCCAAGCAGGCGGGAAGGCCAAGACCGAATTTGAATTTCCCAACTCCCATCGATAGTGGAAATAATCGATATTTTTATGATTCTACGGCAGTTTTCATGTAATTTGCGGCCATTTTCTAATGGCCAGAGTGAGAGCCTATAGCTGGCTGTCACGAATAAGCAGGAATATTCTATTGGTCAGAGTGAGAGCCAACAGCTGACTGACACGAATGTTAACTAGCATTCAAAAAATCCATGCCTACATTCGTCACAAGCGTGAAAAATTTAAATCTGCATGGAACTTTACTCCAGTTGGCTCATTCGCTTGCTTAAACTCAACGTTGATTCTGATTCCGCAGAACTGGTTTGGGTGTGAAAAGTATTTGTTGTTAACATTCTTTTTTCATTCGGTTATTCCAGTTACGAGTCCATTTTTAAAGCTGATCGTTTTGTGTTCATTTTGTTTAGTTCTTTTTTAGTAGCAAATTTAATGTTTAGTATAGAGCTTAGGAAAAATTTGCAGTGAGAGATAGGCAAGAAGTAAGGCATTTAGAAACATCAGCACGGCAAAGGGGACTCCTTTAAAGGCAAGGAAGAGCAAAAATATTTTAAGTCAAGTGATAGCGATTGCTGTATGAGTCGTACGATTTTTGAATCAAGCACGGACAACGCCGGGCCATGCTGCTAGTATTATATAACTCAATGATAATAATCTCCCGTATGAAACGTAAAGAGATACAAATTGATATGCACACACATAGATATATAAACAGTTTAGTTAATACTGTATCTTGTTTTGTGTACTGTTTATGGTCTATCTTTTTGTGACTCAAAATGAATAAGTTGTGTAAATATTAATTTTTATGGACATTATAATTCATCGATCGAACATTTGAATATCTAAAGAAGACGAGTCATATTCCGGTCTACGCATAAATTTCCTTCATCGTTACATCGTCTACTTAAATATCTGAAACATGAGTCAGATAAAACAGTCCCGATTTAGAAATATCTCAGACTGGGCGTCACAAGTTGTTTATATTTAAGATTCATTCGGCCAACTGGGAATTCGGGCAGACCCATAACCGGGGGTCCAATGAGCGTAAGAGAAGCGCGCATAATTGCTAGGCGTTCACCAATTCAGTGCCTCGACATCGTACACGTCTCACTGCCCAAGCGCCAGTGGAAAGATCGTTAGAGACAAAGTAAGCAGCCGGATCAAAGAGAGGAGCGTAGAATGAGCAAAGGGAGGAAATTGGATTATAATTCACGCAAAAGGCAAAGCAAGAAATTTGGCTCGGGATTTAGTTTTGCAGATCGGCAATTGGGTGGATGGCTCTGAATCTCCCATCAACTGGACAAAAGGAAAGCGACGTATAGAGGAAGGAATCAGAAAAGGGAGATAAATGAGAACAGGAAAAGAAATAGTATAAGATTAGAATAAATTAAAGGAAAAGGTTGGGGATAGAACCAAGTAAAACGGGGAAAGAGATAATCAAACGCATCTATATGTATCTTTAAATTATAGAAGCCATTCTGATGGATGTAATAAAATAAAAGGAACATCTTACTGATATCAGTGGACATAATAAAATCCCTTGAATAGGCGTATTCAAAATAAATAAGCACTTTTGAAAATAAAACAAAATGAATATTCAAGGGTATTTTTATAATTCTACGCAAGGAAGCTATTTCTTTAAGAAGTTGTATTGGCGTCGAAGACATTTCCGTGCATGTGACACGGGTTCTAATCCCACGCAAGAAGAACTGACTTAGTGAAATGGGTGCAGTTTTCTTTGTCGGCGAAAAATGACTAAAACCCATAGCTTTATTGACCAAATATTTATGAAGAATATATAGTATAATGTTGGAAGGTCGTCAAAGAGGTTATTTGCACGAATAAACAAATCCTCGGGACCAGGATTTTGAACGGACTGGCCGTGTTGAGATATTGATACCAGATTGTGTGCTCTCTCCTAATATATATATATATATATATATATATATATATATATATATATATATATATATATATTCATGTGTGTATATATATATATATATATATATGAAGAAAAAATATAGTTTTAAAGTGTGCTATATCAATGGAATAAAGTGCTCAATATCAGAGATATGTAAGTATAAAATGAACATTGAATCAACACTCACATATGTGTCTATATATATATATATATATATATATATATATATATATATATATATATATATATATATATATATATATATATATATATATATATATATATATATACACACACAAATATAGTGAGAACGAAAGTAATATAAATGCTAGCGTTCACAGTATTAATTCAAAAGAGGACCCGATAACAAAAGTAGAGCCATAATTATTTATATTATTTTTCCATACTGACAACAACAACTTGCTCAACTTTTTTGTTTGTGATTCGAATAGTCTTCAACAAAATTCCGGAATCTATTTTGGCAAACTTTCTTATTTATTTGTCCGCATGTAAAAATTATATATATATATATATATATAAATATATATACAAAGAGAGAGAGAGAGATAGTAAATGAAATGCACTCAAGAAATCACCAAAACGATCAAGAATTGCTATCCGCAGTACATGTTTGAAAAAACGGCTACAATTGAAAGAAATGAGGAAAAAAAGAAAAACGGACGAAAGGGTAAATAATGATTGTAAAGTAAAATAAACGGCGGGTGTATGTGTCCGCGTGTGTATATTCACTCACGGAAAAACGCAACAAAAATAATCCCCTCTATTTATGTCGACTGTGAATATAATCCCTTCATGAGGCTCAATTACACTATTGGATAGAGCGAATTTTCAGGTGCAAAATAATATTTTTTTTATTCCACTAACCACTATCGGCTATGTATTTTCACCTACAATAAAAATACATTCCTCCCTCGAAACCTGGATTGTAACACGTCACCATGGCCATTTCTGAAACCTATTAGCCACCACCTATATTTATTCATATATAATTTTTAGTTTCCGTAAATATTCAGCAGAACCTCGATGCATGTCAATAGACATAATTCTTTTTTCCCATTGACGAAAGCAGTGAAACAGCTTGCGCTGTACACACGTTATTGTTAAAAGCATTATTACCAGATTGCAACTCAGTTGTTATCACGCCTCAGGCAAATGTAGGTGGTATTAGCGGAAACATTCAAAGTCTCTTACCATTACAACACGATCTGCCACTATTGTCGTAAACCAACATCCTAAAACAGAATGAACTACTATTTTAGTGTAAGAAAATGCCATTTTATATATAAAAAAATATCAGACAAGGATATCTATTATTATACAAAATAAATAGCCCACATTACTTACCAGCACAGGACAGAGTTCAAATGATATAATTAATGGATGAACATATTTTATTATAATAATAATGGAAAAATAATGAATAAAATAGAATAAAATAAAACATAACAAATTAATTTAAATTAAGGAATAAAAAAAAAACATGGCAATCTTTTTGTTTAGCCTCATTCCCAATAGCGTGTTACATATGACGTCACGCTAGATAGACATAGAGCTTCTCAAAGAATACCAGGATGTAGATAAGGGAATTCTAACTACCACACAGAAACAACATCGGTTGTTGATAATGATCGTGATAGTGCAAATTATTTTATTTTTATGGTCTGTGGTAGAAGCTCTGACTGACACCAAATTGGTTGGGTTTCCATACGGGCTTGAGGCAATCGGTTGTCTAGTCGCACTGAGGAGATGTGATACAGCGAAACAGTACTGTCTGCAAATTTAGCTGTTGAAAATATAATTTGAATTAAGCACTGTTGAATGACAAGCGAATTCTAAAACCAACGTCCACCTGCGTAAATGCGAAGCTCTTCAGTAAAATGAATGGAGCACTTTGGCTGTTTGGCGTTTGTTTAAGTTTGTAAAAACAATACGCTACATTTGACTGACTCGTTATAACAATTATCAAACCTTTATTCTTACGAGTTGAATTAGACCAGTAAACAATTGTATCAAAAAGTATTCAATGCACGCACATAAAAGAAAAATATTAACATGTAGTGCTTTTAAATTTAAAAAGTTAGGAGATCAGCTAATCACGCTGCTAAAGACAAATAGTGTCCTAACGCATTATTATTCATATACAAACGCAAAACGTGAAATGTAATAAAAGGGCAGGAGTAACACAACACTACTGATATTGTAATGAAATATAATGCACATATTTTCATACTGGTCCGTAGCAACTCAAGAAGTGTTTATTTTTTTGTTTTTTTGTGTGTAGGGGGGCGTATGCACCGTGACATTTTCTTCAGATCTTTCATTTAGTAATTTTTTTGCTCTAGCAATGTTATTGTTATTAACTTTTCCTATTGGCGCATTTTGCAGGAATGATTACAATTGTAAGTTTTGGTTCTCTTCAATATTCGTTTAAAATCCGATCTTTGTTATTTTTTACTGAATGAAGATTAATTCGAGAAAAAGAAACAAAAATATTTTGTTTAAACCCCTTTTAATTCAGAGGTGAAATGTAAAATAGGGAAAATATGTTTTTTAAATTGCTTAATAAACACTTACCTAAAAATTCAGAATTACACCATTCAGTTAAAATTAAGCTACAGCTGTACTTATGATTTAGAAACTACGAAAAAGACAAAACGCAAGGAATTTCAAAGCTAACGTGCATCAGTATGTCATTAACAATGAAAACATAAAACTTAAGAGATAAATATAAATGCCCTCTAGAGGGAGCTCTCAAAACGGAAGAGGTAATTTACAAAGTCGAAGTAAATGATATAAATGTCCAGAGCAAAATACGTGTGGCTTGAACTGAAGGCAACTTCAAGACGAGATGGTATTAACACAAGCCATCATTTAAGCTAGATAGTTTTAGAAATTGTGTCAGACAAGCCAGACATGTGAGTGAATTTAAAAAAAATCAAAAAAGATCCCATTGTAAACTGGAAAACATTATGAAGTGCCAAATCCTACAGCAATCTTAATATCTGCTAACTGTACCAGGAGAAAAAAATTCAAAAAAATTCAATTCAGATTTATAAATCTGAAATAATGTCACAGTGCGTACACACTAAAATCATTTTTGAGTTCGTACGAACCTGGATGAAAGTATATACATTTTATTTACTCCCCCTTCAATACAATTACACTACTCTTGCTTTTCTGTTCCATTTCTGTTACACTGCAGTTGTGCGTTTTGACATAAAGAGTAAACCGTTAGAAAGTCATTAGACCTATATTGCCTGAGGATACCGAAAACAAGTAACGTGAATGACTGATCTCCTAATTGTATATATATATATATATATATTTAAAGTGAACATAGAAGTCAACACTTACAGGCGAGAGTCTGTTTTATGCTAAATGCAATCGTCAGTCCAAGATCGTGGCCTGACGATTGCATTTAACGTGAAACAGACTGTCACCTGTAAGTGTTGATTTCTATGTTCACTTTTATATTTACGCACGCTATATCTCTGATATTGACCACTTTATCCCATAAATATAGCACATTTTAATACTATATATATATATATATATATATATATATATATATATATATATATATATATATGGGGGTGGGGGTGATTGTGTGTGTGTGAAAGAGATAGTGTGTGTTTGTTGGATGTATAGTAGCATCTGAATTAAAAGTGAAGAGGCTGAATGGATCTTTTATTTTTTTTTAACAATGACACGTTTCGCCGAAGAAAAAGTATGGTCTATTTGGCTTCCTTAGGTTAACTGAAAAAAAGAAAAAAAAACTGTGTTAGGGTGGAAATGTTTTGTAATCTGTGAGGATAAGTGCCCTCATAAATACTATTGATTATTCTAGCTTATCTGTTCCTGGTTTCAGTCTTAGAAAGTATCTGTCGCTGTGCTTTTTTTAATTTATTTTCTATGTATTAGATCCGCTGTATGGCAGGATTTTAAATCAAAGAATTTTTAGTTTGTTTTCGTTTCTCACGTCCATATATACAGAAAAAAAAACATGTATACACATACACGCATACATACATTTATATATATACATTCCTACATCTGTGTATCTACATCCACATCAACCCTGGAAAAAGTCATTTAAAATGTCGAAAATCAACCTCCCACAATCAGCAGATAAAATTATAAGAATATGTTGTCTCATTACAAACCAATATATATATATATATGTTTAAAACGAAACGCTGATCGCATAAAACTTTTAGTTATCTGTTTGGATATGTCTTGTTCTTGTGTCCATCGTCTTTGTCATGTTAAGTTTGATAATGTTATTTATATTTTATATTTTATATTGAATATGTCCTGAAGATGGTTTATTGACCGAAACGTCCGACGTCGACATATTAACATTAAAACAGCATTATTGCATATAAGGATTTTTGATTGTTTTTTTTTCCCGTTTATTTTTCTTCATATATATATATATATATATATATATATATATATATCTTTCAACAGAAATTTTTAAAGACATAAATTTAGACTATCGATGGCTAGCAGCTCACTGGATTACTGGTAAACTATTTTTAGCCATTTTTAGAATCTGACGACAAAAGGCGGCAAAAATGCGCAAAATATTTCCGATGTATTGACGATACCCTTTTAATACACCCACGCATCATATAACTACAAGAACTTAATAATTGAATAAATGTGATAAAACTCACGATCAAATTCACGTAAGAAACAGAACCAAACTTCAGCTTGCTACTTCTTACGATCATGTTAATACGCACAAGGATAGTCAACCGTAGGTTTATTGAAAACCAACAAATAATATGAGCCTCGTACACTTTTACGCCCATCGTTACAATAAAACAAAATCCGGAATGACCATATGCATTTATCTGAGAGCCCTTGGAATCTGTAATCCTCAATTATTGCTGAAAGAAAAGAAATACATTGAATAAATCTTAAGGCCCTTTTAATAACCGAATTATTTCCTGCACAAAGCCGGCAAAATCCATAGATGAAAAATAACAAAAAACGTAAAATCGCATATACAATAATAATAATGCCGGCAGCCATTGCGCGCGCTAATCTCGCAACTCTGAACAGTAAATCTAGCCGATCATCGCAAAAACTATAATAGCACAATGAGGTATACGAATTGGTGAAGAGAAAGACAAGGTCCTACTTAGGGTCAGTTGATTTAAAAATTTACTGACCTCAATAGGTCTGATATATATGTGAATGTGTGGGTAGGAGTGTATGTATATATGTGCGCGCGTTTGTTTATATATTTATATATATACATTTATATGTAAGCGAACAAACCAGGCATACGAGTATAAACCATGATATATGAAAAACAACGCATCCAGCGAACTATAAAAAGCTCTTATTCTATGGATGTATAAGTGCGTTTGCGTGTGTGGTTCTCTCTGTGTGCGCCGGTATACATGAGGGTGTGTGTATGCATATATAATTGGGTACAGGTATATATACATAGCTGTATATCTATCTATCTATCTATCTATCTATCTATCTATATATATATATGTGTGTGTGTGTGTGTGTGTAAAAATATATAAAAAATAGGAAAGAACTCGTGATGTAAATAATCCAAAGTTCTTTAGTATTTTTGTTATTATTTCTAAAAAATAGTGCTCGATACAAAAGTAGAGCATAAATATAATTATTTATTTAAAAATATGATTCCAGCGCTACATAAGAATTCTCATGTTTCAAAACAAGAGCCGAAAACTTCAATATAATGATTTGAATTAAATTTAATTAAAGTACTAAGCTCTGTTCCATCTTCAATCGAGATTTTTACTGGAATAACTTATTCCTGAAATTTACGCGTTTTATAAGCATAATCATTATTGAAATTAAGAATACTATGGTAACGGCTAGAGAAATTGTTTAAAGAAAAGGGGCGTATGGGTTAATATATATATATATATATATATATATATATATATATAAAAAGACAGAGTGAAAGAGAGAGAGAAGCATATCTTCATTCAGATATGTTTCACTGAATAATATAGCCATATTATGTATTATGATTATCTATTTCATGATAATCCTTTCCAGTTCCCTAATCAGTTTCTTGATATTAAGATGAAATTCATCAAGAAATGCGCCGTTGTTTTTTTTGTTTTTTTTTAACCAAATACTTTCGAACCCTCCAAGATCATATTCAGGAGTGAATTACAAAGACAAACATAAATATAAAAATATAATATAAATATTAAATATAAATATTTAAAGATTTTAAATTCATCCGTCGTATGTATGGAAACATTTACAAAACAAGGATCCAATCAAAATGAGATACCCCGAAATCAGTATGAATGCAAAATGGCATTAAATGTTTATTAAATGCAATTTTACATGTTGCAGCTAATCTCGTAATATTTTTTAATTGTTGTTTCCTAGCTTTTGATATAGAAGGGCTCGAGAAGTCCAAGTTTTTGTTTATTATTTTCGTGGTGTAGTATAGTGGTGTGTGAACAATTATTTTATTCTGTTGGACTGAAATTTGTTTTTTAAATGTTGTGCAATAGAACCTGTATCCGATAGATGACGTGTAAAACTTATTGATACTGTTGTAGTTGTCAAACCACCATATGTAATTACTTCAATTAATGTATGCGGCAAAATTGTGAATATTCACCGTACAAACAGTAACCTTTGGTGACGGGTTCTTTTGCAGTAATATCTCCGAAAAAGAGTGACTTTAATTTTGAAACTGTAGCTATATTTATTGCAGTTTTTCATGATGTTTGAGTGTCTAGAATGAATTGTTTGACAAAATCTTTCTGGAGGCTAAACAATCAAGCGTCGAGCGGTCTTTCAAGATTTTCACATCATTGACAAAATAAGACGAAATTCGACCTTTGATATCTATGTCGGATGTTATCTCTTGTAAGAGAACGCTTCAGAAATTTTCCGATACATACTGCAAGTAATTCAAGAGTTACGTTAAACATAAGAAGCGTGAAGGGAACTTTCGAAAAACAGGAAGCTACACACGCACGCACCCGTAAACACACACAATAAAATAGACAGACAATTATATAAAAATGTAAATATACATATAAGAAAAGGAAACAAACATTGTACTAGCGATAGATGCATTCGAAAATCTAAGTAAAATACAGAAAAATAGAAACATTTCTTTAGAAACAAAGAAATGTTTGCTGGGTTGCATAGTGATTACTGTACTGATATAGCTATGTGAATGCTGGACAATCTCCCTACGGATGAGGAGACACCTGGAGGTAACAGAAATGTGGTTCTGTTGAAGTTTTGGGGTACCCTGGTGTACTGGTGAGCCAGCTAAAATGAGCTGACTCATTTTATAGTTCACCAATAGAAGGATTGACCAATGAGAAGGATCAAAATATTCAATGCGACATGTATAAAGGCGGCCATGTTTTTTCCCGAATATGCACTGCCCGCCTTTGATATCGAAGACTGAAGAATTGCCGAGCAGCTGCTGGTGGTATTGGCGAGATAGACAATTTCAGTAGTGTCTGACTTGTGAGTGTTAATCTTTAACATTATTTCATTGAACAGATTACGTACTGCGCTGTATTCTATATTCATAGACTACGGAGAACATGGTCAACAGGTTCTGCTGCAGAATGCCATGAACGAAGAGAGCAAGCAACGAGGAGGTCTTGCACAAAATAGAAAGAAAAAGAACGACTATGCGCAGAATCAGCAAGAGACAGATGAAATATAGATGGAGTCTTTAGAATACCTAAAGCTCACTGGGCCAAATGGGGGCAAGAGAGATAGGGAAAAGTAAATATCTGGCAATTTTGTGTGAAATCATAGCAAACAAAGGGGATGATTATGTAAGAGAGAAATAATTCTAAGGGTCACAAACGATGGGATGTATTGTAGGGCCATGGTGGCATATTCCCTAAATGGACGCAGTATAAGAAGCAGAAGAAAAAGTGTAGAAATATAAGCTAAAAATATCAACGACACTTTACTTCCCCTTGCCTAAAATTTATTAAGTTAAAAATTAAAATTTAATAAGTGACGATCAGCCGATACTAAGAATGAATATGTACAACAAATTCTAAACTTATCCCAAATCATAGAAATACAAGAAATCAAATAATATATATATATATATATATATATATATATATATATATATATATATATATATATATATATATAACTTATCATGCCTAGACCTAGAATCTTCAACAAACACACATGTTGAAAAGCACTTGACGGCTTTTTCGCCCTTTTTTAAACTCATCAGCAGTGCTCATCCTCTAACGAGAATAGAAACCAGACCCGTTACGATCCGACGCAAGATTACCATGGGCTAGTAGGCTACAGTGACGGAGAGGAAACTAAGTTAATAGACATAATATAGCGTAGCTCAATCTGTTTCCGGTAGTGATACACAGCCATGCATACATAACCTCCAGGACTGTGTACTTCGGCAAGGATCGAAACTGCGCCCTCCTTTGTAGCAGAAACCACCATTTTTTTCCAACATTTCAAAATTCAGAACTCGGCTACGTACAGTCTCACAGTTTAGCAAATATCTATTTTCCCTTTTTTAAGGAAAGCACAACTACCAAAAATTTCATATTTCTCGAAACACATATCTGCTCAGTTTTGTATCTGAAACATAAAGAAAGCGATTTTTAAAGATTAAATTGATTTATTTTTAATTCGATATTTTTATTCGAAATTAATCATATATGTATGTGTGTGTGTGTGTGTGTGTGTGTGTGTGTGTGTGTGTGTGTGTGTGTGTGTGTGTGTGTGTGTGTGTGTGTGTGTGTGTGTGTGTGTGTGTGTGTAATGATAACTAAATAAAACACCTTAAATATCCATATCGGCTATCATTCATTTCATGAATATTATTACATTCATCTCTTCAGACGGAACGTTTTTTAAGAAACGTAATCAATCCAGTCAGGCAGATAAAAAGGAGAAGGTGGAAAAAAAAAAAAAACAGGAAAAAGAATAAAAGAAAAAGGAAAAAATGTATTATATTAAATAAAGATGAGAAAGAAAAATATACAATTAAAAATATTAAAAAATAAGGAACGAAAGAAAGAGAGTGAGAGAGGGTAGAGAGATAGGGAGAGAGAGAGAAAGGAAAGAAAGAAGAAAAAACGATGAGCGAATAGCAAAAATAAATAAATAGAATGAGATAGAAAAAATTTCCTTAAAAGGGTTGAATAAGTTAATATAGCGGGTAAAGGAAGCAGCAAGTGGTGAATCGGAAATAAAAGAGTTGCAATAATATGTCTAAGAAAGTCATTTCAGTTTAAACGGCAATCACAATCACATAATGCAGTTATCAAGATTTTAAAATAACAATAATAATAATAACGATAATATCCCACAGGAATTATATATATATATATATATATATATATATATATATATATATATATATATATATATATATATATATATATATGGTATTGTTTATTTTAGGATATTGAAACAAAATTATGTTAAAAATCGCCACACGTTTACAATCATATTTCAACATCACACATATGTCTCCTCGGCGATATCAAACCATTGGCAAGCGAAAGATTAATTAATTTCAAAACAGAATACTTTTAAAATATAGGCTTGTGGTCTTTGCCGTGATGAAACAATCGAATGCGACCTACGCCAAATTCAACTCCAACGAAAAAAAATTAATATAGGTCATGACTCAAAGCTTATGTATTAAAGTATTCTACTTTTGAAATTAAATTAATCTTTCGATCTTTTAAATTAACTGCTACATCCAGTGAAATTATACGCCATTATTTCTCATCTTACCTCGGCATTATATATATATATATATATATATATATATATATATATATATATATATATATATATATATATATATGTACATGTATATTTTTTTAATAAAAAATTCCGAGAGGATAGAATCCAGGTAGAACTCAATGTCCAGTACAGAGTAAGCATATAATAAAAAGGCTTATACACTAATATATATATGTATATATGTGTATGTGTATGTGTATATATATATGTATATATATATATATATATATATATATATATATATATATATATATATATATTAATTAATTATTTAAACCTAACATGCCGCAAGGAAACTTTTGGCTAAAAGAGAGTGAAGGTGAAAGAGAAAAGACAAAACTAAGTTTAAGGAGTACTGAAGAGAGGAAAAAAGATGAACGGAAATTCAAGAATCAGAAGATGGAGATTGACGTTGCATTTATATTTTTGAAGATTGTAGTTACCATTGGAATCAATTAAACCGAAGGGATTTCCACGGGTGGGAAGCGTGAAAAAAGAAACTGTTTAATTAGAAGTAGTGGTTGCAGTTAGATATTTTAACAGTAAAGAGGTGGACCGAGTGAGCAATCGAGTCGAATGCTTAAAATCACGTAGTAGTGTCACCAAGTTAAAAAGCTCGTCAGAGCAGTTGCCATGAAATTATTTAAAGAAGACACAAGGAAAACATGTCTCGTCGGTGAGAAAGAAACTGATGTTGAGATGCCTGGTTAGGATAGACTACTTTACAAATCCTTCTTTGGATTTTGTCAAGAACCTCGTGATGTATAACAGGAGCAACGGACTAGACGATGGAACAGTATTCAATGGATGGGCCAATGTTTGATTTGTAAAAGTGTAAAATATTTTCTGACCAGAAAAATATCTGTGACGGTACAATGACGCAAAATTCTTTGCAATAGATGCAACCAATAATTTAGTCGCTCCACTTCAAGTTCGAGGTAAACTTGAGGCCAAGATAGCAAGACATACATAAATAGATATAAAAATATACAGATATATAAAGAATTGATGGATTTAAATTTTTAATCCAATATGCACTCGTATATATGTGTACCTTCATTTACATAAACCTGGAAAACCACATTTAAAATGTCGAAATTGAAACTTCCATTACCAGCAGATAAGTTTATAATAATATGTCGCTTCATTAAAACCAAAGTTCTTTCTTTTTCAACAGAAATTTGTAAGAGATAAAATTTTGACTACCATAGAATCACAACTCATTGAAGTACTGGTATACTTTTTCCTTGAAGTTTTTACAATCTGGCTACCACTTTCAGTGTATTCACCCAAAAGACGATATATTTCCGACATACTGACGATGCCCTCTGCATACACACATATAGCATATGACTGCTGCTTTCACCTACTCAAGAAAGCATCACACACACACAAACATATATATATATATATATATATATATATATATATATATATATATATATAATCCCTCGAGCGCTTCGCATTAGAGCGGTTAGAATGGAGATCAACGAGTTTTAGTGGATTCAGCAGCATTCAATCAGCTTGTCCGAATCGTATTCAACTTGGGAGTACAGGATCTAAAAGGTCAACCAATCTAACAGTTAACTCATGCCACAATCCTTACTCTTGCTCCATATACGACCTCCTTTGTAAATCAATAGTGGGTCTTAAGTACCAATTAAGATTATCGCACAAAATCTTTTAACTGAATTATTTAAGTTGCCTGATCCACATACGTCGAAACCGACGGGCCAGTCCATTATATATATATATATATATATATATATATATATATATATATATATATATATATATATACATACATACATACATACATACACACACACATATATATATATATATATATATATATATATATATATATATATATATATATATATATATATATATATATATATATATATATATATATCTGGAGAATTAATGGATTATATTTTAATCCCACATATTTTTAATGCTTCAGACGTAATCTTTAGTAGATAGCCGTATTTAGTTGACACATCGATAATTTTATCAATTACTTATTTTTTTCTGCAGTCTTGTGTACGCGAGAAAAATATACAGTAGGAAAGCTGGTAGAAAAAAATTTAAAAGGCGGGCCATTCTACTCAGATACGGGTATCCATTAAAATAACGGGCATAGTAATAATATGTATGCATGCCTGTGTGTGTATGTGCGTCCGTGTAAGTGATCACGTGTGCATGCATGTCTGATTGTGTGTGTCTGCGTAATAGAAATAGGTGGTGGAATAGTAAACATTAATCAATGCAAATCAACAGAGATTAAGGTATTAATATTCAGTACTGGGCAATCAAGTGTGTATATCAAAATTGGCTGTCAATTATCTATCTATCTATCTATATATCTATCTATCTATCTATCTATCTATCTATCTATCTCTCTCTCTCTCTCCGTCTGTCTGTCTCTACCTCTCTCTCTCATTCTATCTCACTCTCTCACTTTCTCTCTCTCTCTCTCTCGCTGTATATGTGTGCGTGTGTGTTTGTCCGCGTATGTGTGTATGAGGGGTGGAACACTTTGGACGCTAAATTTTGTGATAGGTTAAGACTGTGATACTGTAACAATGTGTATGTAACATCCAAAATGCTCCTCACACATGTTTATATATTATGTATTGCGTTTAACTAACCAAAATCATACCAGTACTCTGTCTATTTGCTTTTTTAGCCGATCTCTGACGAAGGTTTGATAAAAGTGAAATATGTTATGTTGAGGTACTTTTATTTTATAGAAATTTTAACTCTAAATACGACCAATTTCTTATTTTATAGAAATTTTAACTCTAAATACGACCAATTTCTTATTTTATAGAAATTTTAACTCTAAATACGACCAATTTCTTATTTTATAGAAATTTTAACTCTAAATAGGACAAATGTTGGCCTATAAGAATTACTAGTTATTATGTTCTAATCATCAAGTCGCCAATTTCTAGTACTCGTCAAAATTAGAATTATTTAAATATAGACATTGCAATGATCGCAACATTTTAATGAGTAATTCATTAATTAGAAATTAAATGTACATTACAGCAAAGAGAAGGTATATTTTTAACATCTCTTTACAAAAATGTTATTTTATTTTCAATAAATATATTTTTTAATTTTTATCATAGCCATACAATTTACAATTCATTCTCGGTTAAATCTCTTTGAGTAAATATCCTGAGTATTTTCGTATATTTCTTTCTTGTAAATTATTATTTTCGTCCCGAACCCATTACTCTTAATATCGTCATTTTCAAAATAATCTCTAAATTTCTATAATCTCGAGAACATTTTGTCTGTTTTGGACGCCATCATTCTTTCTTTTTCTTTAGTACCATCCTTTCGTCTTTCATGTATTCAGATTCTATCGTCTTCTTGTCTTCGAATTTAGGCTTACGGTCATATTACTTTTGAAATATTACTTCCACAGACAAACTAGGCTATTAAATCGATGAGTGACCTCTTGGAAGTACAGACAGCTGATAAGTAACGAGATGGCTGCTTTTATAATAATCTAATATATTTTATAATAACACAGTATAATATTAGCAAATCTCTGACTTTAAGTTATCGGAGGAATTTGTCAATTCAAGCAGTTATTAAATTTAAAATCTATTGACAAATTTATACTGCGTCTATTAATATTTTAAGATACATATTACTGAGAAGACCGATTGGCGTGTGCAAATGTTAATTTTTCTTTAGCCGTATTACATGATGTTCACGAATATATCTCGTTGGAATACAAGACTTATCTAGTGGATAACATGGGAAATGTTTAAATAATCATGTGTGCATAAACAGCTACTGTAGAAGAATGTTGCATTTAATAGCGTCCCATTATTTAGATACAATACATTTACTGAGTTATGTATATCATTGTAGATGACTGCATCAGCTTGCTGTAACTGTTTTTTTTCTCTTTAAAATTACGAACAGAAAGTGATTTCTATTGCGGAGTGATACATACTTGTAGCCTTGGGCTGCACTAAGTTATCTTTATAAAATTTAGGGATTTACCAATGTAAGGTATAATTTCTTAGCCAAAAGCGAAGATCTAGACGCGTATATTCAAATAATATCGTTAGATCTAGATTGCCATATGGGTGTCATACATGACGTTCATCTCGTTCAAAAATATCTAAACTCCCAATTTATATATTAGGTTGGTGCAAAAATAATGACGTAATAATGTCGTTTTTTGACGTATTTTTAAGGTCAAAAAACGACATTATTACGTCATATTTTTTTTGCATCAACCAAATATTATCATTTTTTCATATCAATGATTAAAATGCTTTCAAGCGAATGACTCCTCTAATATTTAAATAAAATGATCCTTCGTCAGATATTATAGTAAGTACCTATAAGAGGTGATATGTGCTCGTCAAGATTCTGTGTCCAATGTGAGATACCTAAGTTGACTGACCTCTTTTTATGTATACTCTCATATGCGATGGGGCCAAAAAGTAAAGCGCCTTTCGTCTAAATTTGTCTCATGGAATATTTGAAAAATAGGTATCACATTACATTGCATGCGAGCGCATAAGCAGAAGTTTTCTTTGCATTTTACAATTATTTTCAAAAACGAAAGTCAACACACCCCAGATATTATACTGTGTTATCATGTTATCATGTGATTTATCATTGATGTATACAATCCAGAACAATCAAAAGTGACATATGCGTTCTACCATAACAAATAAACTTGGCCAGTCTATTATTTTGCTATATAAGGTGATTTAACTGCCTACAAAATCATCCACCACATTGTTTCTTGGTATGTTGGTCTGTATACTCTGACTGTAAACACAAGGTGTCCAAATCGGGAAAGAAAATGGGCAAGCCTCTGTCTCGGGAAGTTAAAAACATTATTATTAATCAAAATTACAATGAAAATAATGGCTATAAAAAATTGCAAAATATTTAGAATGTTCCCGTAAGCACTGTTAAATCTGTAGTTAAGAAGTGGTTAGTGCACAAAACTACTGCTACCCTACCAAGTTCTGGGAGGCTGAGCGAACTTACCAGAAGAGAAAATCTAAACTGGTCCAGGAGGCAAACTCCAGTCCTCGTGTATCACTGGAAGATTTCAAAGCTTCGGTTTCCAGTACTGGGACACATGTCCGTGCATCTACAATTTCCAGAGTATTGCACCGGTCTAGCCTTCAAGGGAGGGTAGCTAGAAAAAAGCCCCTTCTGAACCTTATGCACGAGCAAGCTAAGCTAAACATTCTGGCGAAAGATTTTGTGGTCAGATTAGACCAAAGTTTGGTTATTTGGAAAAAATACGAAACGCTACGTTTGGCGGAAAAAATGCACTGCTCACTAACCTCATTACACCGTCCCCACTGTAAAGCATGGTAGTGGTTCGATCATGCGTTGGGGATGTTTTTCAGCTGCACGGTCTGGAGAGGTTGTAACCATCCAAGATGTCATGGACAGTGTCAAGTACGAAGAAATATTGGGGTCAAACTTGATGACGCCTGCTCAAGCTCTGCATTTGGGTCGCAATTTCAAGTTTCAACATGATAACGACCCCAAGTATGTGTCAAAAAGCACCAAAGCTTGTTTTTTCAGCAAGAATATCGGTTTGGAAGTGGCCCAGCCAGTCTCCAGACCTCAATCCTAAAGAAAATCTATGGCTAGATCTAAATCTGGCTGTGCACCGACATTCCCTATTCAATCTGACACAGCTCGAGAAGATCTGCCATGAAGAATGGCAAAAACTGTCAGCAGATCTCTGCAGCAAGCCCGCGGAAGACTATCCGAAGCGTCTGCAGGCTGTAACTGACGCTGGAAGACATTCAAAAGGATATGCAGACTTTTGCAAAGACATGCTTAAAAATTATATCTGTTTAAGAATCAGTTTTACATTTTTCAAATGTATTTAGTGTATTAAATAAAAGTGTGATAGATCCGCTTAATAAAAGAAATTATTTGAGTTTAAAATATTAATTGTTCCTATCAAAATAAACAAAATACATCCATTCATCAAGGGGTTGTAGACATTTGCAGGGCACTGTAATTCTCACATTCTCATGATATGCTCAGTCAATGAAAATCGACGACATTATTTTATCTATCACCTAAGTTTAAGGTCATCTTCAGAAGGTTTGAGCCAAATACACTGCCACTAAAAAAGAAATATCCTGAAACTATATTTAACATTACCGTTATAAAGATGCGTATTAATATAAACTTTTTTTTATAACCGGTATATTTGTACTGCATCTAATGTGCTTGTTATTCCAATAAGCTATACGAAAACATGCATTTTCTTTTCAATATAAGGAAAAATAAAGAATATGGGATGAAAAAGCGAAAAGAATTCCATTCTTTTGTTTAATTTCTATTGATCGTGTCGTAAGAAATCAGCTTAAATTTGATTGCTTGTGAAAATTGTCATCTTATTTTTCCCATGTGCCGTTGAACACAAAGTATACAGTTAACTCTAGAATTATTCTACCCATTTCCTTCCACAAACCCTCAAAAATAATCTTTGTCCACATTAAAAAATTTCCGTACTTAGTGGCTCCATTCGTGGTGACATTTTTAATAAATATTTATATATTTTAATGGCATGTAATAAACATCAATATTAAAATATAAACAAAGAATATTGAACACACTAGGTGACTAATTCTTCTTCGCTTTCTTCTTCTCTTCCTCCTCCTCTCTCCTCCTCCTCTCTCCTCCTCCTCTCTCCTCCTCCTCTTCTTTTACCGTGTTACTTCAGGACATGGACAATCATGACTCTCCACGAATTCCTATCCACTTAGTAAGGTTTTCACGCTTAGTGGCTGTTTTCTCCAATATGTACACAAGTTCCTTGGATACTTCCTTCGTTGATAGCCTCTGTCCGTCTCAAATTCATGATGTCAACTGAATGTTAAACTCTAGATGCCTACATTACTGATCATATGCCGTAGAATTATTCATCTGCTTCTTTCTGCTACTACACATTTTTCTTTCGATGTTCCTTAAAACTTTGAGGTTACTCATATATTCAGTCGATAGCATTCTCAGCATCATTCTGTAGAAACACATTTCACTTGACTCAGGTTTTCTCCTCATCAGTCTAGAGATTAGCCAGCTGACATATATTAGGATCGACATTACATCATAGCACGCCGCTTTTTTTTTCTTTTTTTTTCTTTTTTTTACTTCTAACGAAATTTTCTTATTTCTTAATATTTTGTTTATGTTTTAGTAGGCACAGGGTGTAATGGATGAATTGTCTTTTAAATTACTCAAAAATAAAAATAAAATCTAATTTTAACAGATATATTTGCCACAAATACTCAAAAAATATCTGGAAATACTATAGAGTAAATTTATTCAATGAACCAAAGTCACAGGTGGTCTTGGCTTAAACTAAGGCCTCCTATTGACATAGGAATCTCCTGTAACCCGACGGTCTCTTTGTTAAAGTTAATGGATTATGCCATAATTTTTGCCTTCAGTTCGTCTTTGGTATTAAAAAGAGTTTTGTTGGGCTCTTGCTTAACTGCACTCTCACATAATCAGAAATTAGTTGCAGTCTGTGGAGATAGGTGGCCAGATGTATAGCGTTATGTCGTCAGAAATTTTCTGATATCCATGACTAGTTTCACCTGCTTGTGTAGCATGGTGCAGAGTCCTGTTGCTAGACATTGCAACTATCTTTACCCAGGTGATCACTACCTCCTCTAGGCCTAATGCAATCCTCTGTGTTAAGCCTGGGATTTTTTTCTTATCACAACGTTCACAGTTAATTTTCCGATTTGCTGTAACTTCGTACGTACCCTTAGATTTTTTCCGAACCCTCTACACTGTCGACAGATTGACAAACAAGCACACTGAAATGTTCGTTTTAGAGCATCCTGCGTGAATGCCAAGCAGTACAGCATGCCGTTTCCAAATTTCGGGCAAAGTGAAACGTGTCATAGTACTCTTTTTTTTTCTCATGGACGGTACCCCACCGGCCTACTATTCTGTGGAGTTGCCAAAATCAAAAACAATCAAAAAGCATGCGCAAAATTTTAAAAAAATGCAGTATGGCGACAATTTTCCCATCGCACCCTGCATATTGGCCAGTGTCTACTGTACTGACAGATTATAGTGTCACACTTTCCGTTGTTCGGTTTCGGCAATTCCAGTTAGTAATACGTTTCTTGGGCACTTCATTCCAAAATATGGATGTTGCTTTCAAACAAAATAGGTGGCCGATTAGGATCGTTAGTCTTAATCTACTTTATTGTACTTATAAAATCAATAAAACTTCCATATTATACAGTACCATTACACATGATCTCTTTTAATTTTTCTAACTAGGAAAGAAGCTTGAAAAGTTACTAAGAATACTATTAAGATTATTGTACGATTTTTAAATAAATACCTTACCTGCACAATTAAAATTTTATAAAGTAAATTCTTTCTTTCCACAAATTTCTCTCATCATTTGACAGAAACTGTACGTACAATCTTTCGCATTTCTTTAGATATATGTCTTTAGCAAGAATTTGTTTGAAATTCTGAAAAGAGTCGCTTCATTCCCAAGACCAACAATGTAGAAATATCCCACCGTTGAACGTGAAAAAATATAGGTATCATATCCAAGCTGTGACAGTTTCCAAAGAATTCCTATGAATGACATCGAAAGATTTGTTATGAGAATGAAAACATCATGTTGCAGATAGATAATTAAAAATATGCTTCCTCTAATAGATCTAAACATTCAGTGGAGTCATGTTTTGGGAGAGGATTTACGATGGATGAGAATAAGATGAGTTTGTTTGGTTAGATGCTTCTGTAAAGTCAACATAGCCGGTATACAATTTTCTGTTTGAGCGATATGCATTCTTCTTGGGTGGTTGAATGTCATATATGCCATACAAAACCGAGTTGTTAGGAGTTAACTTTGATAAAACAATTAGAAACTAGTTCATATTAATGCTCATTAATACTTTTACCATAGTGGATTCAATAAAGATACCGCGAAATGTATATGGTTCTTGAGAGCTATATTTATATCCGCCGCAGATAAATTCGTGACATAATCCAATTTTTAAAGATGCATTTCGGATTGCAGACTTTCTTAATGAGATTAAGGCAATTGTTATTGAATTCGAGGAAAAAGTAAGCTATTTTCAAAAGATCAGTTTCAATATCAAGTGATGATTTATTATTTTTAGTTTTTGTTAATACTTTTCTTAACTCGTAGGTTCATTATAACTTTATATTTGGAAAGGAACTTTATATTGCTTGGTTATATATTGGCATATTTCAGGGGGCGTTCTTAGTCTACTGTGCTTTTCTGCGAGCAATTTTAGTTTTGTGTAATCAATTAATGACAAATAAGGACTGGATTTATCTAACTTTTTAGATAATGAATGAAGAATATCAAAAATAGATTTCAGCTTAACAGACCAAGTGAATGTTGCAGTTTTTGGTGCATATTATTTACAAGTGAGCTAGCCCAGATGACTTCACTCACTTATAGTCCACCAATAGAATGTTAACCAATCAGAAGACATAGAATATTCAATCCGTCGTGTATAAAGGCGGCCATTTTTTTTTAACTATATCCGAATGCCCAGTGCCAGCTTGTCAGGCGAAGAGGAACAGAAGGAAGAAATACGCTCTGCTACTTTACCGAGATATCCACTGCTAACCTGAACAACGCTTCCCTACTGTCTTCGAAATATTCACTGCTAACCTCTGGATTCTATACTCAAAGACGACCGTCATCATGAACAACAGTGAATACATCACATACTTGATTAGAATCATTACCTGGCACTGTAACTGTAAATAAGATTAGATTTTTTTTCATCTTTAGATTTGGCCAGAATGACCGCTTTTAAATCAAAATATCTTGTATTGTTCTGTGATGTTAGACGGCTTCGCTTGCCGCATTTGCTACGTCAAGTGAAATCTCGTTACACCTTACAAAAATGCTCCTTATATTCGAGACTTCTTAGATACCGGTACTAGTCGTAACGTCTTCCAATAATATTCGCCCTAGTAATAGTGGTTCAAGCAGTCATCGCCAAGTACTCTAATGATCAGAACAGAAATTTAATAATATAGTAATAGAATAGATAGTGATTGTGATCGCAATAGTGAATAGACAAGAATAATGGATAGTGAAGCGTACAGTAGTAGAGTAGAGAAGCGGAATAGTGATCAGTGAACATTACGCTACTTCTTAATTATTTTCTTTCTTTATGGTCACGTGATCTACTTAATAATGAAATCGCCCGTGTTAATCACTGGCGATCTAGTTTCAGACCACAGTGTCGGCAACTACACTTACTCTTATACAATATATTGAAAACTACTTGCAAGATACAATCATCTACTAATCTTTTTGCTATGGAACAAATGTGCTCATAAAATATTGACAGCTGTTATTGATGATCCGATCTTTATGGATAATATCCCTGTAATCATGGCTTATTGATAGTAAAACCATAAGCTGACCATGAGTGTGGTGACGCAAGAGAAGTACTTTTAAATAAACTGCTATCGAAGGTCGTACACTATGCCTCACTCTTTCTGAAAAAAATGTAGTGTTTAAAGCAGTTTAGAGAGATGCAGTAGGTGTATTACTCCTGTCATGTTCCTTTCTTAGAATAGTAACTCAACTTGTGGGTGAGATAAAAAAAATTAAAATTAAACAATAACTAAAGAAGGATCTGTAATGCAATCGATTTTGACTTGGCATCTCGATTTCAGTCACTTTCTCACCGACGCGATATGGCTTTCCGATGACTTTTCTAAAAAGTTTTTCACTGTAACTTCTCTGAGGAGCTTTTTTTCCGTGTTGCCCAAACTACATGCATATAAGCGTGCTCCTAGTTTGGCATCTAGGTCCACCACCCATTAATTTTGAAATAGTTAAATGCAACCGCCACTTCTCTTCCAACTGTTTCTTTACTCAGACTTCCCACCCGAAGAATTCTTTAGTTTATTTGCTTCCATGATAACTACACCTTTCAAAAATTTAAATCCACCTCAATCGCCACTTTTTATCTACTTAAATCACGTTCATCTTTTGCCCTTTATTCAATCCTCTAATACTCATTTTTTTTTCTCTATCATTTCCGGTAATTTACTTTCTTGGGGTGAAATGATTAGTATATATATATATATATATATATATATATATATATATATATATATATATATATATATATATATATATATATATATATATATTGTTAGAGGTACAAAAACGTAGTATTGAAAGGAAAGGATATAATTTGTTTCTGTTATTGTGAAATATGAAAATTAAAAATAAGAAAGGAAAACACTTACAAGACAGACCAACCGGTTTCGTTCCCAAGCTCATCAGGGTCGACTGGGAACAGATTAATAATTTATTGCAACGATACATTTACTCCCACAAACACTCTGCATACAATTAAAACATTTACAATCTAAATGATTACTGGTATGAGGAAAGACCCAAATCAAAACAACGCGAATTTGTGCATCGAAAAAAAAGGAGTCTAATAATATAGAGTCCAAGGAGACAGTTTTTTTGGTTACAAAGAGACGGCCCCTGGACCGAATGTACAGAGACTCCAGTGCCCGCAAATGTAAAGGAGAGTGCGAACTAGACAGAACAGAGAACCAGTCCGGACTGAAATTCATTGCACAATCTCTGCAATTTATAAGATGTTCAGTGATAGCTGACCCGGGAGTATTGACCAGCTGACTCTTACGGGCATGCCGATTAAGAATACTTGATGGGACATGCTGCCTAATGCTTACCCTGAAGATGCGTTTAGGTTAAAACTAGGTAGGTTTTCCTGACTCTTTGGGATTTATTTTAGTTATTTACTTCTACGGTTTAGTCTTGTCGGAGTTACCTCCGCCTTAGTTCCCTAATTCTTCACCAGAGGTCTCTCTCCCCATACTATAAATAATGGGATACTTCTTGTCTCGTTCTCTTCTTTCCTTAAGGCCTCATGCAGAATCCCACCTCGCGGGGAGTTGAGGTAAATCTCTCATTCTTCTTCATTTCAGCGGCAAAATGTAAGCTCTTAGATCATTTCTGGGAAAACACTATGAACTTTACAAACATTCACCAATCACGAACGATCACACGCACAGAAATGTTTACACACAAACGCAATGTTAACTGTCTATGTGCTTTGTAATTTGCTGTTAATAAATAATTTTTTTTTATTATATATATATATATATATATATATATATATATATATATATATATATATATATATATATATCGGTCTTTTTTCTTTATCTTCATTTGGACTTAATCCAGATGTAGAGGAAACTTCTAACTGGAAATATAAACGCCCGTGTTTTCATTTCAGCATCACCCCAACCGACACCCCCAGTCCCACCCCCACCCCCTGTCCTCTACAGTCTTACTACTCACTTGGATGTTTTCTTTGGACTAAAGACTTAAAGCACTGGACATTTTATTTCACCCTGTTCTGTTTTTTTAGTTCTCTCTTTTCCTTCCAATTTTTTTTATCGGGTACGCATTTGTTTTGACATATCTACAAGTTATGCTATCCGAGTTTTTCTTCCAAACGATTATTACTATTAGCATTACATATATATATATGTGTGTGTGTGTCTCTGTCTGTGTGTGTGTGTTGTTAGTCAAAAATTGTTATTCGGTATATGATAATCTAAAAGAACGTTTTGATAGAATCGTGTACGCTCAAAAATAATGGATTCCTTGAGGTATTTTTACGATGTAATCATGCCATATAAAAACATTTAATAAAATCTACGAGTCATTTTTAGAATTTTTGTTACTAAAAATAGAAAGGTACATCTCAAATTACTTCATAAACATAAAATATATAACATAAAACTTAAAGTTGTATTTCGAGTTAGAAAGATTTAACCTGAGTTTCATCGAAGGTATAATGTTGCCTTTTGCGCCGCGTCAAGTAAATATTAAAATAAAATATCGATTGAAACAAATTCTTTACGCTTATGATGCTATCATAAATTCAATTACTTGTTTTAGTGTTACAGCTTTGCTCAGGCTCATAATTTATTTATAAAACATTCTAATATTTTAAAGAATCTATTTCGTTAAATTTAGGTAATCAGTAATGCTGCATTTTGGATTGTCACTGAGTCCCCACGCTACTACATAAAACGGTCTCAAAGAAAACGATAATTTATTTTTTTGTTTTATTAGGAGAGAGGGCGGCAGCTTGGATTCTATAATGCAACAGGAGGAATTATATCACAGGAACATATTTCGGACATTGGATCTCCGCCGCTCCGCGCGTGGTTATAGTTGGTTTAACAAACTGGGTGTGGGAGGGTAGCGATGCGTCAGAATTCTTGCGGCTCTCTCTTGAAATAGTGCCATTTTTTACATATATCTAAAACAGAGACAAAGGCCATCCATCATTCTCAGAATACCACACACAGTAGGCGTTCCTGCGAATCGTTGAACATTCTGGCTCTGGACTTTGCATTCTGTAAGAGTAAGAATATAATTATAATTAAATACAGTAATATGTATTTAGTTCTGTCTTAGACTTATCATTAGGAGACATTCGTGTTAAGTCTACATTTGAAAATCATGCTTGAAGTTTAAGTATAAATGTGTTGTAATCTCTTACAGGATAAGCTTCTTTTTTTTACACAATTCACAAGCGCGGTAAACCCGGTATGTCTGCTAAACATAATAAGATATTAAAACGAGAGGAATAGCTAAATCTTTCTATAGATTGTGAAAAATAATTACTCAGGAATACTGAATCTTTGTAAATTCTACACGTGTAGCTTTAGATTTTTCTTGCAGATATTTGCCCAATTCATGTAGAGACTAGACACAGGCTTCCGGTATGACTTCTGTAATAAACTCTACGTATTTTCCTTTAGTGTTTGCATTTTGAATATTTTCTTATTTACATTCAGATTAGTTCGGATGTAACATGTTTTTCTTTTTTACCAATGGCGGGTGATTCCGGTTTTAAAAAATGTGTTTGCACCAAAATTATGTATTAGAGAAATACTAGCAAAAACGTTCATAAACCCATTTTGATAGAGACTTGTTATGCAACGATTTCCAAGAAATTAGTCACTAACTAGTTATCACTTGAATGGTAAATTTTACTAAGGTCATTGTTTACATGTATAAATATATACCAGTGTATGTAAAAATGAAAATTATAGTTTTACAATATATTCTCGACATTTTCTAAAATGGAGGCTTTCTATATTTATATTATTTTTATGTGAATCATGGTATTTCTTTATGTTTTTATGATGAATCCCGACTATCTATTCAATAAAGGCATTACGTTTTCTGCTACATAAACAAGTGTATTTCTTGAGAAATAATATCAGCTATTACTGACGAAGTTAAGGAATCCTAGAAAGTTATGTGCAAATATTTCTTCTCTGACCACGATAAGTTTTTTTTTGATAACACTGCTTGTAAATATGCTGACAAGATTTCTGTGATCAAATTCCTCGGCTTGAGTTAGGCAGGTATTTACGGCTTTTTTTTTTAAATAAATAAATAAATAAATAAATAAATAAATAAATAAATAAATAGCTGGTTTATATCATCATATTTCTTTTGTGAATCGAGCGATAAATCTGAAAAATATCAGAGGATAAATATCTCATCATGGAGAAAAATGTGTTTTTACTCCAGTGCCAAATCATCGGGAAAGAAATTGTGAAAATATTTAATGTTGTCTTCATAACTGAAAGTTGTATAACGATGGGCAAAGAATAACTTGTTCCTAGCGTCTTATGGTCATTCTGCGTTAAACACTGGTGAACCTGCTTTCTCAAATTATAGTTCTATTACACGTTTACCTCTTTTGGAAAAGTTTAAGAGAGTTTACTAAACTTTGAATTGGTTAAGAATCTTATTTCAAACTGCTTTCATTCATTAACTTCTGCATTTCTCTACAGGGCTTTAAATAAGAACGGCGAGGCTTGAGCTCTGGCTTTCGAAATCTCGGGTCCTTTGAAACACAAGCTCAAGGGATATGTTGTTTCTGGCTCGATATTTGAGTCAATCTAACCATTATTAAGAAATCGTTTAATGAATTTCCTCTTTAGCGGACACGTTTCTGGATCATTTCACATTAATTCAGATTTCTATCTTTGTACTTACGTTATTTCCTATCTTCATCAACAATCGTCGCTATGTCATCAGTTTATAACTAGATATTTACGGTTATGACAAAACTACTTACTCATGCCTCCATTGCGATTCAATAGATCCGATAAAGTAAATCTGTCAGCGTCTTACGAAAATCTCATACAGTCTTTTTTTACTGTGGCAAGAAATGCCTTGTAAATTTTAATACACTCTAAAGGAAACCGCTATTGTTACATTATCAAAGAAAACCATTTCATTCTCCGTCACCATGTCTGATGATAAACTCCAGGACAGCAAATCATCGTTCCTTCTTGGGTTTAGGATTTCTACTGACATGAAGTAAAGGGACGATATTTAATAAAGTACTAGGTTTGCTGCTAAGTATGTTCCTTAATTTTCAGACATTTTCTTTCTCGTCAGAATCCATCAAATACTTTTATAGATCTACTATTCGTTCGTGCGTGGAATATTGTTGGAAGTTCCGGAATGGTACTCCGGGTATATAGCTTGAGATTCTCCACCAAATACAAATACGTTTATGTAACAAGATCGGTCTCTTCCTGGTATAATGATGAGTCAATTTCCCACCGCCACGATGTGTACACTCTGCCTTTTTTATAAATATTTTCTTGACAATTATTCTAATGTGTTCTCCTCCTTTACACCCCGAGTTCATGAAGGTAAGCGTGCTACTAGATTGGCTATTATTTCTCATCTGTTTCCTTTTAAAATAGCTAGATGTAATCGTAAATTCTGTTTTAATCCTTTCTTTTCTACACTTCTGACCAGTGGATCTATCATAAAATCTGTTGCTTCCTTGTCCCTACAATCTTCAAATGTTAAAATGCAATTGCAATCACCATGTGCTGTTTTTTTTTCTGAAACATATTCATTTATTGTCTTTTCTCCTCACTAATGTACACTCTTTTTTCACTCTTAGTAAGCCAACGCGACATTGTAAAATTACTATCTTCATTGGGGTGAAATTAATAAAAACAAAAACAAGAAAATATGGTTCAAGATTTAGACCTGTTAATTTTGTACTGTTTTCTTTTTTTGGTTAAAGCTGCTGCTGCTTTTCTTCTATTATTAGGTTGGTGCAAAAATAATGTCGTTTTTGACGTAATTTTAACGTTAAAAAACGACATTATTTTTGCAACCAACATAATACTTATAGTCATTGAGCACATTTTGCTATTGTTTATTTTCGTTTATATCTTTGTATATATCATTCTCTTTTTTCTTCTTTGTTTATGCTTGTTTTCTCCACTTATTTATTTATTGCCGTTTCAGATTTTTGTTTGGCGGGCTTCGTTTTCGCAGAGTTTTATTTGCAGTCTTTACCACTATTTTATTTTCTTATAATAACTAGTCTCTTAGGTGTTTGTAAACAAAATATCCTGTAAGTATGTCATTACTAATAATATCACTTAACACAATATAAGGAATAAAAGAAATAGATATCAACCCTTGTTACCACGAAAAGTAAACCTACACCCCATTGAAAATGTCTAACAATTTAGCTGAAAGCTCTCGGGTTGAACACTACAAAAATCCAAATAATCATGAAAAAAATAAGATCTAATGAAAAATCTAATGAAAATTTTACACAATATTGTTTTTTGTTGATATTTGTTTGTCATATTCAATAACATAAGCATAATAAATAAATGTTGTCTATGAAATAAAACACCTGTTTTGGAACAATTGAAACTATTTTCTTAACATATTTCATAGCGGCTTTGATAATTTTAGTGACGAATATTATAAATTAACGTTTATTAATTGTATTAAAATTTAATTCCGTAATTCACTTTGCTATAACAAATATTCAATAATGTACACTGAATATTTCCCTATTAAAATAATTAAAAAAAATATTATTGGAAATGTATGAAGAATTGAACATGCGTCTCAGATAAAAAACAAAGTTAATATATTTAATAATATATAGTATTCATATTTTACAGTTTTCAAAGAGGCAAAAGCGGATTAACTTACAGAAACGGATATGCATATTCATTTGTGAATTATATTTTTGCTTTCTATTGATTTCATTTACCATTTTGGATGAAGTTACATGTCGTAAATTAGCGTAGATGATCTGGCATTTTTCAGTTGTCCAATACTCACCTTTGTCAAAGTCAGGTGTTTATGTATTTTGAGAGTATGCAAATAATAATTTTATATATGTACGAACCAACAGCGATTGATTGAAAATCATCATTTCGTTTAAATTGTTAATCTACTGTCTATTACGTCAACAAATGGCTAATGAATTTTCCCATTTTATTTTTAGCAATTTATCCCTAAAGACAGCTGCGACACATACATTCATATATATATTTATTATACGCTGTTACATTAGAACAGGTAAATATCCACACCAAAATTGTACATTTCGTTTCAACCTTAAAATTAAACATTTCTTCAGGTGGCTAATATAACAGTGCATAATATATATATATATATATATATATATATATATATATATATATATATATATATTGTTCTACTTTTGTGTTGAGACCGGTTTTAAATTAATGTTTTGAACGTTTTAAACGTTGCAATTTTATTATTCGTTCTTTTACATTTGGATACATGCATACACACACACACACACACACACACACACGCGCGCGCGCATGCGCGCACATATATAAAATGCATATATAAAAGTACCTATTTTCAAATATTTCAACATGGTAAAATCGCACAACATGCGGGTCACGTTACACACACACACACATATATATATATATATATATGTGTGTGTGTGTGTGCGTGTGTATAACGTGACCCGTATGTTGTGCGATTTTACGATGTTGAAATATTTGAAAATACGTACTCTTATATATGCACTTTTTTAAAATTATATATATATATATATATATATATATATATATATATATATATATATATATATATATATATATATATAAATACTTTTGTAGTTCTAAATACTTGTTTTATGAATTATTTAATCTGTTTGAAAAACACAGGTTGAGCTTAGATCAAAGTAAAATGAGAGGTATACATTTTACAGATACATTTCAAAGCCGATCCCACAGATGTAACGTTCCTATTATTTAGCCTGTTTACTGGTTTTTGATATACACATATGATAAGGTAAATAATGTAGTGAAAAACGTTAACCGCACCTCTTGCCTCTACAAAATAGCCAGTCGAGCGAGCCGGGCAAGTTACTACAAGCACTCCGATATGATTTTCTGTGTAGAATTGAGAAAGTTCGGTCGCGGAAGAGCTAAAAGGTCCTTTACTCAAAGATCACTAAAGTATAGAGATATGCACTTAAGCAACGGCATCTATATAATCCATCACTCTAAGCCGAACAGAATATTTGATATTTTTATTACGGCCGCTGTTGTACTCGAGTGCTTGTGCCGCCTTTTATAATACAAGCCACCGCTTGCATTGTATTTACTTAGATTAAAGGCGTTATCAATTTGGCGTTACAAATTACTAAAATTCAGATGTACAAAAAGGACAGGCGGGCCAGATATTAATACACTTATCGGAAGTGAGGTCGTTTTCCATGCTGGACAAAGTGAACTAAAAAAAAATGTAAGTTCGAAAAGAGAATCTAGTTGTGATATTGCTGCCAAAAGAGAAGGTAGAGGTCAGTTGACACGGGTATCGCTAACAATGGACAGGGTTATGAATATTATTGCCTATACTTCCGTTTTTTCCATGGCATGGTACAGAAGCAGAGTGGAAAATCATGTTAGATCCGGAGAGCCAGCACATATCGGTGACACCTTAAGTGGAAATAGCAAAAATTATGTCTTTATTTTTTCTTGTATATTTGTTTTAGTAGTAACTTTCCTTAAGTTATTTTGCAAATATTTTCCATGCTTTACATCAAATATATTACACACACACCCATAACACACACATATATATGCGTGTGTATGTATATACTTCTAGAAATGATATTCGTTAAACATATTTTTCACGTCTTTCATTTAATTACGAAATATATCATAGTTCTGATATATAAAAATTAATATATATTACTTCTCCTCTATATATATACATATGTATGAATGAGTGTGTGCGTGCTCACTTATGTGTGTATGTATATATATATATATATATATATATATATATATATATATATATATATATATATATATATATCATCAGATGGCTAAATATATATAAATGGACGAGCAAGCGATCGTACACAAATATACGCACAAACACACACACTCACACACTCACACACACACGTGTGTGTGTGAGAGAGAGAGTGTGTGTTTGTGTGTGTCTGTGTGTACTCTAGAGTGTTAGAAAAAAATGTAGATATTTCTCCACATATATACGCATACACGATCATATAATAATCCAACCAAATACAAAATTATTTTGCAACATATCGCTATATTTCACCAAAAAAATACAAGGGTAAAATCTGTAGTCTTCCATCACGTAAACACTTATACACTTACATTAACTTTGCTGTCCTACATGCCCCTATACACACAAGTTTTTCTTTACTTATACACTCTCATACTATGACCCACTTTAAAATCCTAAATGTTCCTCACACATAACTATTTATTATCTATGTAGTCTATACACGTGACGCGTCTGACTAGTGAGAACTGCCAAAAATCACAACATTTCAATTCTCTGTCTCTTTGCTTTCTCATTTCTATTCTCGATTTCTGAAGAAGTTTTAATAAAGGTGAAACATTTTAGAATAACATTCGTTGCCTACTTTGTATTTTATTTCATTCTGACATTTTATTATGTTCCATTCTCATTTGTAGTATAAAGGAAATATATTATATTTATTTGCATAACAACGAGAGAAAATACAATACATATTCTATTTAAGCAGAGATCTGACACACATAGAGAGGAAAACTGACCAATACCTTCAGCCTGTTTCGTTCAGAAATACTGATAGATTCCCATTATTTTCCAATGTCACGAGATTCCAACTGTGTTTATTTATATCGTAATTTTGACAGAAGAAACACCTAACTCAAAGCAAGGAGTTGGATGAGTTTGATATACAATGGAAATTTTAAAACCGTAATTCTTCATCCCCAAAATTATTTTGAAATTCCATGGATAAAAGAAGCTACAAATGCAACACAATGCTACATATTTAAGTAAAAAGTTAAATGCGTTTAAAAATGCAATGAAATTTATTTATGAAACAGAAGCAATGAATAATACTTATGTTATATGACTCGTCCTTGTAGGACATCGACGATCATGTCTCTCCATAACTTCCTAACTTCCTGTAAGCTATGATTCTCCTCTAATTCCATCATACATTCTTCTTATTTGCATTTACACAAGTCTGTCACGATATTCGACGTTTCTCGCAGTCAGTCTTTGCTAAGACTCTCAAATTATGCAAATTATTTGTTTCATAAATTTCAACTAGATTTTACTGATACTAAGTCCAAGTAAATATTTGGCTTTTATTTTCTTTGATATTTTCTCGATGTTCAAATGTTCTGTTCGTTGCATTGTCAACGTATTAATAAGATATAAAAACAGAATCATAACTATGTAAAAGTAATACCGAAAGTGGGTTAATAAAAATTAACTTATCATCTCCCACTCACATTAAAATATCAAAATTATAATAACCCTGAACATGGAATGAAGATTTCCCATGAGACAAAGAACCACAAAATGAGTACCCTTGATTCCAATTTCGTGTACTTTTAGACTTTGCTCATAACATGTTCTATATCTTCAGCTAGTATTATTCAAAGAAGTATAGTATTTAATGTTTGACAGACTCTCTGAGATGATAAGCGTTATACTCTCTGATTGGCATTCAACTAAAATTCATATTTATAGTGATTTCACTAGTTAACAAAAGAGCAATCAGTTTATTCGGTCATAACTGATTAAGAAGATAAATGCTGTCATAGCGTCTCCATCGCAATCGAGCTGATTCAGATCGTGGAAAAGGCTACTGACATTACCGACATACTGGGCATTACGTTTAATTCCTTGGTCTCTTCAACGCCATATCACATTAAAAATGTCCTCCTGACGAGTTAGTACCCTTTGTCCCCTTGTCCAGTGACTGGCCAATGTCATGTTGATTCCAAAATGAAGGAATTTTCTGAAAACCCATGACAAATTAAAAAAAAAACTAACGATACATCAAAACTCGCTTACACTGTCGAAGCTAGTCTCCCAGCATTCTTAAAAAATATAGTTTCCAGAAGATCTACGGCATTTGGACACCTCCCCTAACATGGGTTAGAATAGAGTTCAGGTACTTACCAAAAACTTCACACCTACCGCTGTAAGAGAATATGGGGAAATTCGAATAATGGTTTCACGATCGGTATGTTAAGGTTATTATCCCCTCAGTCATGCATCTATAAATCAAGTTTTAGACTACATAGGTGTATATAACTTATTTTTGTATTAAAAAAATCATCGTTCGCATTCACTTCATTCGCGAGGACTGTCTTTCCTCGCCTAATTCAATTCTGCTTTTGGTATATACATAAATAATTATACATGAATAAATTCCTGTTTTGGTTTCTTAAAGGACCAGTAGAAGTAATACATCGAATCGGAAAGACATTGTATTATTCCAATGTAGCAATTTCCAAAGAAGAAAGCATTTTATTTTTGTTTAATTTCTCCCTACATAAGTTCATTTTATTAGATTTCTTTCCGGCAAAATCTCTGGCATCAACACTATTTAATTGTCTCAGTGGTTGGCAAAGTCTCATCGCTGCGTGGAAACAGGATACATGTATGTCGATAATTGGCTCCGAGGTTTGATATTTGTTCTCTGCACAATATTCCGGTTAGAAACCTAAATTGCTCACAAAACTGCTTCGGCGTGAATTAAATCAACTTTTTGGAAAACGCTTCCATCGTCATGGGATGGAAAAATAAAGGAAACAGGTAAGTAAAATATATATCGATACGTGTGCGAATAGCAAAAGGGGATTTAGATATAGCTTGCTGTTTTGAGAGCGGTGAAAGATGGTCAGTAATGCGACTCAGGATATTGTGGTGGTTATTATTACCCTTATTTTGCAACTGTTGAAAAAATCTTTGAGATTTCTTTTCTTTTTGGAAATTGTGTATATAGCGGTGTAAGAGATTATTTTTCATTGGAAAATTGCTCCGGGCACTACGCTAGAAGATATTAATCGAGAAAATAAAATTAGTGATGATGAAAGAGATGGAAATAATATTTCAGCCATTTTCCATGAGTTATATAATGCATTGAGGTTTATTATGAGATGTAGAGTTATTGAAATCCTTGGAACCTTCTCTGTTTTTTTTTCATATAAGTTTACTTTATTTCGAATAGCTTCAAATCGAATATATTTGTAACGACATGGGGATGTTATGTTAGAGAGAAAGACCATAATAATTATATTAAAGTCCTTTTTTCGACCATAAACATTTTTTGAAGCTGACGATTTTTCAAATCTCATTGGTAGTGACGATTGTTAAACATATTGTGAAACGGAAATTATTAATGCATAAATACTACAATATAATTTACCTAGAGAATAGGACACACTTCTAGATTTCTTATGAAGTAATGAGGCTTATTTCTTGTCAAATCATAGCCGTTAGTGTGATATTGCCGTTGAGCAATTTTGAGCGAGAATGTCTTACAGACCAGGAATACACTAGCTAGCGTGATCGTCAATAGGTGGCAAGTATTTAGCCTTTTGGTTTCCGAAATTTGTATTAGAAAATAATATATATATATATATATATATATATATATATATATATATATATATATATAGTTTAAGGAAAACTAGGTAATCGGTATGGGTAAACCTAAGGATGATAAAATCCAGAGAGCTCAATGTAAATCCAGTGTGTGTGTGTGTATTTGGAAGGAATAAAAGTATATATGTATTTTCAGAAATAAATAAAAAACATTTATCCTGAAGCTTGTTTAAGTAAACACGCATTAGTAAAATAAATGCGAGTTATATGACACAAGGTATTTAAATAATTAATCATTTTCAAATATAAACAATAAAATATTAAATGACAATATTAACCATAATAATAATAAGAACAACAGCAACAATAGATCAAGCTAATCGCCCAGACATCGAGGTCAGAGTCAACAAAAACAAAATGTACCTTCTTATTGACATGGCAGTCCATAATGCATCTTTGAAATTCATGGACCTTGAAATCGGAATCTCCGAAATGTGGCACATGAGAACATGAACAATTCTAGTTGTAGTTGGCACCATCGGTTTAACTAGAAAATGTTCCGATATACTTATTGAAGGGATCAATTGTATCCAAAGCCTTAAAGAAATACAAACACATGTACACATAAGTACAGCTCACACCTGATGAAGAGATTTCTCTATGTAAAATACTGGTCATCTTAATCTAGTTTTTTTTTTTTTGAAAATTTGCTCATTAGAAAATATCATCATGCTATTTCTTACCTTAGGTCTCTGGCTGTGACCCGGAAAGAAATGAAGACAAAGGAAATAAAATAATAATAATAATAATAATAATAATAATAATAATAATAAATGCGTTGATGATACACAAACCACGACACTCATTGCTTCCGATCTTAATTGATAAAAGTATTATCAGGTAAACATTTTTTTTTGTCAGAGACATTTAAGATAGAGTAAATCTCTTTCAAATCACGGATTTTCTTATCTGTTACCTGGATTTAATCAGTTGAGCCCGTTTCGTAGCGGGTGACTCATTATAGATTTCAATTTATGATGGGGTTAATGGTGGAATGTCAGGTGTTGAGTTTTTCTTTTAAATATTGAATGATGAGATACGGGTAGCTAGGTTGAATTGGGTGTCAAATCTATTCACCCTCAATCGGAGAGTGTCTAGGTGGAATGTGTCACTAGACATGAAGGTGTTTTAACTGGTCTTTGCCTGCAGGTATATATACTGTTTTAATCCAAATATCTCACTATATTCCGCACAATGCACTGTGTTTTGTGACAGGAATACTCTTATTGGACTTGCTGTCATAATGTGTATATTGCATTCACTACATATGTGCACACACATTCACTTTGATTGCTTAAGACTCGCCATTCAATAATAATAATAATAATAATAATAATAATAATAATAATGCACGAAGTGAATTCATTCTTCCGATGTGATGTGTGAATTTCTGTGGGAGTTATCTCCCTAGTTATTTCAATTTCAATTTCTAACTGGACTTAGGCAAACACAAATCCCCACGGTTTCATTTATTATCTGAAATTTACCATATATTTATGGGAAACCTTGTGTAGATTGCCGTTAATATATACGGATATCTTCTTTGTTTTACGATTTCTTTAGACATTACGAGTCATATGAAGTCCTTCTGAAGTACAGAGTTCTTAAAATATTTCGTAATAGTTTAGTTTATACATAAAGTGTTAAGCTGCAATGATAAGAAAGTAAGGCTACAAAATTCACTGAAATCGAGAAAAAATTACATGGATAATCTTAAAACGTTTCCTCCAAAGACAAAGTGTTGCCATGTAAAATACTTCAACCAATTTAGTGAAAGAGATTTCAGCATGAAGTATTTGGGGGACTCAACATGATTTAAGCCTTCACATATCGGAGTATTTTGAAGCATATTACAAATGACCAAAATATTAACTACCGATTTCTGTTAATGGGGTTTAATTCAGGGGATGAACATATAGTGAGTTTCCATTGTAAATTGCTTTAAACGTTAACTAAACTGCATAAGAGAGACATTGATAAGTCTGAACCACAAATAAGAATGCTGGCGAAAATGCATAAATCTCTATATCAAATAGCTGATATGTACATGCTATATATACAAAGAAAAGCAAGAAAAAAGCTATTCAGTATCAAAGGCTGTGCTGAATCCGATATGAACACTTGAACCGAGAGCAAGAAAAAATAATAAACTGTACCAAAACGAAGAGATTGGTGAACAGAAACCTAGGAAAACCAAATGCTAAACTTCAAAAATGATGAAAAACCTACCTGTTCATTCCATTACATACATTGCTGGTCGAGAAATATTTTTAAAAGTTTGAAAGATGCTAAACTATTTTGGCGATTACATATAGATACTTGAGAGTATCCTTCCAGAATGTCTTTACAGAATTGTTTAACCGAACTATTTTTCTCTGGCCTATCCTTTAAAAACATGCGCTGATTTTATTATATCAAAAGTCCTCAGCATATCGTGCTCATTTTGCAGTGAACCATGTTCCTGGTATAGCCCTAAAACACTAGATTTCGTGTTGGGTAGATTTTTCTTCTTTTCCTTTCGAACGTGGGCTATCATGTCACTCTACTTCATACCGTTTATAATTCGAAACACGATATTTTTTATCCTTTACCGCCTTCCCCAGTCCATTTCATGTCATTTATTAACACAGTATATTAGGTATGATAGACACAGTTTCTCCTCAACCCTCGGTCTTTCAATTTTTCCCAGTATTATCAAATTCCCCAATCTACCATTTTTTATGCCAGAATTTTCTTTCTGATTCTAAGTCCCCATTTTATTTCCTGTTGCACCCACTTCCTCTAGGTTAGTATGATTCGTCAATGATATAATCAGCATCACTCTGAAGGAATAGTCAGTATCATAATGACAAATACTTACTAGAGGAGAAGAAAAAAACAACGAAACCTAGAATCCTAAAAGGACGGACATTATGAACAGAAGGTTTTTTCAAGATGGACGTCAAAAGATTATATTATCAGCCTGCTAAAAATAATTAAAAAGTGTATGATTTAACACCTGGGCAGACAAGAATTGTATCATTTTTCTTGGTAGGATTTAAATTAAAAAAAAATGTTGGTTGTAACTTATTTAATTCGTTATATTCTAAGAAGGATGTGTACAAATGTAATCATGTAAGGAATGAAGAAAAATAGCTTGGCATGTTTGTAATTCTACTTTTTCTTTCGACAAATAGAAAATTGGCTAAGCTTGCAAATTTGCTTCCTAAGGTAATATTCAATCCAATGTTACTAGGGTAGGCTGTTACACCCATAAATAACCTATGTCACCACCTTCTCCCAGCGGGTCTTAGAGTCGTCATATATGAACGAATTTACTTCGGTACCTGAACTCTGGGATTTATCTCCTGTTGGTATGACTGTTTCACTGCCAAGTTTTCTACCAGCCTCACTGTCATCATGAACATAACTAAATTGAACAAAAATAAATAAAAGTATACTCCGAGTTTATCCAGTCCTATACTAATATGTGGAGTCTAATTTGCAAATTTTCACAGTTGGAACTCCATATCATTGTTGCCAAAAGTGACCTCCTATTCTTGTATGAAACTGATATTAATAACCTATCCCAATGCAGGAGCTCACAATCAAGGTCTACCCACCCTTCATTGCTAAACAGCACCATGCAATTGCCATGGCGACGGAGTCAGTTTCTATATCAAGGACGGTTTTGCCTGTCTAATCTCTAATATATTTACTTGCGCGTAGCACATTTCTACACTACCACATTCATTTTCACTCATGTCCTCCCCAGCCCGATGGAATTGTAATGTTCGAGCGAATAACTGAGACGATTGTCCTTACTGAATTTCACTCGGTTAGCGTCCATGTTTGTGATGACGTCAATAGAGAAAGTAGTCCAAACGAACAAAACTGATGAAGAATGAAGATACTTAAGTGACATTTCCATTGCCTACGAACTAACGGAGATCCTTGAAGAATTCATCAATATTTCTGAAGAGAATTCCTCGCTTAAGTTTTACCCCTACAACATAGGTACTTCATACAGTTCACTAGTCAGTGTCAAAGATGATGCCAAATCAAAGCACCCAGTTACATGCCGTTTCGTAGAACGATTTTCCATGCATGAAAACAGACGGACATAGCTTCAAATTCTATATGCTGGAAGCTCCACTCTTAGACTTCTTCAAATAACCTGCCTCAAGAACAGCTAACTTCATCTCAGTATGGATCCTTACTGGAATGGAATGTTTTATACGCCATAAAAATTTCACCGAAACCGAAGAGCTACTCCTGCATAACCCGTGAATATATTGCAGCCAGAACCCCCATGGAACGGGGGAGTATCACTCTTGCGGTATTCAAAATGCTTGCAATCACTGAAAACAGTTCTAAAATATATAAATATAAGTTATGCAATTAGTCCAGGTCAAGTTTGAATATAAAGAATTGAATGTCAGGATTTTCGATTATCTCCAACAAAATTCGGAACAGAGGTAAAGCAAAACTGTTTAATATTATAAATGCTCTCCGAGATTTTCTCATCCTTGTCAGATAAAGCTCAAATTTTCTCCTCAATTTTTGCCTCTAACCCAACCTTAAATATCAAAGACCATACACTTCCCAACTTCCTTTCTCTAACTGAACACAACCTCAGTAATATTTCCATTACAGCTTGACGTGTCTCAAGACATCAACAATTTTGATCCTAAAAATGCCAACTGTCCAGACAAAATCTCCCCGAAAATAGCGACTTGAAGGAGAAATATTTTACAAGTTTCTGGAAAATATCAAGTGTATGTCCGGTTTTCTAAAATGCGGGTGAGCGCTCATCCTCCTCACACGATACACCCATCCGACTCCTGAGTGTCATTAGCAAACTTTTTGAAGCTATATTTATCAAGAATAATATCGATCACCTTCAGCGACAAAATGCTGATATATAACTACCAATACTCATAGAATCAGTGTGATACTGGATAACAAATATATCTCAAGTAATATATCAGTAGATATTTAAAAGGTCTTTTACTAGGCGAGGAATAAATGATTGCTGTACAACCTCTCCAGCTATGAAATCACTTGAAGTTTCATTTCATTAATAGATTCCTTCGTAACGGGTTGGTCCCAGAAAGTAGATGTTAACGGTTCTAGTAACTAATGCAGTTATTTCCAGTTAATAACTTGACTCCTCCTGTTATCCTCTCGGTTTGCAAGAGCAAGATCAGGCTGACATACATGGAAAGTACTGAAATACTTGAAGTACTGCTGACATATATGGGAAAAATCCTCACTTTCCACTCTTGATAGAGTCCAAAAACTCCTCCCTCTCATTGTGGGTGACGAATTATTTTCCAACCTACAACCCCTTTCTTACAAAAGATACGTCACAAACCTCCCTCTACTTTATTGCTATTTCCATGGAAATATGAATTCTTTACTTCCACTAGTTCTAACCTTCACGGTTAAGAACCACATGCCGCGCCCATTGTAGTGAACCACAGTTATTTACTTCGTATATCATTCGTGAGAGGCAGGTTCCACTCGAGTAGCTTCTTTCCACGAATAGATAATTTGTAGAATTTACTTCCAAAAGGGTGCCTTCAAGATTACTACAATATCAAACTGTTCAAATCTTATAGTTATCTTCCCAACATAACCCATAAACTTATCCTCTAACTCTGAAAATGTCGACATCCATTAGCTGTCGGGCATTTTTCATCAAGGAATCTCTCTATTAAATCTCTCCATCTGTTTGGTCATTGTTTGCAATTAAAATTTCGTCTTTCTCAATATTTTGTTTAGTTTCGGAAGGTGTCTTTCGCTATTCAAAAAAAGCCTTCAGATGCTGAAGTCACATTTTCTAAGCCGTGTCGAATTACTTCGCAGAGAGCTCTACTTCCGTTCATATCTCCAATTCGGAATTCGCATCTTGTCTATTCTGCCTGCTGAGAGACACATATTCTTTCTTCTTAGAATAAGGGTTAGCTATTCTCACTTTCATTTATTCCTTGCACCAGGAGTTCTAGCAATTTCCTTTCTGTTTTTGACGCCAATACAGAATGCCAGTCCTATTTTATATCATTACAATTGTGTCAACAAATAAATGCTGGCATGACAGCAAACTCTCTAATATTTCTTTGCTGTGTTGTTTAAATAATCCATTGGGAAGACAAATCCTTTCTTACTATGTTTGTATTTTTGTGAATTTAATTAATCATCTTATCCCATGCAGGCGACATTCACCTGTTATTAATTCTGAATTATTCTGACATGCTCGGAAATAAAGTTGAAAAAATCCATGTGCCGTACCGTAACAAATGCTTTTACAGACTCTTTATATCATTTGCTATATTGACTTCTGCCTTTGTATCTCATTCTGTGATATCATTCTAATCAAAGATATTGCATTTTTTTTCCAGTGTCTTTAACAACATCACAATGAACTTGTCATATTTCCATGTGATACCGCTACGCGATCTATCCATTTATTTTACGTTTCTTTATTTACAGTATTTTTATTCTGCGATTCCATTTGATTAGAATGAGATATTTCCAACTGTCGATTATTCAAGGCTTTACAGTGTAAACAGGCATCCTGGAATATTGTTTTATGTTATATTATCTTATATTGCAGTGAACACTGAAGAATCGGCAACGAAAAAGAAGAGACAGCAGAAATCTGTTTATATATTTTGCTTCTTTTTTTTTAAATCGATTTCACGCCAAGAAAGGCAGTAAAGAAACTACGAAACAAGGGACTCCTGTGAGCAGGGGAATTAAGAATATAAACCTTACTAAAGAGCGGAAAGAGAAAAGAGCCTCCAGGGGGACAGTATATAGATATTGACATTGCATTTATATATTTGGAGATTAAATTTAGCTGGAAAACATGGAGCTGAAAGGGAGGTTTACATGCGAGAAGTGCGAGGAAGGAAACTGTTAGGATAGCATTTAGGTTTACATCCTGCCAACGTAACTGCAAATTGATGGGATCTCGACGTCAGTCTAGTATTGCACTTAAACCAAAAAATTCTAGGCGGCATAGCGAAGAGATCATCTGAACAATTCCCATGAAAAGGGGGCATAATTAGGAAAGGGATAAAAAGCATTTCACAAAAGTCACACGAGATAGAAAGCACTAGAGAAACATGATCTCCTATGCCCTGAAGTTACGCAGCACATAGAAGTATATCGATATGGTTATGTTTGTCGCTATCTATTCGTTTCCCTGTCCACAAACGACTTCCCTTCAATTGAATTATAGTGAGGTTTATTACTTTGTCGTTTGCTCTGCATTACTGGATCCATTTTTCTCCGCGCTTGTCAAGATTTCCGTCTTGACACATCCCAACAATCTCAGTATCGTCCTTTTGCTTTATGAACATCCAGTTTTCCCATGATGATGATAATTTTCTGCAATATACGTTGTGTCTTTGTTTTCTTCGTTGAGCTGTAAATCATAAAAATTACTTCATCCAAGACGATAGAAACCGCAAACGTTTTTGGTTGTTATGTGGATTTTTTTTTTTTTTTTTTTTTTTTTTTTTTAATGTTATGCTTTTATTTTCAGGATTTTGCTACACGTGTTTCTGGTCTCACAACCGTCATCAGGCAAAGGGTGAAGATTTCCATATATTATTAATTCTTTTTTTTTATGTTTTTCGATGTTAAATACGTTACAGGGAATCGGTATACACACACATTCATACACACATATATACGTACATACATACACACATATTTCCTAAGTTGTGTGGGAGTTCGCGTGCGTGTCAGTGAGTAGTTCCTTTGCTTTTGCCATTATATATATATATATATATATATATATATATATATATATATATATATACAGAGAGAGAGAGAGAGAGAGAGAGAGAAATTCGTGTTCCACAGATACTCGCATGTGAGCGTGTGTGCTTGCATGTGAGTGAATTGATCACTGTATTTGGTCATTATGTGCACATGTTCTGTGTTTTTGCACGTGGGGTTACGATCTATTTCGTTCTGTTTTAAATTTGTTTATGAAGTTTTTTGGGGGGTAAGAATAATTGTTTGTTATATTGGCATAATTTTAAATTTACCCTGGTTACATTTGAAGATGTGTACAAAAAATTATTCTGTTGTCTGGTAATTTTATATTGCTTGTCTGTCGGGCGACTGTAGTTTTTTGGTATATATATATATATATATATATATATATATATATATATATATATAGAATAAGACTTACTTTCAGTTTAGCTAGAAGTGTTCTCTGAGAATTTGACAATATCCATTAAGAAAATACTTTAGCTATTCTTCTAGCATGAGTCCTATTCTTCATTTATGTTACTTTCCGCCTTTGCCGCAGACAGTATTCTCACAGATCAAGAAGAGTTTTGATGCAAAAGAAATGTGGTTCTAAAGAATGAAAGACGTCATGGACCGAATAGGTGAGCAAGGGCGAGGTTTTAGACAAAAAAAAATGGAAACAAAACGGAAACTTATACATAATATCGGGAAGAGGCTGTTGAAATTTCTTGAAAACTTAATTAGGAAGGAGCGATTGGAAAATCTAATTGTCACAGGACAGAGAGTCGGAAAAAAGATAGGTGAAATCAGCGCGTAACATACTTGATGGTCTTGAGTAAATGAATGGTAAAATATAGACAGAGCTACACGTGAAAGGATCAGATAGAGAACACGGCAACTAATACAAGAAGAAGTTTTAATCCTGTTCCCAACTCTTCACAATCACCAGTATTTGCCGAGCATGTTTCACATAGCCCTAGAATGATAATATTTAAATTGTTCATTACCAGCTTGATAAATTCAAGCATACTGAATCGGCTTCCTATATCTGTAGCCCTGTAGAATTTTGTTGCCGTACCGTGTACACGCTCAAAGAATAACAAGATTTGTAATTTTAAAGCAAATCATAGATATTTCCCAGGATATTTGATAGATATTTACTAATAGATATAGCACGATACGAAATTATAACTTAAAGTCTGTGATCGTTCAAGTAATACAGGTACAAGCGTAACTCGCTATTCTGAGAACAACTGTAATTTATCTACTTAACAATTTATTGAGTTGTAGTTTTTCTTTACTAATATTTACACAATGCAAGCTAAATGCTGAGCGCTATTTGTGTAGTTGGCTTAGTTTAAGAAAGGACAACGAGTATACAGTTCAAACAGATTTTAAAAGGAATCAGTAACCCAAACTTAAACAGGAAAAAAGGGATGCACCTCTATTATGAATATGATATATTTTCATAATTATTATGAAGTGTATGTAATAATAATAATGAAATAATAATCAGGTTGATGACTGCATTAATACATGTCAGGTGCATATTAATTTTGTTATAAATGTTTATCGAGTAATTAAAGATACATAACGTGAATTATGCATCGTCCATATATACTTTATAAGGAGATACCATATCTATTCCCTACATGGACCTGTGTTCATATTTTAACAGTTAAAATACATATGGAAATGAGAGCAGTACAATTAATTAACTCTTATGCAAAAAGATATTCTACATTCTTCTGAGTTATTTTTCGCCTTAATGTATATGAGGAACATATAGTAATATTTTTTACTATTGCTTATTTGCTATGTCTTTTGTTGCATTAAGGTATTTTGCGCAGTAGAATTGTACAATTTTTCTGTATCCCTTAGTACTGAACAAACAATGGATATGATCTATTATTTTAAAATACATGTTTTTAATTCAGTGTTATAATATAATATATATTTTTAATATTTATATTTTATTCGTTTCGAAGTTAAAGGCTTTATTCTTGCTCGTTGTTCTTATGGTAAATGATCCATTTCAATGGAGGAGGTATTCATTATATATTGACGGAACTGTTGGTGTTAATCTTGGCTGAAAGCATTTTACAGGAGCTTGCTTTCCCAATCCCATTAACTGTTAACGTTCTTCCTGAGACTGAAGAGCGTTTCCTTTCTAACCATTTTAAGCTAGTGCGGAAAATCAACACACTGATTTTATCATTCATTCCTGTTCTAGATAACGTGCTATCTATTATTCTTTTTATTGTTTCTGGAAGTATTCCAGTGATGTGGTTTCTGTTTTTAGGATAAAGCTTTTCCTGTGAAATCAGGTTCTGATAAAAGATCGTCTTCTTTAATATTTATATTGTTTATTAGTTAATAGCCAATTTAATGTTTGATTTAAACAAGCGTCTGTATACAGATGCCAACTTTGATATTTCTGAAGGAACTTCAATGCAATGCATTAGATCCATACGAATGTGCAGATCAGACAATGCTATTTATGAAAAAGATTATGTTCAGTATTGATAATTAGTTTAATCAAATCTATTCTTGTTCAACCATTGCTATCACAGCATGTAATGATGAAAGCTTGTGTAAAATATCTAGCGCTCAAATAAAATATAGAGCGAAGGGTGCTTAGAATTTACTCAAATGCATTAGAATATTGTACGTTGTCCAAAAGATTTCGTCTGACTTAAGAAATATATATATATATTTAAAGTCTTTTTTTATCAATGTTTATAATTAAATAATAATGTAATTTTATACAAAGGAATCAAATGCGATAATTTTACCACAGACAAAGCGGAAACGATTCCAAATAAAAACTAAAATCTTTATGTTTCACATTTGCTATGAAAACTTTCGAAATATCAATATTCTTCTCGATTTATCCAGTGTAAATTCTCTAGCAGGATAAATGTGTTTCTTCGTGAATAATGCCGCAATGTAATAGAAAAGGAGTTTAAACAATTCATCCGGCGTGGATAAAAAATAACAAACCCCATTGTCAATTTACGTCATCAGAATAAAGAGAAACTGGAAAATGTCTGTTTTACCACATTCATTCTTACACCTACTCAGTGAGGTAATACAAATCAAAGACCCCGTAAAATAATATAGAAAAGCAACAAAAGAAAAAAAAAACATTCGTAATCCTAGCATCCAGTTCATTAACAACATCTGGAAAGTTTCACGAAACATCACCAATGTCTGCATCGTCGGCTTAAATTTCTTTCTAATTCCGACTCTCATTTCAAACACAACTTACTTAGGCGTGGAAATCGCAGCTGGGAGCCGGATTCCCACACAACCGACTAAACCTGCCTATTTCTCCTTCCGATCGATACAAGTTGGATGCGCGAGGGAGATGAAGAGAAAACAAAAGTGACAATCTCACCTTACATCATTCTACACCAAAAGTAATTGAATAATCATTCCGCGGCTGTAAGGTCATCCCAAGTACATAACTGATTTTGGGGTCTTCGATGTTGGGTGATGTTATTTTTTTTCTTTTTCGCTCAGTGGTTGTTGCTACAAAATAATAAATACGTAACCTGGGGTTACACACGAAAAACTACTGTAGATTATATTCGGTATTCTGAAATAATCCAGGAAGGAAATGAGTAACTTTAACGGATATAAAAATGCTCTCCTCCTGAATGACATCTGTAGTTATTCTTCGTCGCAACACAATATACGAAAATTTTGAAACGCAATAGATTCTAAAATTATAGAAGGATGACCATGTTGCAATAGATTCGGTTGTAAATAACATAAATCCTTAATATTTTTTTTTTGATTTTAAGTGAAGATAAAGTGTTCTTCTTGGTGCTAAGTCTCTAGTTGAGTAGAGGTTTATAACAAATACTCAAAGTTTATTAACCCTTACACGAGAAAATAGTGTACATTGAACAATGTTTGATTTTCTTGTGCTATTGTTTTCCCAATAAATCTGGTATTGTCCAAATGTTAATCTTGAAATTTTTAGTACATGTCCTAAATATTTTCAATAGTTTCTGCTAGTAATAATTATCGTTTCAAAATTATTTCTAATTGAATGTTTTATGTGTGCCATGATTTATTATGCAAAGTTAGCTTAAAATAGTATCCAAAATATACTGGCTACCGAAACATATTTTATTATTAAAGTATCTCACATATCTGACTAAATTATTATTCTAGTATATTATCCTATACCAACTGGCTTTCAATTCTAGCTAGAGACATTAATCAATAATTTTATATTATTTAAAAATTTCAACACTGACAAATTGAAACGGCTACAGCATGATACTTGCGCTAATCTCAAATATAGACCTTCGACTCGTAATGCATCACTGACAAGCATATGTAGCAACACGTATTCGAACACATACTTAGGCGATTAGTAGATAGATTGTGTTTCCTTTTATGTCAATTTGATGGCCCGTGTTTTCAGGAACCCTGTCTCTAGCCCGCCTTTGAATAGACAAACATATAATATGTTTAGTAAATTTAGATAATCATAAAAGTAGAATCTTTTGAAAAAATAACTACCAAAAAACACATGTTGCCGGATAGACATGGTGGGACCCGAGCCTGGATCCATATAACCCAGTCAGACAGGAAGTCAGAGAGTAAAGAACTGTCAGTAAGGAAAGACGAGCAATGAGTGAGTCAACAGTCGCCGTGATAGTCGAGAAATGAGTGTAAGGCCCCTTTTTATGCCGCCGAAAGTTATGTAGATAGTAAGTCACCTTCTCGAAGTTGAAGGAATATATTGCCTGTTAAGCGAGAAATCATATTGTTTTCTACTTGCCAATCAATGTCGTGTAAAGCATTTGTCCTTATTCTTTGTTGAATTCAATGCCGTCCAGTGAGACAAACACATGGATATATCACGTCGGGCGCATATACGCATATCGCTGAAATTAGATGTCATCCCGGCTTGTGCTGTGATTTGCGGAAGACATCGTGAGACATATATAGTTGAGCCAACACACAATGCACATGGCCTGAAGTTTCCGTTCAAGCATGGAATAGAGTGTCGCAGCTTGGTTTTGACTTGTCTACATATACAGTGACATTCGTTCTATCCATGATATTGATTTATTTTATCCATAAATATAACACATTACAACTATATTTTTTAAATATTTTAACAGTCTTCCTTATGAATATATGTAATTTAAACAAAAATATGCATACGCATATATGTTAATTTTTCTATCGATGCGGTTTTTCTATGTGACGTCACCCCGTCTGTCTCCGCACCGTCGCCGTCGCCGTCCTATCCTGTCCTGTGACGACCAATGTGATTTGGTATTGACCGCGGCGCCAAATGTGACGTTCTAACCTTTTGCTGATTCGGATGGGAATCTGGTTAGATTCAGCATCAGCCTTGTCGTTTCCAGCTCGCCTCTAACGTCTGGTTACCGAAGTAACTGTTTTGATTTCTAGTCTAACCTACCCACGTTGTGATTTGATCTTAGGTAGACGAAATCAATCAGTCGCCTGGTCGTAATGCAAGTCGAGTCCGAACAAGGGTAATACCGCACAAGTATATGTAAATGAAAATAAAGTAACAACTCGAAAAGTTCAAATGCGTTAAAAAAAGAATAACAATATTTTATATCTGGTTGCTGAATACAGGACTGCGTCTTTCTCCCAAACCGCTAATATGGATACCTGACACTTTGCGTTTGTTAGGTGAGTCTTAATATCGTAGGTTTCTTTTCGATAACTGTTTTTTGGTGTATCTTCAGGTGATATTCGTAAAACTTGTTTTGATGGTGTGAGTCTAAGTCTTTCTTCTTGGTTAGAAGTTGAGGTCGTGATTGCGTGGGATCTCAGTCAGCTTTTTGCGAGGCGGGTCTCTCTCTCCAACTTCCAACTCCAACTCAACTTCTTGCCTGTCTCTTCAACCCCAACTGACTGCCTCAACTACTGTCTTACTCGTTGCGACTCTGCTTATATGGACGTCGACCAAAACCGTGATGGGCCTGTTGGGGTTTGAGGTTCCTTGATAATTCTAAATCCACAACAAGGATTTCTTTGTTCTCGAACAGGGAAATCCACCACTTTCCATTTTTGGAAGTTCCTACTTTCTACTTAAAGAGAATCGTCATTCCAAATTCTTCCTTCCTCATATGGGTATTTCATACCAATCCCTTCAGAGGCGTCAACGGGTTTCCCCTTTCTCTCACATTGGCATTTCATACCGATCCCTTCGGGTGGGGGCGTCAATAGGCCTCCCCTCCTTCTTCACATGATTACCTTCGTCACGCCACCATTTAGCCAATGGATGCCCAGAAGCGTGGGTGTGGCTAGACTGGCCTCGGTTTAAAAATCTCGCTCAAAGAAAAATATCTTCCTTTTTTTATTCTTTTATTCTTTCTTCTCTTCTTCCCGTCAACAAACCCTTACGACTCTTATCTTAACCGAACGCCGTCTGGAATTCGTCAATCGATATTTTCGACAGCATCAAGTTGGTGGTCATCTGGCGTCTTTTCACCCTGGTGCCAATTATTCGTTCCGATAAAATAATTTTTCTGTCATGGCCAGCTCCGACACAAAACAGGTGCACTTCTCAAATGATATTTCCGCACATAGTTAAAGATTTCCTTCCTTGTACTCTGCGGGTGGTCCAGCGGATATTTTTCTCGTTGAGAGCGCGACCCAATTAATTTTTATCTCTTAGCATTCTGCCTTTAGGCCACTTTACCAACCTGAAATTTTCATTATTGCCATGGGCAGATTGCTACCTTCTCTCGCCGCGTCGTAGCATAAATAAAATTAAATCCGGTATCTTACTTTCTTCGCTAATGAAAATAAAATCTTTACCACGTTTCTTTGTTAGAGAAAATAACATCGCTCAGTGTCTTTTCGTGATAGTTTCTTATCACCTAACTTAATTCTCGCATTTTCTATTTTTTTTCCACGCAACCCTAAATAGTGTCACACCTATTCGAAAATGTTGCCTACTTTAATTCGTTCTCAGTCACTACTGTGTTATAACTCTCTAAGACTGATCTATGTACAAGCTAAAACAAACGAATTCGAATGTTTATTTGTCAGATAAACTATTCATAAAGATACTGGACATTCTTACCGAATTCCCCATAAAGTGTACAGATCCCCGATATTTTCAACCCGTAACAAATCAATCATATCTTAATAAAACTCTTTAACTATATTGATATCTCTATCTTTTACAAATGAAATCGATAGCCACAAATTACAGGGCTGTATACAGATGACAAAGTGTTAATAAACACAGAAAAGAAACGACAAGGACTCCTACAGAATGTAATAAAATTAATAGAGAAGAAATGAATGAAAAAAGAGAGAAGGTATGGTTGTCAGCAAAGGAAACTACACGTGACACGTACAAGTTTGAAATACCAAAATTAAAGAAGTGTCACGCTTTAAATTTCGAAAATTTTCTAACAGAAGATGGAAGACGCAATACTGAATTCGTAGACAGCCTGGGATAGTAAATGACGCCTTCCAAAATTTAAGCAAAGTATTAAGAGACATAAAAAATAATGTGAAACAAAGAGGGGAATACTGGAATGTTATATAATATCGCTACATCTGTATGGAATTGAATCCTGGAGTGTCATATCACAGAATCAGGGAAAGGTCACAAAAATACGGTTCTACAGAAGTCTGCTGAAAATATCATGGACTGAACACATGAGCAATGACGATGTTTTAGAAAAAACAGGAACAAAAAGACACATATACAGAAAATCAGAAAATAGAGATTACTAGGAGACAAAAGAAGAAAAGAGCTGGGATAATTTGATACTCACAGGATATATTGGAGTCAAGAGCTTTGGAGGAATATAGTGTATAAACTACATAAATATCTTGAGTACATGGCTAGCGAAAAATTGATTTGGGGATATAGGAATTTTTTTTAATAAGCGCTATACTGGGGAAGCAGCTGTGAAGAGATCATGATTGCCTACATTCTGAAGGGCAGGGCAGGGCAAGAAGAAGAAGAAGAAGAAGAAGAAGAAGAAGAAGAAGAAGAAGAAGAAGAAGAAGAAGAAGAAGAAGAAGAAACAAGCAAACAAACAAACAAACAAGGTGGTCACATTATAATATCGAAATCCGTTTGGTTTTAATACTGTCTTTTAAAGTTTATGAATGTTTTTCATGTCATACATTTCAGAACGTAGATGATCATGGTTGTACAATGATTAATTTGTATTATTATCAATAAATGATTTTTAAGGAATATACTGGATTTAGTCTATTGTTTTTTTCTATGTTTTGCGATTAAGTTTTTTTTTTCTCTATAGAGCCCAGTTTACCCTATTATCTAACAGACCGCTTGTAGGATAAGTGGCGGACTCATAATTTCCCTATGACATCAGTGCAATAGTGAAAACAGGAGAATAATCCGGAATTTTCAAATAGGCTTACTGATTTCATATTTCGCACCTCTAGTGTCCTTTGAAACTAACTGCATTATCTGTTTTAAGATATGCATCATTTAAGACGGAGAAATAATTGCAGATATAAATATGTGTCAAGTTATAAGAGTCTTTAATAATTAATGTGTATTCATCCATAATCCATGTCAGGTAATGTCTATTTTATGTAAGATAAATACAAATGGAAACAAAATAAGCAAATCTGTTTATATAAAATACAGAATAATTTTAGAATCGCGTAACATTGCAAGATAAATTTAATAATCAAGATGTCTTGTGAAAGTTTACCAATCATTGATAGAATGCAGATTGACTTATAAAACCAGGAATGATATGAATCAATATTGTTGAAAAATATATGTAAACCTTAATCAAAAGTCAAAAATGGAATAAATCTAGAAAGCAAAGAAAAAAGATTCCATGCGATATTCAAATGTATTATCAAAACAGTAAAACTATCACGATACCGAATACAATGGAAGATAGATTATTCGAATTGAAGGTTTGTATAATTTTATGTTAAATGTATTCTCCTCCTTTTTGTTGTTTCAAGGGTACTTCACTATAAATATAATTTCTACCTTTAAACTGCAGAAATATGTATCCACGTAAAAGTATTCAATAGAATTTGACTCTTGTGACAAGAACTATGTGTGTAGTTCGGTTGAATTGCATATATTGTGATTCTATAATGTACTTGAAGGACTCTCAAAATTATTTCGTTAAGATTTTACATAAGCTATTTGAATGGTAAAACTTATTTTCAAATATGTTTCGAATTCTTTAGTCTTTCATTTATATGTGGGGATCTTTCACGTCCAGCGTGAATCAATTTGGAAGTGTTTCAGCTCAGTTAAGAATGAAAGGTGCCAGTGAGATCTTCTGTTAGTCGCTGTAAAATTTTAATCAATCTTAAAAAAAGAAACGATATATACCGTTATAACTTTCTAATGTAATGTTATTGTTATAATACACACTCATACTTGGTATATTGTAATGTGTAAAGCATTCTCTAGTCAAAATACTTAGACTATTGTAGTAAAGCTTGTATAGTCGTTATGAAGACAGACACCAATTCTACTGGTATCTAATCAATCTCTCAACTGAGATAAGTTGTGACACAAGATCGAAATTATTGTGTGGAACCCGGGCGTTTCAAACAGGGTAATTGGTCAAAATTTGCCCAGCCACCGAGAAAGCGGCCTCGGATAAAGTACATGTCTGTTTCTCTCAGTCGGCTCTCTATCCGAAGACTGAGTCACCCTGTGCCCGAAGACTGAAGTCTTGTCACACTCTGCCCGAAGACAGAGGTTTGTCTGTTGCGAGACTGGCAGCGAACTGCCTAACTCCGATGTCACTAGTATTTACCACTGACACAAGATACATACACAAGGTCAAGTTTACTGTGGGAAACCTGGGCGTTTCCACCCAGGCTACTGATAAATTTATTCCCAGCCACAGTAAAACGGGATAGGTTACATTACTTGTCTGTTTTTCTCAGCCGAGTCTATATCTGAATGAAGAACTCCTACTGACCCAATCTCTGCACAAAGAGAAGAGGTCTTGTCAGCCGCAACCAGAAAGCGAACTGTCTGATTCCAACTTGTCAGTTTTTCTCAGCTGAATCTGTATCCGAAGACAGAACCCTGAATGGTCACCCTCTTCCCTGAAGAGAGAATTCTTTTTTTGTCGAAATCCTGAGACTAACACCAATGTGACCAGTATTTACCAGTCTCCCCACTGAGATGAGATGCGAAACAAGGTCAAGCTCTACTGTGGGAAACCCGAGCGATTCTACCCGGGCTGTTGGTAAAAATTCACCCAGACATCTCAAAAACGGACTAGTGTACATTACCTGTCTGTATTTCTTTTCAGTCGGGTCTGTATACGAAAACAGAGCTCCGAATGAGTCACACTCTACCCGAAGACAGAGGTGTTGTCACCCTCTGACTAAAGACAGACGTTTTGTCTGTCAGTGATATTAATAAAATTGAAATACTTGTCAAAAATTTATAGTTGATGAATATTTTTCATCTCATGAAAATTAAAAACCAACGCAAAAAGCAGCGTATAATTTTATCATATAAATATTAATAATTGGGAAATCTTGGCAAAATATCAATCTTTTTAAGCATCTTTTTCTGTTACTCCTGAGTTTTTCTAAAATTTATGCTATGTTATGAGACCTGCGGTAAACGGTAAATTTATTTGAATGTAAGAGGCAAAGGTCATTATATTATTACAACAGATATTTCCCTACTGAGACGCCAAACATTTCAATTCAAGGTTAATGACGCTCACTATGAAAATGTCAACTTGTAAATAGAAAAATAATTTCACATTACTTTGTGCAGTTTTCGTTTACTGACAATGATTAAATGTACATTTGGCGTTTGGTAATATTATCAAATTTCTATGCAGTTACTATGCAGAAACTCAAATTCCTATCTTAGAGTAATAGATAAATATTCTATATTTTGCTAAGTCTTCCTCTAAGCTAAACAGCAACTAAACATTTTGCGTCGCATTATTCTGAATATGACGAACTTACCAGACGAATTTATAAAATAATCTCTCATTGTACAAAGCTTATAACACCGCAAGCTAGAATTTATTTTAATAAATTAAGTGTAGGAAATATATTCGAGTATATTTTTCTTCAAATTAAATTTCATAAATATGACAAATTTACCACTATTTTCTTTTTACAATCGTTAATAAGTTAGAAAGTCATTACTAGAATTTTAATTTTGTCAGTGTCTTATACATTTAAGTTGGGATATAAATTGAGTTTAATTACATTAACGAGTACGGGAAACTAAAGACAGACAGACACACGCACACACACACAAACACACACACACACACACACCTGTGTGTGAAATTCTCAGATAGAGTATATCTGTAAACTTATATAAGCCGAAGTGTTTCGTCTTCTGACAGAATTTATCAAGGCAAATGAAAGAATTATATTTTGTAACAATTACTTATAAGCAGAAGCAAATATCTAAAAACTAAAATAATGTAATTGCTAATTTCCATGAAAATCAATTTAAGGAACATCACTTACACGGCATTCGTTTATCAGACACTGACTTGTGTCACTTCCCGACCCCAATTACTTCTCTGACTTTACTTTTCTGAGCCTTCTTAAATTAAAAAAAAAAAAAAATTAAAAAGAAAACAATAATATTTTTGCAATTTGTAGAAGTCACTTTATTTTTATTTGTTTAATTGAGGTTGACACCATACAAACCCTGGAGCCACTCGAGGTAAAGTGTTACGGATTAAGGGTCACATTTTATGTGGATATTTGCGAATAATAACTTTTAACCATAGATTTGAGCAGATTAATATTTTAGTAACCGGGATAGCATCCTCTTGAGAGCCGGTTCCACACAGCAGTGGCTCGTAAGAATCAACTCGGGTTGAATACGGATGGGTTGAGGGTGGTTCGTTACAATGTGTGTAACATGGCGGGTTCTAGCTGTGAAGTTTAGAACTGGTGAAAATAAAGAATGTAGTTCGTTTTTGCACTTGTGAAAAGAGAAATAGAGGTGAGAAGATTGAGACCTCGTCTGTGAGAGAAAGGATGTAGGGCGAAATATATCTTGTCACCCACAAAGACTCTTTTATATATCGAGACAGAAGAGTGAGGATTGGGCGGATCCAGCCCAAATATAACAGCTGCACTCAATTTTAGGCCTGATCTGGCTCTTGTATTGTAGATGCTAGAACAGGGAGTCAAGTATTTATTGGAGTGGTACAGAGAAACGACCATTTTTCATGTTTTTTTCGCGATGCATTGTATGTACAAATTCTTACTTGACGTCTGGATTTAGTTTAAGGCCCAATTGTTGCTAGGGGATATCTATTCATCGTGACTGGTCGTAGCTCAGGCTCCGATCGGCGATAATGGAATGTAACTAGTTTGGTTTTAGAGGCATTGAATGTAACTAGGAAGTTTTTTCTCCACGCGTTCTATCTGAGAAGAGAATAGCTTTTGTCATCAAGAAATTTAGTGTTGCACCCATATATCATTGTATCATCGGTATAGATATTCACAAATCATCTCTTAGGCAAATCATTTATGTAAAGTGAATGTACTCTTGTTCCAAGAAACGACATCTGGAGATGCCTTCTTCGAATTTTAGGATCCCAAATGACTGGCCGTTAGGGACCAACTCCTTATGAAGGACTATATTATAGAGAAATCTTTCCAATAATTAAATAGCTAGAGAACTTGAGCAGCAAATCTTTGTGCAAAAAATTATCAAAGGCCTTTGAAATATCTAAACCTATTGTCCTCGAAGTATATATGTTGTCTTACTCATTCCGTGATAAATTGTAGATTATACATTAGCAGTTGATCGGAATGAACACGTAATGATTGATACTCATGAAGTTCTTCTTATTTAGGTGATCAACAGACTTCTTGTTGATTAGAGTTTCAAAAAGCTTCCTAATGACACGTAAAGTTCTGATACTTCTATACTGAGTGGTATATGAGTGCTCCCCCACGTTCTTGAAATCCGGGCATAAGCATGCCGACTTCAATACTTGAGAAACACAGCATATGTAAATCTGTTTCCGGACTGCATCGGGAAAGTATCAATCAAATACATTTTGTTGTTGTTCTTCTTCTTCTCATTATTATTATTATCATTATTATTATTACACTTCCGGGAGTGCACTTTTTCAGAAAAAAAAGAAAAGACAATATTTCTATTATACAGTTTTATATATATATATATATATATATATATATATATATATATATATATATATATATGTGTGTGTGTGTGTGTGTGTGTGTGTGTATGTGTGTGTGTGTGTGTATGTGTGTGTATGTATGTATGTAAGTAAATATATATATATATATATATATATATATATATATTTATATATGTATGTATACACGTGTGGGCGTGTGTGTGTGCGCGCTTTTGAATGTGTGTGTTCATACGTGTGAATGTGTTTCGCGAATATTTTTCTTAATATGCTAACAGGAAAAAAATTTATTTAAATATAGTATATCTATCAAAGTATATTGCCAACAATGTCTTATATCTCAGCTATCAAACCAGCCAATATATGAGTAAACTAATATAAATAATGTATTTAAAGTTCATATTTGCTTTAGTCCATATTACTGAAACATTAACGAGCATTCTGCTGTGGTAATTGATTGTAAAACTTCAGTAAGTATATAACCCAAAATGTAAGCATACATTTCATAAATTGGTATATTTCCCGTTTTTAATTACTTCGAAAAGCAAATCTTCAAGCACTGAAAATGTTTCCAAATCTGTTAAGGAATCGTAATTAGTGTGTGGCAATTCATTCCTTTAATATGAAGATTTTCACACTGATAGCATTTTTCTTTTTTTTCTTTTTTGAAAGGCGGGGAAATATCTTAAGATAAAAAGCATCTCATTAAAGCAAATGTCCTTATACCAACATTCCATTCAAGTGATTGGTGACTGAAGCATCAGATGAGACAGTGGCTGCTTCTTTGAATTCAAATTCCTCGCGATTCTTCAAAAGATAAGCAAATTGCAATCGAATGACTCATACTGATTTTCAACTGTTCAACTTTTCAGCAATGATAATTAATATTGATTAGCGAAATATTTTTCTTGTTTCTTCTTTCTGTTTGCCATTTCTTCATTATCTTCATATTACCATTTCCTTTCGTTCTATATATTTTGATTTCCTTTTTTTTTTAAATATTTATTTCCTGTTTGTGTTTGACTATTCATTTACTTTCTTTTATCCTTTTTATAATTTCACGCCTACCTCACTTTTTATTTAATTTTGTACCTTTAAAAAGCATGATGAGTATTACTTCTTTTTATTGCTATCTTGCATATTTTCCAATTTCTACAAATTACGCTTTTTACTTTTTCGCTGATATACAATCAGTTTTCCTTGGCAGCTTTCATTTACTTCCCTTTTAATAAATTGCATTTTTCTTCTTTGATTTTTTATATATACTTTCCATTTTATTTTCAGCATAGCTTGATTTTACTTTTTAACATTCGCCTGAATATAGTTGTATACTCTGGCTTGTTTATTCGTTTATTGTCATAAATTATAACTCGAGGTGTGGTGGACATCGTTGGAAATCGAGTAACACTTTCGTTGCAAATTATTTCAGTGAGTTTAATTGACAATAAGATAAACAGAAAAAAAACATTCGTTTATCTTTCGCAATATGAAATATATTCTTAAAGAGAGTTTCCATATGTGTAAACGACAGAATCAAATAAAAGCTATTTTATTTGCCACCAGTAAAGAATATCGTAAATAATGTGTATATCATTTACAGAATGAAAAATAAAAGGAATTCCAATACATACGCCTACACATACAACGTGCGAATAACAAATATGAAGACAAATATTGCCTTTCTTGTGTATCTAATGTTGTGTATCTGTTTGCACTACTGTTGTCGGTAAGCGCGGGCATAACTGCATCTGAAAAAAAAACAAGAAAACATTGAAGTCAACATTAAGAGACGACAGGGTGTTTCATGCTAGACGCAACCGTCAAGTCTGTCGCCTGAATGCTGACTTCAATGTTCACGTTTATTTTTACATCTCTCTCTCTCTCTCTCTCTCTCTCTCTCTCTCTCTCTGATATTGAGCACTCTTTCCCATAAATATAGCACACCTTAAAACTATATTTCTTCATATATATATATATATATATATATATATATATATATATATATATATATATATATATATATATATATATATATATGTATGTATAGTGGAGGCACTGTGGAGTTTGAATTCCAGTCGAATCCATTACATTCAATTACGTGCTAATATCCTTGTGAAAGGTGTGAATCCTCCTCTTCTCCCTCCAGCTATGGGTAAATAGCAGGACAGACTGGGTTCTATAGCCTTGGGTGGCAACTGGTCTAGGAGAAGGACAACTCTGAATTCAAGGCCCGTGGAGGGTCGTTTGGGGGCCCTGTAGGACGTAGTGCACAAGGTCTCTGTATTCGGCCCTTCAAAAAGTGTGGATCATCCTGCACGAAACTTTCACCACTATAATCAAATCTCATGTGCTGTTGTCAGGCTGTCGGTTTCCTATATATATATATATATATATATATATATATATATATATATATATATATATATATATAAATATATATATATATATATATATATATATATATATATATATATATATATATATATATGTCTTGTTTTGTACAACTTTCGCATAATGAGTGTGACATTTCTGTAATTATAGAACAATATAGTTCATGCCACAATGACGGAAAACCTACCACTACAAAAGAATTCTCTTATTACTATATTTGTACAAAAACGCACAACCTTGAAATTTAAAATTCAAACTCAGTGAAAAAAAAACATCTGTTTGCTCTGCGCTTTAGACTACTCAGTTACAGAGAATATCAAAGCTAAGTAAACGTCTATTTCACCTTTTGGAGAATGATCACCTCCAAATTCAGTTATTCTCCAAAGCCATATCTACTTAGTTTCATATGTGAAAAGTAAACACATTATTTCTTAAAGAACAAATTCTATTTACAGAAAATGAAAATATAATGCAAGCAGTTATGGCACATATCCAGAATCAATTATAAAAATTGCTTATGTGGGATTATTAAATACTAAAGCATTCAAATATCACAGGTTATGTATCAGTTACACACAATTTCATTATAAGAGTACATCAAATTAAAGAGACATCGCTAGGGTTAGTTCCACACAGCTGTTCAAGTTGCTGCAAAACCAAAATATTAATCTGAAGAGATTTCAGTCATGGTATCACGTAGCGTTGCTAGATTGAGACTTTCATATGTATTTAATGGATGACATAAAACCCGCTCAGAAATATATAAACTGTACACAAACATTTTCGCAAATTGTTAGAAAAATAGCATCGAGACAGTGAAGCCTCTGGGTTTTGGCGGAAACCGCCATTATTCAAAATTCTGAAATTTGAACTACACACTCACACACACGTTACTGATGTTTTCATGATTTGAATAATAACTTCAGCCAGATTCTGTATGAGTACAGTTAGTTGAGTATATATCATAGTGATATTATAATTTGCGAATATTTTCTTCAAGTTGATATTTTTTTCTTTAATAATAGGACGGCATAAACATCAACAATGTCTATATATTTGGCAGAGAATTTCGCATAGTGGTATATATATATATATATATATATATATATAAAACCCAAATTAATTTATATTGGGCGTATATGAGGTAATTTTGTATTTCATTGTATTATCTACATGCTACCTTATAATAAATACATTTTTGTTGGGCAGTTTTAATATTTGATATTACTAGGATCAACTTGGATTGTATACCAACGGATATATATATATATATATATATATATATATATATATATATATATATATATATATATATAACACTACTTGTAATATATATATATATATATATATATATATATATATATATATATATATATATATCGTTCACTATATATTATGTATATATTTAACCGCAAGCAAGGTGGC
>OZ010571.1:117943120-117960620 GCA_963932145.1 Acanthosepion lycidas
TATATATATATATATATATATATATATATATATCCTTCATTGAAGAAGTCTGACAAGGCGCTATTAATATTTTTATTATATTGGTTTGATTTTTTTAATTATCCAACAAATGGTAGCACGTTGTGACCGTATTGTCAAGAAAAAAATAATAAAAAGAAAATTTCCATATTAAGATAAAAAAACATAAACGAAAATTATTTTCATTTTGCTAAATAATATTACGGTAAATTTTTATTTATATGCTATAAGTTTCCTTACATATATACTTATATTACTATATATATATATATATATATATATATATATATATATATATATATATATATATATATATATATATATGTGTGTGTGTGTGTGCGTGTGTGTGTGTGTCTACTTTGTACGAAAAGTGTTAATAATCTCCCACACTCAACAAAGCAATAGCTAAACCAAAAATCGGATATAATTTCAAAATGTACAAAAATAAATATTTACTATCGCAGTTCATACCAAACGGATAATGACTACAACAAAACTAAAATCAATAAGGAAAGAACCTACCGGAAAAAAATAGTAGAACCCTAGAACATAAGAGCACGAAAACCACCAAAACATAACCGCTAACAGGAATCAATAACTTTACCTGCTTTGTTACCAATACTACAACCACCCCTACAGACACAACTACCACTATAACAATTAACACAGATCAATAACACTATGAACACTGTTACAAATGCTATAACCACCCCTACAGACACAACACAGATAATTAGCACAGCCGTCACGAAAGGTAAGACCATTAACACTTCAAAATCATTATTTTGTAACAACTAGTACTACTTTCGCAAATAGTATTGTTGTGACCACTTTATGTACCCACCTAAAATAAAAACTAATATTTTTTCACTATCAATATTGTTCTTACCACCTGAAGAACAATCACTTTATGCTGGTTGGACTATAATATATATATATATATATATATATATATATATATATATATATATATATATATATATATATATATATATATATATATATATATATATATTATAGGCCAAACAGCATAGAATTCGAATTTAGAATGGCAAACAGCGTAGAATTGTATTTATTAGTACAAAGGATGTATTTTTGTTTTTTTACAAATATAAGTAAAGATAATGGCCACAAAACACTATAATCAAGGATAATTTATAATTCTATTATTTTTCCATTAACAAACATTTCCATGTTTCATTGAATTTCTATAATCTTCATCACGTGTTAACTCATTCATTGTCTTAATGTTTCTACTGCATTATTTGAGTCAGTTTTAAAGGCATCCAATACATGCCTCGTATTTGAATATTAATTTTCATCTACATGCACATCCCATTACTTTCAAGGATGATCGACAATTTTCATAATGAATTCTTACCTGGCGAATATTAGAATCATTCAAATTAATTTTGTGTTTTTGTCAATGATGGCAATATTCAGATTAGTGAATATAAAGTAACAGTTTCTTCCACAAATGTAGCATTTAGATAACTGCATTTTCAACTTTGAATAGATCTATCATTTTATAATTGACTGCAGTAGTCCACCATAGCTTTGCGATGAAGGGTCCAACCCTTTTTATACAAATGGACTCACCCAGTGTATACTTACACTACTGCCAGTGAAGAACCGAGGGAGCAAGACCGAAGAGTCTAGCTGAGTCGTGATACAGTCTTTGACTGTAAGCGACGTCTGTCGGACTCTGTGTTCGCAGAGACGAACCCGGACGAAGCTTTGCTGAAGGGCAAGGTTTCGTCCGGGGAGGTAGACAGGGTCTGAACCCGTCTAGGCGGGTTCCACGGCTATATTTTTGGCCGAGCCTACGGGCTCGGAGATACCCACATTAAACCGGCCTTGTGCTACTTTCAGTCCTCGTGGGTGGATCGATAAATACAGCAAGACCGAAGAGTCCAGTCCAGTCCAGAGTAAATGGTTGTAGTTAACCGGAAGAGTGTCGGTGAGGTATCAGCTTTGTAGGAGTGACCGTGAGCGAGGACGTAGACCCAGTAAGAAGTCACCCCGCGATACTTCAATACCAAAGACTATATATCTATTTTGCTACTAACCCGTATTCCTGGAACTAATAATCTTCCTTAACAGTTTGTATTATTACGGTAATACATTATTTTTCCTGGCGTTTGTTATTTAACGGTACCGGATTTCAACAATGAATCCACAACAACTTGGCGACGAGAATATCGAACCGATACGGGAAGAAAAAAAGGACAAATTTCTCACTCGTCAACTTGCCTGCGAGAATTTCGAACTCACACGTAAAAAAAAATCCCTCTCGTTGACCATAACAACTTTGGCGACGAGAAAATTCGGATTCACACAGGAAGAGAACAAAGAAAAATTTTCCCTTGCCGACCACAACGACTTATCGAGAAATTGGGACCTACAAGGAAAAAACAAATTTCTTTCTTCTCACCAAAAAGCTTGGACGACAAGAAATTGCATTTCATGAAGACACAAAAGAGAAAATTGCCGTTTTGTCAGTATCCACAACAACTGGGTAACAAAGTGTTACGAGGATTAAAATACGAACAATCGAGTTTTTTTCGTAAGACTCTTACCATGGAGGATTTTAAAAGTATTTTAGTAGAACTTGTAAAATACAAAAATGAACAGCAATTACAATTCCAAGAAAAATGGAAAAAATATTACTACAAACGCAGAAGGAAAATCATGAAAGACAAATGCAAAATGAAGAAAGACAATTACAACTCCAGGAGTTAATTGTAAAAGTAGCGAGTAATACACAACAACAAAATATTGAAAAAGAGGCGACCTTTTCTCAAGACGCAGTATGGAACACGATAGAAACATTCAACTATTCCCTAGAAGATAATAAAAATTTCGGGGACATTTTCCGACATCATGAAGACATCTTCAACATCGATTGTCAAAACTGGACAGAAGCAAAATAGCTACGACTATTACTCAGAAAATTAAGAAGGGAAGAATACACAAAAATTTTTTATTACATTTTGCCAAAGAAGACAAATGAGTTAACGTTTGACAAAGCAGTTACATGCCTGACGGAGCTTTTTAGCCGGAAAACGACACTTTTTCACAAAAGCTGGAAATGTCTTACCCTTGTAAAGGATGAAAATGAGGACTATTCTCCGTTCGCCGCAATCATGAATAAACATCGCGACGATTTCAAGGAAATATGTGGAACTTGAAATCTTAAATAAAAAGGTAAAATTACAACTTGACACAGGTTCAGATCTGACATGGAGAAAGCTTAATAGACCAACAATGTTACATACACAAAATATTGCTAAGGAAAGCGTATAAAATTCGGAGAAGTAATCCTAAATGTAAAATTTCACGGGAAAACAAGGAAACTCAAAATATTCGTAATGAAGGATACAGAAAATCTAGTGGGCACAGACTGGATGCAGACGTTCGACGTATGGGATTTACGTATCAGTTTGTTTTGTAAGGGTGCAGATAGAATGGACTTAAAAGAAAATGTTCAACCGGTATGTTAAAGGAAGCGAAATGTGCCATTTGATAAGTTATTGCCTAAAAAGAAATAACACAAGCATATACATAGAGTACCTAAGAGATCATTTAAACCAGGAGGACGGGTTTACTTTAGGATGTTCAGAAATAATATGGCTTACTGCGAGCCTGGCACAATAATTAACACAGTAGGAAACGTGATGTACATAATACAAGGAGAAAAGTTTACCCATAGAAGACATATTGAACAAATACAAAAAAGATGGGTTGAAGAGCCAAACTCGTCAACCGCTGAAAATGACGATTCAATGGATGCAATATTTGAAGCTTTTGAGATTCAAAGACCACAGGAAGACACAGAAACTAGAAGGTCAAACAGGAAGAAAAAAATTACCGAACCTCTGATTATCGACCATAAGAGACAAAAATACTAACTCCCCAACAAAAGGGATCTAAGGAGGGAGGTGTTGAGTGGTCCACGCATTTTTATACAAATGCTCACCCAGTGTATACTTATGCCAGTGAAGACCCGAGAGCAAAAGATTATAGGTAACCGGAAGAGTGAGGGTGAGGTAACAGCGTTGTAGGAGTCACAGTGAGCGAGCACGTAGATTCAGTAAGAAGTCATACAGCGATACTTCAATACCAAAGACTCTATAGATATTTTGCTACTTACCCGTATTCCTGGAACTACTAACCTGTATTACCAGTTTGTATTATTACGTTAATACATTATTTTCATATATTCATTCCTGGCGTTTGTTATTTAATGGTACCGGATTTCAACCCGGAATCCACAACACTTTGGTTTTCTTCTAAGCTGTGGTAATTTACATTCAATTTATTCTTTAATTGATCTTATACAATTCACTTCGCTATGCTGTAATTTGTTTTCATATTGTTGTGGTAAGAGATAGTTATCCTCCTTACTGTCATGAATGGATTAATACACTCATAAATAGCCCTGTGTGATTTTCTAGGGAAAAGATAATACTAATGCAGTGACTTGTCTAGCTAAGTATTAAATACTACAAACACAACTGACTCTGTCGAGTTAAGTGTTATGTATGCCAGTTATCACACCACAAAAGTTGTGGAAGAGGATGATTCACTATCAATCATAATCATTTGTTGTTTTTTGTATTTTTTTTAAGTTGTGAAATCAGTTCATCGAATAAAAAAAAACTTAATGCGGAAACAACGGAATATTAAAATTTATTTCAAGCTAAGTTTCAATTCAAACTATTAGAAATGGAGGACTAGAATGCAGGAATGTTTTTAGCAGGAACAACTACAAAAATTCCAATAAATGTTTTAAGACAAGATAAAATCAAAAAAATACTAGAACTTTTTTATGAAGAGTAAAATTAAAGAAAACACGTCTAATTTGTTCTCACAGTGTCCAGTAGTAAACACAATTGGTGAATTTAAATATAACCCTGATGAAGAGGTTATATTTGCAGCATAAGACAGGGTCTATGAGAAAATCATAGAGAAGACTGTATACGCTGATCGGATAAGAAAAAATTGCGCTCGTTACGAAGAACGTTAGAGACAAAGAAATACGAAAATTATGTGAATTACATCCTACCGAAAGGTCCCAGTGAAATGTTGTTTAAAGAAACTATACGTTGGCAATGTCCAAATCTTGTGAAAGAAAACAATATACCACTTTTATTGACGTATCGTAAACAGAGAAAAGTTTAAGGTAAACGTATTAACACCCGTCATTTTTAACAGCTTGAACTTTGTATGTACAATTGTTGAAATCAAAGATGAATTTGGAAAGCTGTTCTAGAAATTTGACTAAGCTTGAACAGGACTCAAAATTGAATTTGCAAGATTTAGCTAAAGATTGCCAAAGAATAGTGACTTTGCGACACGATAGTTTTAGAATTGAGTAAAGCGATAAATCTCACAGGAATTCGGTTCGTCTGAAATCATATGGGAAATCAAAATACTTTATAAAATCAAATCCATGTTATGGTTGCGGCGGACTACATTTCAGGAAGAACACTCTTTTTAAAAATAAATGTTGCAACTTTGAAAATGTGGGTTCAAAATGTTCCCATTGAAATGTTAGAGAAAGAAGAAAAGTCAGTTAAATAGTAGTGTAAATGTTGCGTCGACGACGGACAATGCATACAGAGGTAAAAAAAAAATATAAATGTAAAAAAGAGAGGAATATAAATTTTCAACGAGACACAATATCCGATTTGATTATTATAAAAAAGAAACTTTGGAAAGAATCAGTAAAACAATTTTAAGATTACCTATCAAAATTTGCTAAAGGTAGCAAATGAAATTTAAAGGTGAGTTCACATCTGATGTACTGTTTTATGAAAGATCAGTTTACGGACGATTCCTGTAGAGTTAAGAAGATGCACAAAAACTAACACCAAGTTCCAGTTAAAAGAAAATGATGTACCTCTTTTTTGATTAAAGAGGGATGTGCTTTTTCAGCTTTAGATACGATAAACAAGGAATTATATCACTTTATATTACGGGAGTGGTTTATGCCAACTGGGGCCTCCCCGACTGTCTACGTGAACAAGAAAAATAACAAAATTTCAGTATGTGCTGATTATGCCACGGGGCTGAATGATTGCCGACAAGCTTATAATTACCTTCTGGCAAGCTCGGAATAACATTTCTCAAAGTTAAACGACGGAAAGTAATTTTCAACAATGGACTTGACAGACGCATATTTGCAAATCCATGTTGACGATTAATATTCAAATCTGTTAGCAATCAATATATACAAGGGATTATAAAAGTTTAAAAGAAAACCTTTCATAAATTGGGTAGAACTTGATAGTGACGGACACCATGTTGAGCGATGTAAAATTTACAATGGCCTACATAGATGATATAAAAAAAAATTCACGTAAATTATTATCCAGCATATTCAGCACGTAATGAGCTATTATGAAAACAAGACGAATACAGGTTTAAACCGAGTTATGAGAAATGCGAATTGTTCATGATGAAAATTAAATGTGTGGGACAAATCCTCGACGAAAACGTCATGAAACCAGACCCAGCCAGAGAAAGTGCGATTAAAAATATGCCATCCCCAACAAATGTCTCATATTTACAAGCATTTTTAGGTTGCGCAAATTATGTTCTTATTCCAAACAATCATTTTTCGTTAGTATCATTAAATGATTTAGAAAAAAAAAACTCCAACTGCAATTGGACGACTGAGTGCCAAAAGCATTAGAAAAAATTTAAAAGAATCTAACATTGGATTGTATTAGGTTGGTGCAAAAAAATATCGTTTTTTGACGTTTTTGTTAACGTCAAAAACGATATTATTTTTGCACCAACCTAATATCTCTCGCATTTTGATACAAAATTAGAAATAGTCGGGACGAGCGACGATATTAACTACAGTATCGGTGCCGTAATCTTGCATAACGACATAGATTGTTCATTAAAAGTGATAGCACATGCTCCAAGAACACATTTATCTGATGAGAAGAATTATAATCAGATAGGGAAGCAGGCGTTGATAATAATTTTTGCTGTGGAAATAATCACAAATTCATCCACGGTAGCAGGTTCACCCTAAAGTTGAATCACCGTCCATTGCTATCTATTTTCTGTTCGAAAAAGTGTATCCTGACACACAGAGCTAATCGACTACAGCGAATAATAATTTTAAAATGGAATTCCTGCCATCAAAATAGCTAAATCACGCAGATTGTTTGTCGTGACTCGAACCTACATTATGAAAACTTATACAAGGTATTGTAATTACAGTGCTAGGAGTTGAGAATGAAATAAAGTTCGTTCTCTGAAATTCCCTACTAGTGCGGCTCGATGAAACTAAACAAGAGCTCTGGCGGATATTTTTATTGGAGGAAAAAAGAAGCATGTAAGTTGGACTTAGGAGAAAAATAAACTTAAATCAAAAACTAACGCTGACAATATTTTCTCAATCTGTAATGAAGTCTTAATGTATGATAAAAGAATGGTAATTCCTACATGTATTCAAAAAAGGATATTGAAAGAATTTCACACAGGACATCCAGGTGTCTCTAGAAATAAATTCTTCATGCTGAGCTATGTCTGTTGGCCCAATATATACAATACAAAGACAGACAGATCGGTAAAAGCGTGCAGAGTTTCTGCCATGGCCATCAGCAATAATTTAAAAAAAAAAAACATCCTTGATCAAATAGACACTCCGTGATCGAGATTACACATCGATTTTGCGGGATCAATAAATTGTGTCTACTACTTAATCGTGTGGACGTTTTTTTGCCAAACAGACAAAAACTTTAAAATATAAGAGTCCAACTTCTACAATTACTTCGTGCATGAATTATTTGCCCGATACGGTACCGCATAAAACATTGTTCCGGACTAAATCACGATATTCACTACTAAAGACTTTGAAAGTTTCTGTAAAAAACTTTGCAATACAACATATTAAAACTAGTCCCTAACATCTAAGCTCGAAGAGGCAAAAGAACGCTTCGTTGATACATTCAAAATGCACTGAAGAAAACCACTGAAGGTGAAAATAAGGATATGTTATTACAGCAATTTTTTCATGTACAGGGTGGTCCGAATGTCTTGTCACACTACATAATATGATTTTCTATTTTAGATCGCTGACACAAAAATCATACAGACTTTCTCAATGTATGACAGCGTCAAAGAAAGTGAATAAACTGAATCTAGTGCATGTGCTTTGTATTACTGTATTACATGTTCTATTGTTCCATTTGGTATGGGGTGACAAGACTTTCGGACCACATTTACATATCGGGTGACACTTTATGCTAACATAGGTTCAGGTATCTCCCCGCTAGATCAAACGTTCAAAAAGAATAATTAGATTGGTGTTTATCAAATTGTTATCGAATAAAAAATGTTTGAACACACGAAATAAAAATTTACATGCCCAGAAATGCTTCAAGCCCAAAGGAAAATTATTATTTAAAACTTACAAAAATGAAAAGGAATACTGGGAAGTCGGGAGACATATTGGAAAACTATTGTACAGGAAAAAAGGGTTTATATGGGTGCGTGAAAGACATCTAAATCAAATGAGAAAAAGCTACTCGAATGAACAGCGCAACCGAGATGAGGATACGATCGTAGTTCTGTAGGCATTTTTCGATGTACTTAGACACCAGATACCCACGGAAACCATATGTTCCAATACTAGGAAGAGATAACCTAAGGAAATGTTGAATCTTGACACAAATAGAAATGTGTATCTTCTATAGGAAGTATGTCTGAAAAGGGGAGATATACTGGTAAGAGCCAATTGCTGCTCCATCCATGATAAGTAGTCCTGGGCAATTGTCTCGGGAGAAGATAATGTTATTGCTGTGACTTGCCTTGCTGAGTATTGAATACTACAATTACGACCCTATATCACAACATATGGATATCGACTTTTTCAAATATTGTCTTACTAGTCATGTTTTATTTTTGGTTTTCTTCCAACCTGTCTGTTTCATTTCCGCCATTCTTCTAATTACACTTTGTTTAATTTCCCAGCATTGTTTCATTATTCAAGAAATGTTACTTCTCGATTTGTAATACAGAAAGCAATAGTTTTATATCGAAAATGAAAAAAAATACCAGCAATATAAAATTATATATTTTCATTTACAATATTTAAACAAATTTTGAATTGCACTCACGAAATTTTACATAAACAGAATCGATGTTATATATGTCTACTAGTAATAAAACATACTAAATTCTGAATTTTATATTGCGGATTTCCTAGAATTATAAGTATGTCCTGAATTATTTACCAACATAACTTGTTTAAAATATCTGAGATTGTATATTCCTTCATTTTCCTGTAATATGCGCTGATTTATGCGGATGAACATTTAAATAAACTTACACCAAATCATTCGTATAGTTCTCTGTCTAAAAAATTAAATTAATCAATCCTGCTGACTACCATATTCATTTTGTTCAATGATGTTGATCTTGTATATATAGTGTCGTAGATTCCGGAGATGGAATCCTGCACAAATAAATAAACAACGCCAGTAATTGAAATAGAAAAATAAGTGTATTAAACGTAAGAATACAAACTTGAAAGGAAAATTAGTAGTCCAGGAATGCAGCTTAGTGGAAAAGTATATGTACAAGTATATGTAAGTGAATCCGTAATTATCTCTCTTTCTGGACTCTCGTATAACTCTGGATGAACAACCTGTCTCGACGTTTTTTGCCACGCTTTCTCTCTGTAGTATAAGTATACTTTGGACGAGTACATCTTGTCTACAAGGGGCGAGCCTCACAATATATAGTTTGTCACCTCCTATTCTTTTTCTCTAGATCAGAGATATTTACTTTTATTTTTAAGGTTTTCTTCATTTTATCTTTAATGAAATTAGTTAAAAGCTGAAGAGAAGTAATTTTTCTAAAACACTTCATCCCAAGCAAGATGGGGGGTGCGACTAGCAAGCAAGCGGTTATAGTAGGTACCTCCAGGAAAATGTAAATAAACAGAGATAGCATGATGAAAAAGACGCCGAACTTGAGAACAATTTTTATCGTCTAATGTTCATATTATTATTAAAGGGGAAAGATCAAAGTATTTTTGGGGTATTTTTTTACATTTTTTAATCGTTCCTAGCAAGTACGAAATTTTCGTTACAAATTTTGTTTTTTTTTGTCAAAAAAAAAGGACAGATAATCAATCATTTTCAATCATTTTCAATCATTTGATAAAAAGATGAAAATCTGACTTTGATATTCTTTTAAAAATCAATTATCATTTTTTCAAAACTGATTTTAATAAAATCAGAAATTATAATGTTTATTTAAAATATTTTGAACCAAGCTTAACTTAGCTTCTGCGCCGAAAAAATCTAATTTGAAAATAAAAAAGAGCAGGTCATAACCTTTCGCGTCGTTGACAGCTGATGGCAGCTATGATTCATGACGTTTAGATAACTTACGTGGAGGATAATACTTTCTACGGATGGAAGGAAGTGAAATTATTTAGATTTAAATGAACAAATTATTTACCTCGTTACTTTTAAGAAAAACTTTCAGCGCTCTAATTTTTCATTTTTTTTTTTTTGTACTTAGCTTTCATCTTTACCTTTACGATGCTTTATGGAAAATATAAAGAAATTAAAAAATAAGACTGTTAAGAGTGAGATTAAATTTCATAAGAAAGAAGTATCTATTAATTTATAGTACGTACCTTATGAATTTTTATCAGAAGTGTACATAAAATACTATAATTTTATGTACATTTATTACATTTTACAGTGTTATTTGTATTTCCATTTATTTTGTTATTAATTTTGATATTTTATTTATGGAAAAATGACATAACTGAGATTAACATCAAAATAAGATCATATAAATTAAAGTTTAGCAGTAGTTAAATTTCATAAGATGATACTGATACTTATAGGTACCCTTCTCAGTTGAAATTAAAAAAATCAAATTAACTTCTCCATACGTGTTTCGCAAAAGTAAAGGTCTTAAGAGCGGCGAACAATGCTGAACTCAAATAATGCAACTAAATTGTATCCTGGTTGATCTTCCGTACTTTATAATTACCGTTCTATTATAAGCACAAAAGTTACATTTTTTAATTACGTTGGCTAATCCGATTGGTCCAAACGATACAATTTTCAAAGCGCTAGACAATGGCGGTCTCATCTGGACAGAATTGAAAGTTCGGTGCTGCTTTTAGCTAACTTTATAATATTTTTAAATACTTAATGTAAAAATCTATTATAATTAAAAAAAATAACAAATAATTGTATTAAAAATTCAATTTTCATTGAAAAAATTTTTTGCTTTCAGAAAATATTGTCCATATTCATAAAAACAAATAAAAACAAATAAAAGCAATTGAAATTAAATAGTATATTTGTTTTATTGAGTTTTGTATGTTACAATTCAGAGCTGATTTTCAGGTACGTTGGCCACAATTAAAAAAAAATACATGATTTGCATTCTTCAAAGCCTTGTGCTTTTAACTATTGCAATCTGTAGGGGGCGGCGCCATCTAATTTCTAGAGTTTTTCATAAAATTAGTTATGGGGTGTTAATAAAAATGAAAAAAATATTTCTGCCATGACTTTTATAAAAAACAACATATTTATAATAATTTCGATCATCTGTGAATAGTTTCTGAATGTTTCATTAAGATCTGACAATTATTTTTATTTTTGCAAGATTTTCCAAATTAATGTGTGTAAATACAAAAAACGCGCTAAAAATTATTTGTTATTTACTACCCCTTGTTGCAACAAAGATAAACAAAGTTTTTAAATCAAAATTTAGAATATTCTAAAAAGATGAAAAAAATTTTGAAAAATAATTAAAAAAAAATTTGGTCTATCCTCTTCATAAAAACATTAGCATTTAGACGATAAAATTTTGTTTTCATAACGTTTGGCGTCTTTTTCATCAGACTATGCTCTTTTTTTTAGCGATTTCGTAGAGGTACCTAGGTTATAGAGAATAAGAGAGCAAAAGAAAAGAGGGGTGTTTGAGGAAAGGATAAAGACATGGATTGTGATCAGGAGATATCGATTTATATGACAAATGAATATTTGAAGATTATAGTTCTCAGGAAAGCAAGAAGTTGGAAGGAAGTCCCACTGTCAGGAAGCGCGAGAATATAAGCTGTTGGAGTAGAAGAGGCGGTTTCATTTAACTGATTCCACACTGAAAGGGTGGGGCCAAGATACCAACCTTGTAGCACGCTTAAATTCATGCAGTTGATGTACCACTGAAAGTAGCTCGCCCATGCAGTTTCCATGAAAATATTTGTGAGAAAATGACTGTAGACGAGGTGCCAGATCAAGACCTATGAAATTGCATACCCATCTTTGGATTTTATCCTGGACCTCGGGATGAATAGCGGTTTCGCCAGTGCATATATGGCAGCCGTATTCAATGAAAGGACGAATAGTAGATATGTAGATTTGAAGGCTGGACTCAGCCTAATTCCGAGATGAAGTATGCGTAACTCAAACAAACGCATTTCCCACAGCAACCGGCTCTGTCTACCTTTTAAATTCATTGTAATTTTATTTTTACATTATTTATTTGTTTGTTATTGTTGTTCCTTGTCTTTTGCTTAATACGAAGATATATTTTCATCAGTTATCGTTTATGTCTTTTTGTAGCCACTAGACATACGTTTCTGGGGGGAAAGCTATCTTTTTTAGTTGTATGGTAGTAGGTAATGATTAAATCATAATGTTTATTTAATTAGAGTATGTCTGTCATATTTATTAGTACTGGCTTCTGCTTCCGAGAATTTGGACGACGATATGTCTCATATTCAACCCAAAATATTATGTAATAAAAATGTTCAAAGCAAATGTTAATATGACTATCTACATTTCCATAGACGTGTACATTTTACAACGGCATCAGACTAAAAAGAGAAAGTATGATCATTTTTTTTACTACACTGGGTGAAGAAACTATATAACATTTCATTTGCAACATAATTATTTGATATGAAACCAATATATTAATATTAATTTAAAATTAATAGAATATATAACATTTTAAGCAATAATCGATGTTAAAAATTTAAAAAAAAAGAATAACTAGGTTTTTGTAGCTTCTTTATTTTTCGACGGATTTTCGAGGTCCACATACACACACACACACACACACACACACATATATATATATATATATATATATACATATATATATATATATATATATATACATATATATATATATATATATATATATATATATATATATATATATATATATATATATATATATATATATATATACACCCTTGTGCAAATGAATTGAACCAACCATGTTACCTTTCTTTCACCATACGGTCAGTTTTATACCCAGCTGAGTGACAGGGTGTAATCGATTTGTACTTTTTTCCTCATTTTATCTTATTTGCAGTGGTGTGCAGTAATATGAATCTATTTTCAGGGTCTATCATGAAATTTGTTTCGCCTTGAAAAATATTACATCATCCGTAATCGCATCAGATTTTTATCACATCTCGACACTCTTGTCTTGACTTACGAATATTGGCTGCGAATGAATTTTACTCCAAGGAAGCTTCGCAATTTGTAACGCAGCACGAAAAAGCTGGCTAGCCTTACTAGTTAGTAAAACAAAGTACTAGAGACTTTCCTGAAAACACTCGGGATAAAAATTCAATCAAGTATCTGTGGTCCCTTTGCAAGGAACGACATCATGGAATGGACATACTAAGTACTAACATGTGCACTAGGTAATGTTTCATTGGAAATTGTGCAGAAACTGTTCGAGATTTTAGTTCTATTCTCATCTTCAGACAGTTTATTCAGCTCAAAGTGGGGCTCAATCAAGAAATCAGACACAGTGATATATGAACAGCAAATATATATATATATAGTGTAAGGAACAGACAAAGAGAACAGACATAGTTATAGATAAAATTTGAAAACCGGACACAATATTAGGTAAACACTGAGAAAACAGATATAGGGTTAAAAGGGAACAAAATAACAAATACTGTTAGATCAGCAGAAAATAATCTAAAATCTATCGATCGCTAAAAAAACAATACATATAAGACACAGACCTATATTAAAGAATATCAGATATTGATAGATGTACATAAACATATAGACTGAGATATTTTTAAACAGTAAACAAATACAGACATACCGACGGACAAACAGCAAAAAGAAATTGTTTATCAATAAGTTATATAGATATGCTATGAGGAAGTCTTCACTGATTAATAGTTAAAAAAACAATAAATATTTAAAATTATAATTATATATATATATATATATATATATATATATATATATATATATATATATATATATATATATATATATATAAGGGAAGAACACAGTCTGAGGTGTTTAACTTCATTCATTTTCACACAGACACACAGGCGTCTATGTATATACATATATATATATATAAGGGAAAAGAGGAACCGCGAAAGTTTTTGGTTATAATGTGTATTTTTAAAATACATATTATACTTTATTTTCCATATTTTTGATACACGTTATCACATTTTAAGCAAATATGAAAATGTCTGCGGTTTCTCTCTTCTCTCTAAAATAGTCTTTTTGGAACAGCTATAAACTCTCTAATATATATATATATATATATATATATATATATATATATATATATATATATATATATATATATATATATAGACACGTAAACCAGACAAGAAGAAATCATCTTGCGTTTTAACTTTAGACCCCCCACCTTACCCTGACTTGACATCTATTAATGAAACTCTATACTGTTACAAATTATTAACACCCTGAGCCTCTCTCTATATGAACAATCGAGCTGGCCGTTCCCATGGAAATTTTGATGTCAATAATGAATATGCTATTAAAACACGTACATTTCAGAAATAAGTTCTTCAACAAAAATTTCGCTTGACGATGGAAAAGAGCTTACTTTAATTCAATTTAATTCAAATAATTATATTGAAGTTTTAGGCTCTTGTTTTGAAACATGAGAACTCTTATGTAGCGTCTTGGAATCATATTTGTAAATAAATAATTATATATATATATATTTATAAATATATATATATATATATATGTGTGTGTGTGTGTGTGTGTGTGCGTATGTGTGTAATGTGCGTGTGTATGTGTATGTGTGGGTGTGTGTGCGTGTGCGCGCGTGTATGTGTGTGGGTGGGCGGGGGGTTGTGTGTTCGCGTGTGTGTGTGCACGCGCGTGTGTGTATCTGTATGTGCGTCATTGGTGTTTGTTTCTCGTGATTTTCACTGAATGTAGTAATCTTAAATAATGTTAAACTTTACTAAACGAATACAATTCATGAAGAAATATTTAATACAACGACGAGAAGATATCCTCACAAAATTGCTCTGAAAATGAATGTAGATAAACACCGCAGACTGTGTTAAAATGTTGAAAAACGGAAATTACGATAACATCGTACATTGGAAATCAATAATGATTTAATGACCTGGTATCAAACGTCACATTTCAACGCTCACCTCATTAATGTGAAGAGGGTCACGGAAATAGGAACAATAACGACACTATCACAAAATCTGTTTACAAATATAAACGGTAACAATGAAGTTAGGAAAGTTATGAGAAAAATCTTGATGATAATACATTATACATGGCATCGGATCTGAACATTTGAATATGTCGTACGCTCAACCAGAACTTAAAATTGATTTTCAACTTTATAAAGGAATCGGGATTCAAAAGTACATTAAAAAAGGTGACCTTATATCGTGCACTAGGGTAACAGAATTTTTTTTCTTAAGTCCATCTCACATACAAATATTTCTCTGGATTTGTGCTGGCGATGAACATATTATCATTTTCTTTCTAATCATTCCATGAAATGCACATTCCCACAACTCACTTTGCTTTTGTTTATGTAAAGGTCGTAATGATTTAGATGCGAGAGTTGAGTAGAAAGGGCATAGGTTGACCAAGATATAAATGTATCTAGACGCACAAATTTATTGAGAAAATGACAAGCAAGTATAACTGAATTCAAAAGCTGGCTAACAATCCCTGGGTCAGCATATGATCTTTCAAGCCCACTTATTTTATGTCAACAAGCTTCTTTAGGAAGAATATTCTATACGTGTTATGCTGAACTTAAAGCCTAAATCGAGACTGGTTTTCATCCATCAAACACTGTCTTCCAAGGGTTTTTACAATAATTGTCGAGATAATATAGAGACTTATATCGCTCCAAAAATAGAACCCAATAAAGTAGCATTTAATCTTCATATGACAAGGATGGAATGAGTGCATGGAAGTCCTATGCACATACAAGCAATAATGTGAAGCTATAAATACTGAGGACTGAAGCGTTCCACACCACATTCCAGACAAATCTACTTAAATAAAACAGCGGCCCTGCTTTTCTTCCCGCGGCCAAAGTACAAATTATGAATGAAGCCCTTGTCAATAACATAGGCATTCATGGTATATATAAGAATGATCTTAAACAATTATTAAACCTTATCTACAAAGTGTTCCAAGAAATATCAGCCAAGATATTTCAAAGACAATACCTATGATCTGTCATTAGAGTGACAGCAATGACAGCAGGCACCGTGAATCCATCATAAAATTTAGGATGTTGAATTAGTAAATACCAAATGTTTCAGATACCTTCTTGTTTGGGTCATTCATGACAAATTTAGTATAGATGATAAGAAAATTGAAAATGAAATAGGTTTCGGCAGAGGTAGTTTCGTTCAACATCTGACGTTCCTACGAAAACAAGACATTAAACGGAAAACAAGACATTAAACGAAAAACAAAAATCATGTGATTTTAATGCCAAGTCTAATCAAGACTTTCCTATTGATGTCATGTATGGTGATAAAATCATTCATTATCGTGATAAAAATAGTCATCAGTATACAACCGCTTTCTGGAATTCACTATTTAAAATGGTTTGAACCGAACGAAGGTAGTATATCATAGCCAGTACCATACTTCTTCGAATGTTGTAATTTGCAGTGTTGGGCGAAACATCTGCTACGAAAATAGTGTATTCTTACTTTATGAAAATAATTATGTCCGATTTCGCAATAATCGTTTTAAAGCTGACCGTTTGTGTAATAGTAAACGAATTTAGCGTCATATTAGACATCCGGTAAGTCCGTCTAAAATACGGCCAATCAAAAGTTAAAAGAATACAGGTGTTTGGCAACTGATAAACATATTGTCTGTGGAAGTACTTTACGATACTAAATTTAACTGATCTCTCTATTATACTGTGTGTTTTGAATACAGTTTAGCTTAGTGTCTATTGAATTTTCTATAGAAAACAAAATGGCAGGCCCCATTAGAAATCGACGAAAATTTTTCATTTCCACTCTATGTCTATTTTATATTTTCCGTAAATGGACATGTATAGCTGGCAAGAGTGTTGTAAGAATGCAGCCGCTAAATGCTTAATATTATATTTTCTTTCTTAGTAAACAACAAAGAAAGAATTGTTTTTCAAAAAGATAAATTTC
>OZ010571.1:117963120-117968120 GCA_963932145.1 Acanthosepion lycidas
TCAATATATATATTGCTAATACTGGCAATATAACACGTGAGATTCAGCTCATACTAAAATAAAAATACAATATATATATATATATATATATATATATATATATATATATATATATATATAATTGACTATAATTTTGCGAGGGTATTGCGAGATCTGTATCATGTGAACAAAGGAAGTGTAAGTCATTCTTTTATTTATAAATAATTTAAAAAGATACCGGACAGAGATGGTGATTTATTTAAGAAGATATATTTTCCTGAATAAATTATTATCTTAGTTTTAACGTTTCATAATCTCCCCTAAATATTCCATAAGGTTCATAATATTGTTTGCGTTGATTCTGTTAAATTTTCTGCTGTCTCGAAATTCATATTACTGGTAGCGATTATTTATTGATTCCATAGAGCCTCGTTGCTTGAAAATTGTTTAACAGATTTATATAAACCTTATTTAAGAATGCGCACGAGTTTTCTACAGTTATAAATCATTTTTAATATCTTTGAAAACATTTCTCTCAATGTGGCACTAGATTGTAAAGAAGAATTACTTTTTATTCATAGACGAGGTAGGGTTGGAGAAGGAAGGATACTAGAACTATGAATATTTACACGCATTAATTTAAATTCTTATTTATGACTGAGTTCTTTCTATTCAAGTAATTCACGTCTGATGTTTTAAAGAAGACTTCAAAGTAACTAGTAGCGTTTGCTCTTGAAAATGGTCATAATTCGGCGTTGTAGTATTATCAAGTACCTGAAGAAAAAGTGTTTAGCTCACAAGCTCAATCGTGGCGACATGGTTGCTACATTAGTGAATGATGCAGCAGTTTTTTAACAGTGCAAAAGTGGGCAAATGAAGTAAGGAGGTCAAGAGTAAGTCTTGAAAATGACCCAAGGTTTTGGCTTCCTGAAAATACCACCACCAGAGGAAACACTGATTGTTTTCTTCCCATGGTGATAGTTGTCGTCCGATTAAATATAAATCAGTTAATTCTATTAGCATATCTTGAGAGAGAAGTAAGAATATTCTGCACAATGAAGGTTTCTGCTCGGAAGGTGACACGGTTTCTGACACTGATCATATTACGGGGAAATCTGATATTGTTTGTAACAGATCCAGCTGGTTTCATCAATGGTTTAATAATCTAGGATGAGAGTTATTGAATCCGTTCAGTAAAAACCACCCTTCTCACCTGCTCCAAAGGAGGTCATATCCGTTGCATCTGCAGTGAAGATGTCACACAAATGCATTAGATTTATTGGCTATCTTCAAAAGAGCCTAAACTTCAATGGAGAGTACTATGCCAACGTACAGAGAAAGTTGTGAAAGGCTTCCATGACTAAACACCAGGTAATGCTGACAAAAGTGTATTTGTTTCATCAGGAAAATTTTCCAATTCAGACGTCATTGGTTTCAATGGCTGACGTGTCTGATTATAACTTTAAAATTGTTGGTTACACTACCCGTTCTCTAGAGTTGGCTTCATCTGACTATAATCCATTCGCCACATTAAAAACAGTTGACTGGGAACCAGTATCCCATTGACAATGACGTCATATCTGTAGTCAATGAATTATTTACCAAAAGAATGAAAGATTCTTCACCAATTTCTGCAACTCCGATGGAATAATGTGTGGACTGTCTTCAAGACAATGTTGAAAAATTAAACTCATTTCTTCATATTCAATGAGAGTATGTTGGTCTGACTATGAATTTTTCAGTTGATCCTCATTCACTTTAGTATAAGCTCCTTTCTTATGAATTCTACCTCTCCAAACCCGTTTTGTTTCCAAATGTACAAGATAATGAATCGTAATGTTAATGTCCTTATTAACTCTCAATAGAATCCAGTTTTTTCTGCTTACATAAAAAATGTCTTCTATTTTTCCCACTCATTAGCCTTCTAACTAGTGCTGGATGACTTCTGTTCTGTAAGAGACGTAAACTGTAATTAAACAATCAGTTCTGTCCTCTGTAGCTCTACATTCTGATGAATTACATAAGAATAAAACTATTTTTATGTAATACTTTTTAAGCGATAAATTTATAGTTTCAATTTATAATGCAAATATTTGTCTACATTTAATGTTTATTTAAGAAATGGCAAGTTGGATGGTTTAGGATCTGAATATTTTGAATTTTTCCCTCTGTTTACATTTTGTCACCAACTGCAACAAATAAAATCATTCTGCCCCAAAAGTTTGTCTTGCTTTTAACTTGAACGCTTGATTATAAATCTATTTTTTGACATTATATCATCTGCTTTTCTCCTGTTCTTCTTACTAAAGTTTTTTTTTTCATTTTATTTGATTCTTCTCTTATCTAAAATATTTCTATTTCAGTAGATATCCAATATCATTTATATCTTTAAAAAGGCATATAATTCTCAATACCAGTGTCAATATTTATATATCTTCAAAAAACAGGAATAATTAAAAATTCCACTCTTATTCACATAAGAAATAAAGGAATTTTAACGAACCAATTAATTTGATGCAAACACACACACATACGTACATATATATATATATATATATATATATATATATATATATATATATATATATATATATATATATATATATATATATAAGAGAAAAAGATATATGCTTAAATTAAGATCGTGAAATTTGTGGTTTTAGGCAACAAAAAACGTTTCTCTTTCATTCCCACCAACTTATTGTTTCCCTTTGTACTCTCTTTTTCACTGAGCTTCGTTCGACCGTCCATTATTTTGCTTCATATTTGATCAAGCCTTCATCTACAACTGATTTCTATTTGATTAATATAGCCAATTTCAAACCCAGAATTCCCTGTTTTTTCACCATCCATTATAATTATGGGCAAGGTATACTGCACCCATTACGACCCAATTATTTTTCAACATTATCATATGAATGTCGGCATAAACTGAACATTCATAAACATAGATGGGTTTCATGTCAATTCATACATTTCCGTAACATTTTCAAAGTATAGAAAGTTATTGCATTGGACTTATTCTATTCTCTAAGAAAGAGCAGCATTTACTCAAAATGAAGGAACACTCAATATTTATCTGTCGATCCTAAAGTTAGGCTAAAAAGTTACATTTATTTTCTGATTACTCAAATTATGCTGTATCAAGTCCAATGATCATAGATGCAGATGATCAATTATGGATGAGATTTTAATTTGAGCATTGTTGCACCGTAGCAAGCAATATATAATTTTAATTTTCGATCTCTTCTAAAAACTAATCATCATTATTTATATTTATATGACATACAATAAACCCTATATAAACAATTCTTAAGAGAAATCGTCAAATTTTTATGAGATTAAATATATTCCCTCTTATTTAAAGTCAGTCTACCTCTTTACTATTTTGAAATCCAATTGTATTTCAAATGGTCAAACTGGAACAGGTGTAAAATAAATAATTAAGAGAATCTGCCTATCAATTGTATTTTGTATTTGACTCGCTTTTATAGAATAGATACAAAGAGATAAAATGTCGAATTTAGATAGGTATTATATCAGTTCTACAGTGGATATATTCCAATCCCTCTGTAATTACTGAGAATATTACAACAAAAGAAATAATAACTGAATTATGTAATGCCAATGCAAAAGCGAAATATCGTCTATTCTGCAGATGTACATTATTTACTTAATGAATTGAGTAGACAAAATGAAATAAGCTATATTCAGGAATTTGCATTTTCTTCGTAAACCAAAAGAACAATATAAATATAAAACAATTAGTGCTTAATTCGAATTAGTCAAATATTTCCTAAACTTATATGTGACTTGAACATTCCTAACTATAACCACAGACAAAATATAAATATCTCCATTTCCTTCATACTTTTTACTAATGTTTCATTTCATCCTATAATTTTTCTCAAGTAATCTCACATTTAAGATCGCTTCTAAATAACCATAGCTATACCTCTGTGTAGTAAAACTCGAATTTCCACAAGAATGTCAATATGAGCTTTGGTACACCTGGACGACGTAAATATTGGTGGGGCAAATATCAAGAGCAGAAACCAGTGATGTAGTAAAATCTTCTATTTTAAATTATTCGCTTACTCTCGACTAATGTTATTTGGCACCTATAAGAATTCTTAATAACTTCTCGTTTAACATAAAAAAAGAACGTTTAAAATTTACGACCATCATCCTATCACTAAAATCAACACTTTGATTAAATGGTAATAAATGCCAAAAATATTCCTTTCTTTTATGATTATGATTTATTATTCTTTCCAGTACAACTTACTTTTTCCCTGAATTGTTTTCTTGATTATTCATTTTATTATCCTAGCGCTGAATGAGTTTTCTTTAACTTCCAATATTAAAGGAAAAACTAATGAAATTCAGTTTTAGTGAAAAAGATATGGATTAGATTTTGCAAAGTGGATCGAACGGAGAATATTAAAGCTCTCGCAGACACACAAACATATATACATATATTTATATATATATATATATAGATATGAGTGTGTGTGTGTGTGTATAAAATATACAGGTTAGTTGACAACTCAAGAACAAAGGAAACGATACCATTAAAATCAACTCGATAAACATTTATTAAATATTACTTATAAATCATATGACAGAAATGAAACACGGTGAGAAAGATTTAAAGTTCAGAATTTTCGGTCCGTGTCATTCATTAAGGGTGCGAAGAATAAACAGAGAAATAGGAATTAATCAGTGACTGAGGTTTTGGATATATATATATATATATATATATATATATATATATATATATATATATACACACACACACACACTCATATATATATATATATATATATATATATATATATATATATATATATATATATGCTTTCTGAACAATGAGACATGAGATGGTATTAAGCCAGGTTCGATTTGCCAGGGTGTAAATTATTGCGTAGGCAATTTCCAGTATGCAGCACTGGAGAAGGGTTCATGAGAGAAGGGTCATACCCAGACTTTGAGAGTTAAATATACTGGACGTCGATGTG
>OZ010571.1:117973120-118005620 GCA_963932145.1 Acanthosepion lycidas
TACTTCCATGGTAATTCCTCCGATGAGCTGCTTTCACTGATTCCCAGACGTCATGAATTCAAGCGTCCTATGAGGCAGGCATCCCGCTCTCAGCCTTTCACTGCTGACACTGTTAAATGTAATACTCCAATAGCTTCATATATCACACCTCTCGCCTGTGGAACTCCCTTCCCTATTACTGTTTCCCTGAAAACTATAATCACCAAATATTCAAATGTAATGTCAATCGACATCTCCAGTTACCTTGATCTATCCAGTATCCATCTCCTCATACATTCCTCTATCTCATATCTGCTATCGCTCCAAATCTTCTGCACCCCCTGCATCCTAGTGGCTTCACGCCTTGCTCGGGGCCTAATGCTTAAAAAAAATGACGCACCTGCTGAATATCTCCTGTCTCTTGACAACATCAGAAAAGGGTCTCTAATAAAATATATCCTAACCAAGTCAAGTTCAGTCAATCTCTCACAGACGAGACGTGGTTCACATTGTCTTTTCTTCAGATCTGCTCATGACAACTGTGTTGATCAGATTTGTACGTTCATTAAATCGAGTACTTAAATTTAAACGTCCGTATATTGTCCAATATGTGTCACCATTGTAATGGTGAATTAACTAGATGAAACTGCTATCTATACTCTATTTTCTCGCACTTGTGAAACTCCCTTGCGATTCTTTGCTTCCCTGATAACAAGTCTTGAACAATTTAAGTGGCATGTCAATCGCCATCTTCCGTTTCCTTTAACCATCTTTTCCTTTTCTTTAGGCCATTTCTTCAATCCTCCTTATTCTCAGACTTCTCATTATCGTACATTTCAACCCATCTGTCCCCCCTGCGTTCTAATGGCATTATCACCTCCCTTGCATTATCACCTCCCTTGTATTATCACCTCCCTTGCATTATCACCTTACTTGCGGCGAAATGATTAAAACCAAAGTAGTTTAGTTCAAATTTGCCAAGTTGATTTCTCACTGATCACACCCTGATTCTCTTGAATTCAATGTTCATTCTCAAATTTACAATGTCTGAGATTTATTTCCTTTTTTTTTATTAACTCCAACATCATCTTTCTCACTGGCCGTGAGAAGTAATTTATTTCTACTTCTCATTATTTTTAAACTTCCTCTTTTCTAACTTATCTACATTAATCCAAATATCCGTCTGTACAATATTATCACAATTGATAAAACCTATATTTATCTTTTTCAAAACATTTAATACTAGATGCTATATAGGAAATTACACATTACATTAGAATACAGCCATTTGGGCACCTCAAGATGGTGTAATGGTTAACAAGCTTGTCTCGCTAAAACAATTACGAATTAGTAGGCAGTTTGATCCTCACTGTGCTCCCCTTACTTTCGACTTGTGCCACAACCAAGCTACACTTAGAAAATCACTACAATCCGGCTATTGTCATTTTGAGTCATTATCGGAAAAGCGTTCTTACCGATTATTTTATGCATTTGAACAACAACAAAAAAATGCAGCACAAAAAACTTTCGATAGTAGAAAAATTGCCAACATTTTATTTCGATTTGAAGTATACTATTTATTTTCGAAAATATTAAAATTTAAGGAATTTGTGATTGCCCCAATAAAGGGTTGCACATTTAATCAGTAGCAATAACTGCAATTCACCACAATTTCGAAGATTGATGATAATTATATTTATCATAATCGATCAATGTATTTCATTACTTTTGTCGTATTAAATGTATCTTAAATCTTGATGAAGGAAAATACAGATTCTAAACATTTCAGGAATGTGAAAATGAGTACATATCACATGTCCCCTATTGTGTCGATCCCATATTACGAGCACTGTGTTGGATACGAGAGACTGGGTTATTGATCAATCTTATATTTTCCTTTAATAGTTTTTTCGTACTTTTTTTATTTTATTTATGTTAATGTATCTCAAACGTAACGTTCTCCTTCCAATCCAAAGCAATTTAGGCAACAACGAAACCCGTTTAATCCTACGGAAAAATTTAACGAAAATTAAAATATTCATTTCAGTTCAGATAATACCATTAACTGAAGACACATTGGTTTCACTAATTTCTGTAATCTAAATTTAACATTTCACATCTATGTTATTAGGTTGGTGACAAAATAAAAACGTAATAATGTCGTTTTTTAACGTATTTTTAACGTCAAAAAACGATATTATTACGTCATTATTTTTGCACCAACCTAATAGTAAGCATTTGTTTCAACTGCTTTATATAAATTACGATTAGAATATTGATTTCATTGTCGAGATCTTCGGTAGTCACAGAAAATTAAAAGTTGTTCAAACATAAAAAAAGTTTCGTCATTTACAGTCGGATATACTTTTGTTCATATCTACTTATAGAATAATATCTATATCTATCTATCTATCTATCTATCTATCTATCTATATATATATATATATATATATATATATATATATATATATATAGTTTTATAACCTGTATACAAGTTCATTTGTCTTTATCAGTTTATGTAATTTCTTTAATATACAGAAATTGATTAAAACTAACTGATTCTTTATGAAATTTACAAAATAACGACACAAAAAAAACTTGTAATAAGAAGTCAATAGATAATAGGGTAAAGATAATTTATTCTTATTTACTCGAAGTCACGCCAAGCAAGACAATAAATCCAGTAACGAGGAAGAAACAGAAAACAAGCATTACTAATGAGGGAGAGGAATAGAATAGTAATCAGGAAGACAGTAGATGACGATTGACAATGCATTTAAAATTTGAAGATCAAAGTTGGCCAGGAAGCATGGCACTAGAAGAGAAGTCCACAAGCGAGAAGTGCGAGTAAATAACTTCTCACCATAGAACAAGTTTATATATAGCCAATTTAACCTTAAATTGATGAGCTCTTTTTGTCAGATTAGAACTGTGCTTAAATTCATAAAGTTTAGGAAGCATATCGAAAAGTTCTGCCGAACATGAAAGTATTTATAGAAAAGGCGCAGTTAGGAAGGTGACTGGAATCGAAATGTCTGCCATTGGATTTTATCAAGAATCTCTAAATATATAGCAAGGAGTATAGGAAAATATCTGGTAGCGATAAGAAAATATCCAGCACTAATTGACAGAACCTAAATGCCTACTTTCGGTTGATATTTCGGAGATATTATTCTAATAATAAATTTCAAGAAAATAGGATTCTCATGTTCAGTAAGTGTTTTAGATCTTGCCGTCGGAGATTGGGTTTTCATTCCTAAGATTTTCTTTGAAGTCTGTGTCGTCTCTCAACATCTTAATTATGTTATTTTTACTTCATCGTCTTTTCACTTTCGTTGTTGCTTTTGTTGAAAATTCCCAAGTTATGTGTTTTCTGTTATTTGGTACAGTCCTCCGTTTGGGATTGAGTAGCGTCAGTCTAAAAGGTTCGAAGAAACAAGCCAATCACTGAAATGTACAGGTTTCCATCTAATATTTCCCATCGAAAATATTTTTCATCAATAATCTGTGAAAGCGGTTGTGAACAGATTTCAGTTTACGTATTTCCGAAAAGTGAATGATTTATGGTAGAGGATTTATGAATCATGCACAAAATAAGAACAAATCTAGCTAACAGATTGAATATTTCTATAAATGGTAGTGACTGTAAAAAGTAAATATAAGAAACTAACTAAGAGCTGAAAAAATTATAAAACATCTGCCGAAGATTAGAATTTCAAGTAGTAAATATTCTGTGTTGAATAATTACGTTGTAAGCAGAATAGAACAAAAATCTTGTACAATAAATTCAGAAATCCATAATAAAAATGCATTTTATAATATACATTTTCCAAATAAGATTTCTTTAGAAGAACAGATGGAATCGAATAAAAAACCATTATTGTATATAAATCTTACTTTTACCTGAATATTTACTTTAATATCATAGATGAAATTAAAAATAAAATTCATTATATATATTGAATGCAGTCTAACATCATTCGATTGGTATTTTTATGCCTATGCTATTTAAGAAAACTGTTCGTAAGTAAGTGCAGGGCCAAAAGGCATGTTATTTGAGGCTTTTTACTTGTTACTGGGCCGTTGAGATTCTTTGTAAAAATACTAAATCCAGATAAAATAAAAATATATGTATAATACAAAGAAACTATAAATAAAAAAAAAACCTTCTAAAAATGCACTTGTCAGATACATGCATCGAACGAGCACTTCGTTCCTTTTTTGGAGAACAGTACCATAATATGATTGATTACTCGTGTTGTGTTTTATGTGCTACATCTAGGCGTGCCATCTGCCAGTCGCACGATACATAAAAGGCATTTGGAGACATTTCTTCCGCTTGCAGAGAGCGCTGTTCGGATGCTGAGTATGCACACTTGATGACACTACGCAAGTCTGTCACACAAAACCATTACTACAAGAAAGAAGATTTCAAGCCAAAAGAAATATTTGATTACATCAATGTCGCTTCGAGAATGATGTTCTTTCCATTGAAAAAGTAACGCGCCTTCTTGCATAGCATTGTAAGTAAGTTTATGCAATCACAGATGATTTTAGAATATTACGGTCCTCCGTGCATTATATACAATAAAATGTCATTGTAGTAAAAACGAGTACAGGAAATAAACATTGGGCCAATGTCATGCATTATATTACGCAATAGCAAATAAATTAGTGTATTGCTGAGATGTGATTCGACAACTAAACCGTCGAAAAAATACATCGAGATGAAAAAAATAGATATTTTCCGATAATTCTCACCTAAGGATTTCAATATGTCGTTTTATTAAAATAATGAAAGATTGATATCGAGTATATGTTTCTGTGTAACTGAATATTGTTAATCTCAGTAAGTCAAATAAAACAGTTTTCATAATATATTGTTGTTATGGTTTTGGTAGTAACCACCGTTCTGAAATGGCTGTACTGCAATGAAAATTATATATTGTACATCATTACTCCCAACTGTATGGCAAGTAATTACGCCCGCGTATGTTCTACTGTAATAGGGTTTCTTTGTTAGAAAATTCGTAATAGTCACTGAAAAAAATGGAGAACTACGATGGTTGCTTTGGGATATTCTCAGAAATTGATTGAAGAAAATGTCTTGAAAGTCACGAATTTGTAAAAGAAAAGTATACTTAAAAACATGTAGCTTGAAGAGAACTTGGAAGCCGTATTCATTTATTTCGATCATTTATTTTATCCTCTTTTATTATTGATATTTTCAAACATTTCTTAAGTTCCAAAGATCTTTATTCAATTTTTTTTTTGCCGTTTACTACTTCATTTTCTTTCCAAATTTTGATTATTGTTTTCATTTTTTTTTTTTTTTTTTGGTTGATCGATTCAATTCGTTTTTGTTCTTTTCTTTGCTATTTTATTGTCCAATTCTCTCTTTATAATTAATTACTTTATTCCCCCTCATTTCTTGCGTTTATTTCAGTTATTTATTTTGCTTCTTTATTTGAATCTTTGTCCTTTCGTTTTTTGTCATTTTTTTCCAAATTCACCCTTTAAATCGATTGAGTTTCCTATTTTTTTTGCGTATTTATTGTTATTTTAAATTATCAATGTTTTACATAATTTGTTCTTTGTCTTTTATTCATTTTTTGTATTTATTCTGTTTTTAATTTCATTCAACTAAATGTTCAATCATTACAATCTCAAGAGCGAAGGTTAGTAAATGAGGTTGTTGTATGGATGTAAAAGAAGCAGATTATGGGATATGTGGGATAGGTAATTGCTGGTTTGATGATGTTAAGTTTATAGTCATCGGGGAAGCATTTTCCGGGGCTCTGTTACAAGAAATAGCATTTCTGAGGAAGAATGTATTTGAGTGGAAACTCCTTATTATCAATGGAATACGACGAGAAAGAGAATGGTTTAACTCTTTTTTACGTAGCATAATTAATCCAAGCGGTCAATTGCTGAACACGTGAAACTTTGGAAGATAGCTCGTGTGAACATTTGCCATGTGAATTGCAATGATGTATGAATAAGCTTAATACGTGTCGTCTGTGGGAAGGGAACTATCGGGATGAAAATAATTAATAACACAAGAGTCCGTGTAAACGCTTTTTAACTCTGTCAAAAAATGGAAAGAGAGGATTTAGCAGCTTCAGAATAAATATTAGTGCAATAATTTCTTTTTTTATATACTTGATCTGCTTTTTGTAAGAGTATAGCAGGAGATATTAATTTCTAGTACGTCACGAGGAACCGATCTTTTTCTCAGCCACTTTAGCGATAAATCGTGTATATGAGTTCCACTTGACATATGAGAAAACTTGAGACACAATAGAGGCGCAAAAAGGAGACACATTGAGAGTACAACCGTTCCCCATGACTAGACAGTTTTCAGGCTCTTGACTGTGATGATGAAGACACTAATTAGTTCCTTTTAAATGTATTGAATATTACAAAGCCAGATATTCTCTATTGCGCACGCATAACGAGATCAAAGGAGAAGTCAAATACTAGTCTCTGATCATCTAGATTTTTGCAGCTGCGTTCATAATCCTTGATCTTATCTATGTATATATTCAATAACAGCATCAGTGTTTAGAGGGTGCGATAGGTAAATTATCGTCTTAATTAAGCAAAATTGAAAATAACATTGACGTGTCATTTTAACAGATACATTTACCCAAATTACACAAGAATATCTTGATTTACGAACGAGTAAATTTCTTTAATAAAATCGCCAAGGCCTCCAGACAACTTCGGAATTTCCTTCATCTCTTCTGGACGGTCTACGGGTTGGTGAATATTGTCATAATAAAGTAAGTATTATATATAGTTTTTCTTTGGTGTGTCATGAGTTGTTTCGGTCTCTGGCTCCACTGCGCACCCCAAATAATAATCAAGTTGGTTGCAGTGTAGTGAGTTAGGTGGTCAGATGTAAGGGATGATGCAGCACAAGAAATTGTCTGACAGATATGACTGGATTCTCATGCTTGTGTGGCACGGTTCAGAGTCTTGTTGCCTGACATCGAGTTTTCCAGCAGCCACCCTCTTGACTCAGCGCAGTACTAACTCTTCTTTACTTGATGTAAGCCTACCTGCTGAGTTTGAGGCCCCAATCAACAAATTCAGAACATCTTTTCATATCAAAATTATCAGATTGAGTTTTCCGAGTTGCCGTACCTTCGTAATTAACATTAGACCCATTCAGTTTTTTCCGAATCCTATTTTCTGTGATCAGACTGACACCAAAACACTGTGAAATTTTCATATCAGAATTTCCGGCGAAAATGCCAAGCAGTATAATATTCTGTTTCCAAATTTTTGGCGGAGTGAATTGCGTCATGATGCTCACTAAGGGTGGCCAGCTGAAACTATGATAGTGTAGTCGTCAAAATAAAAATCAGACAAAGCGCATTTGCTAAAATTTGAAATATAACATGGCGATAAGTCTCCCATCGTACCCTCCATATCCACTGATAATTTTCCTGGGCAAAAGATACCACTAATTATGATAGGACCTAGGAGACGAACTTTCGGGACATCTTCTTTGTTTTCACGAACTTTAGACTGAAAATTAACGCCGAACTACATGATAAGTTGATAGCTGCGAAGACTGTACTCAGTCAGTTAGTGTGTTTGTGTAGCAATACACTATGCAGTAACTTGTAAAAAGCATTTAAGATATCTAAAGTGACATATCCTAAGATTAGTTTATTAACGAATGTTTCATTGATGATGCGTATGATAACAGAACGTGACTAAGGTGAGCGTGATCTATATTCTATTTCGCTCAAGAGATTTAATATGTTGGGGTGATTAACAGCCTTCTTGTTGATAATAGAGAAAATTACCAAAACTCGTGTGAACTATGTCTTTTGTTTTCAAGTTTGGTTTCGTCTGACATAGTTTTCCTTTGCATTTTCCATGCTGCACTGATTACGAACTGAATACATCAAGGGTTCTGAATACATCAATTGATCTGCTAAACTGTGACGAAAGTAGGGACTACATTGAGATACAACAGTAGCAGATCCAGGCGCAAGCCTAGGCTGGCTATTCAGTCCTTGCAGATATTCTCAGTGTTGTATGAAACACACTATGAAAAAAATAATTCTTTCGAAAATGAAGAAAGCTGTTATAGAATCTGTTTTCTTGATGACTTCTAAGAACGTAACTTATAAAATGATAGACCTGAAACTATCCCAGTTCGCTTTTAAGTCTCGAAAGTTAGTCCTGTGAAAAAGAAAATATTCAAAAGTTTCATAGCATTTGTTTTATATATTTTCTATTTTTTTTTCCTTTAGTCTTTTCATTCCTTTTTGTAAAATTATGTGTTTATTTGTATTCATTTTGCGAACATCATTCCTCATCTTTTCTTTAGACAACCTCTTTCCATTCTTTTATATCGCCCCTGATCATATCTATTTATCTTTGTATACACACTGTTATATTATAATTTCATATTTTCTCTAATTCTGATATCTAATAACAATCTCCATGGTTTCATTGCAAGCTGTTTGTATTTTAGACAAGATTTACACTAACCAATGTAATCGTTATTTTGAATTATAAAAACCGATGACGAGTATTTCCAAATGGAAAATTGTCTGGTAGAAAAGCATAATAAATTTTATATGTCGGCAACATAAGCTTCAAAATCCTCTGAATATACATTGATAGGAAGCAATACTTAACGATTCTAAAGTCTTCAGATTTGAAAAGGCAACTGTCTTTTATTAATAAATGAAACCATTTTCTCAAATATACAACGTATACAATATGTCAAAATTAACCAATATCAGCTGAAAATTTTAGCCAGAAAATGCGCATTGGGGTTTAGAATCAGCCGTGCTAAGGAAGAGTTATCACAAATAATAAAAGAGAAGTGAGTTAATTGCCTCAACCTTCAATGGCAGCTGAAATGTTTCTCTTCATTAAATGAAGAATTTTATTCTATTATTAAACTTGTAAAATATTCTTATATTAAAACTTAGCTAAATGCAAAGGGTACTTAATTTTGCTTCCTCCCATTAATGAAAACATATTTATCGTAGATTCTAGCAACACCCACTTTTCAGTGAAACCGTCAATAATCACCACAACAGCCACAGTTCAACAGAATAAAAATAGCTGAAATTTAGGCCACATCGCACATCCATTTCTGAGAAAAAAAGAATAATTTTAAAGTCATAAAATGTTTTCTGACAAATAAGAAAAGATTGACAGAGCTACAAGCAACATTGCATATTCCTATTACACCAATATCATATGAACTGCCATCAACTTGAATTTCTTGGAAAACGCGAATCCTAATGACCACGGATATTTTCTGTCTCTCGCCCACTTTGGTGAGCACTCCAGTGAAACTCGATGCGCTTATTTGCAGTGCAATATTAACAACAACGGATAATGCAACAACCCGATGAAAACCATTAATTCCCCTAACATATAAAGCCCATAGACATGTATAACTTCATCACTTTTTTCTACATCCACAATATAATACGATACAGTATCTTACGCAACGAAAGCTATAACAATTTTTGTATATCAAAAAATGTAATTAAGCAGAATTGAAATTTAGAAAGACCACATCTTCACTATTTGCCTTACATCTCATTGATTATCTCTTTGCGTGAGTTACTGTATTCTAGATGACATACTGAAACAAGACTCTTTCTATTCATCGGTATACTAGCTCGTTATTGTATTATTTATTCTGTATTATTGTGTTGGTTCATAAATAATGACGTAATAATGTCGTTTTTTGACGTTAAAAATACGTCAAAAAACGACATTATTATGTCATTATTTTTGCACCAACCTAATAATAAATGGTGGCAGGAGTTTTATGTTGGTCAATACTGTTAAGCTTTCTAGTTTCTACTAGTCCTGTGATTATACGTGTATGTTTTTAAAGAGTGCCGGGCAAAACAATAATTGTTTTCCAAATCTGTTCCAGTCTCTTATTATTTTTTATAGATTTTACGGAATAAGATCGCGCCGAGAAATTTTCAGCGCACTGCTTAAAAAATACTTTTTCCGCGTAAATACTTCCCGATTCTAACTGTGTGTTCCGTCTGTTAGGAATAAATCTGTGGCTGAATAATTTTTAAAAAAAGGGAGAATCTTCATGTCAGAAGGAGAGTTCCTTATCTCTGAAAAACTACTTGACAGACAAAAGCAATAAATAATCAAAAGAGAAATCTGTAGGAGTGGTGGGGCGAGGTCTCAAAGTGTTTATACAAAAATACAAAAAGAATAAAAAAGAGATATCAACAAAAGATGTGTTCGTATGTCTTGGAGTCCATCGACTGTGTTTGCTTACATTGTTTAGTCACTGGAAACTCAGATTAGTCTTTGGGGTTGTAAATGGGTGTTTTATCCGACAGGATTGTCTTGTTGACTTTTTCGACTTTCCTTTCTTATTGTCAGCTGCTTGTCTCGCTGGCAAAATTCCAACCAAGCGAAAATATCGATTCAGTAGAAGAGTAAACTGATCGAACCCTTTAGTTATTAAAATTTGGGATTAGCTTGTTCGAAAAAAAAATCATTTCACACATACACATGTAGTTATTTATACGCCTTCAGTACTCATTTTAAAAGGTCGGGAAAATACATTGGAAAACAAAGAAGATACAGATACTTATATGAAAACGCCAAAATGATTTTCATATTTTAATTATGACCTAACGATCACTTTTCTTTAAGTTTCAATTGAATGTGGTTTAGAGGATGTTGCAGTGGAAATATTTTTGATTCAACAAATGAAAGCTAAAGACAAACAACATTTGAAATTCATCGAGGAAATTCAGAAAATTATGCAAGCATTGATTTAGTTAATACAGTGGCAGTTACTTGTACATACAAATGCCTACCTTTAGAAATAAAAGCGCTTGCGCAAGCACACGCACACACAAACATATGCAGAGTGAAATTCAAGCATAGAATATTGTCTTGGAATATAACTAGATAACTTAATGTATGAAATTAATGAAATATTTGTATATGCCTACTCGTCTTGGTATTGTAGGTATCGCTCAGTTCTTTCAAGTTTAGATAACTCTAAATATTATTATATAAGAAACCTACAGGCACATTTTGTGTCTGGCTCTAGGTATATTTTGCCGAGAGGTAGCTTGAGTTTTAGTCTCAAGGGATAGAGACGGATTCCGTTGATAACTCTCTTCACTATCTAATACACCTCGGTATATCTTAGGGCGAGCGCATATAAAAAATAATTTAAATATTTTAAATCACGTTGAGATATATTTTATTTTATGTAATGTACATGAAACCATACAATTTTGACATATATATATATATATATATATATATATATATATATATATATATAGATAGATAGATAGATAGATAGATAGATAGATAGAAAAAAAACTTTTCAGTACCAATCCGCTGATCGACATTATCAAGAAAAAAGTAACGGTTTTATTCTACAACATATATTTATAAATGTATATATACAATATATATATATTTATATATATATGTGAAAACATATCTGTGGGTTTTAAAAATTGTTTAATTCGAGAAAGCTAAAAAAAAATCTTATACACTGAATGTAAATGCAAAGTATATAGGACTCATACATATATATAAGTAATGTAATGTATTGCCTAATAAATAAAGTTGAGTAAATGTTGTTAATATTATTGAATCTATTTTCTTATGTTTTTATATTAATGTATCTAATCAAGGTAGAGTAAAGATAGGTTGTGAAGGTATCGGTTAGGCCTAAACTTGTACAGAGAAAAAATTATAGTGATCGGAAGTCGGTTACACAGATCAGTGGTTCGCTTCAAGAAACTGTTTGATGGAATATATATATATATATATATATATATATATGTATACATACTACATACATACATATATAAATCAGGCATATCTAAAATGAATCTGTGGTTAATTAAATCGTTTTACTGCAGTTATTAAAACCATAGGGTACTCATGTTGAAACCTACATTTTATACGAACGATATGTGAGAACTCCGTTACTATTTCTGGGGTTGAGGTGCATAAGTCACAAGTAATATATTTTGGAAGTCGGTTTATATTAATGTAAATCATTGTCTCCCTTTAACGACTTGTCTATCCTATAATATATGCCAATGGATTATTCTCACTGTTACACTTTTCGACTGAAGAAGAGAAGCGAAGCACCAGGTTAGTAATATCGGATTATATCCTGTAATGTAAAAAATGGTAGCCGATTCATAAGAAAAATATTTTTTCTTTGAAAAGCAGGAAGGACCGTTTATTGGAAAACAGATTCGCATATCGGAGTATTAGTAGGTGATATTTTTTTCTTTTTTTTTTACACTTTTAACCCCCTTCCCATTATATTGTGAAAAGTTTCATATTCAGACGAATATTTGTATTTGTTTTTAATACAGTCACTAAGAAAATGAACTACACGAGCGATGGCTAACATCTATACTAGACGTATTTGACAATTGGACTCTTTTTAAGTTCAGAATGGCATGTAGAGAATCAGGATCGATGTATAAACTCGTATGTAGCTGGTTTACATTTAATCATACGTGTCTGGAAAAGATTACTTTCGAAAGAAAAATAATATATACACGTCTACTCCGAAGAATGAATTTAAGTCAACGTATTGGTCGTTCGTTTTCGAAAGACTAGTTCTGTTTACAAGTCCCATTCAGAAGACATTAACCTCTAAATACAAAACCTATCGAATCGTTCCAGGCAGAAAAAATCAACTGGCAGCAATATTTACCAATAGCTTTGTCCATATAATTTGTTTTCGGTTTGGAGCATGTAATTTTTAAGCAGAAACAGCATATCTCACTAACAGAGAATAAATAATAGAAGTAATCAGGATAACAGTGTGGAAAAAGAAAAGTTAGAAACAATATGGTTTATTATAGTCTGAGTCTAACCTCTTCATTATTGGAATGCAATTCCAATGCTTATCTATATGGCTTAGACAGAACAAATGAAAAATAAGTCACTCAGCTCAACTGAAGCACGCTGAAGTAATGGAGATTGACTCGAAATGTGGAATCTGAGAGCAGTATTCTAGTTCCACTCAATATACGTATGATTCAATCTCTTATCCCTCAACTATGGGTAATTGGCAGGACAGACGGGTCGTATAGACTTATGCGTCAACCGAATTAGGAAAAGGACAAATCTAGTTTCAAAATCTACATTTATAGATTAATTAGAACCAACCAACTCTCAATTGTACACTTCTGAAAAGATAGTCAGTCACGTGGTTTCCTTATCTGGAATGAAAAGGCACTGGACCTGGATTTGGATTTAAATGAAGGATAATGCTTTTATCTACGTGTATTGTAACTTAATAGAAACAAACCTGAATAAATTTGAGTCAAACATACACTTTTTTGTCGCTGCATCGTAGTCGCAAGATTATACAGAAACACAATTTACTTCAACAGTCAGCAACAATTAATGCGATGACGAAAACGAGCGTAGCTTATCAGGAAGAGTATTTTTCGTCTTATAGAATATTCCCGAAAGTGGGAAATTGTTCCCATTAGAGGTTAATCGCTTCCGCCATCTTCCTTATCTTAAATATTCTGTGTTTCCCACATCAAAAAAAAAAAAACGAACATTCCGTTTAAAAAAATACAAACGTACAAATGTAAGACGCATTGGCGTTCCTTTAATTACGATGACGTAGGAGAATTTTGGTCAAAACGTAAGCTCCAAGTTTCAAACGGGAGATTGTTATTATTTTCCTCCTTTTTTGTTAAAACGTCGTCTTTTGGTCGATATGCAAATAATTATAAAACATTAGCCGACAAAGAAAATATTTATTTGTAGTTACTGTTCTTATATAAATTATTTTTCCTTTTCTTCCTTATCTTAATGTTTATGTCGCTGTGTGGATGCGTGTTCACGCACACGTGCGCACGCACACACACAACACACACACATATATATATGTATATATATATATATATTAGGTTGGTGCAAAAATAATTTCGTTTTCTAATATATGTTACTATGTGAGAAAACGAAATTATTTTTGCACCAACCTAATATATATGAGAGCACATACACAAATAATTACTTTCATGGTGTGAAAGCTTACTTCAGGATATTCCGCATTTAATGATATTAATTTACCTATTGCCTTTTATAAAAATTGCCTTCTAAAATCTAACGTAGTGGATTTCAAAATATGTTATTTAACCGCCCCTTATTAAATCTACTTGTTACTAAAACAAAGTTTTCTTAAATGTATTTATACCACAGGCAATGCAATTCTTAGGTTTAGGGTCATTCACTTGATCTAGAACGAATGCTACGGAAACATTTGAATAATATATTAAGGTGACTTGCTACTAATAATCTATTTCTCATTTCTAATGCATCGACTTAGTCCAGGATCATTTCAAACCAGGACAACGTACAAAATATTTTTAGTAAAATATTACCAACTCACACAAATATGATTTTATTGTCAAGATAAGGACTGAAGTCAACTGAAACTGGTGTGCGTTGAAATAATATTAATCCACTGAGTGAAGAAAGTTTGAAATCACGCATATGTACTGTGAATTGAAATGCAGCTGATACAATAAAAATGATCGTTAATATTTTTGAATTTTGCCCCAACGTGAAAGTTGCATATTTGCCAGTGCTAATATTGGGCCACTCTCTCATGCCTAGACTTATATTCATTGGGTGCTAACAACGTACAACCTGATATAAGATGGATAATTTCTTCTTCATCATCTTCTTCTTCTTCTTCTTCTTCTTCTTCTTCTTCTTCTTATTATTATTATTATTATTATTATTATTATTATTATTATTATTATTATTATTATTATTCTTTTGGTTCCTTGTGTGTACACATTTCTTTCCGCGTCCCACCCAGAGACCTAAGGTCAGAAATGGCATCATGACATTTTCCACTGAACAATTAAAAAAAAACATATTTTACATAGGTAAGGTGTGGGCTGTACTCATGAGAACAATTGTTTGTATTTCTTTAAAGCATATGGTCTCCCAAGAATCCCTTCAATGAGTCCATTGGAATCTTTTGTAATTAATCCAAGGGCTCCAACTACAACAAAGATTGTTGATGTTCTCATGTGCCACATTTCTGAGATTTCGATTTCATGGTCGTTGTATTTTCATAGCTTTTTTCAGATCTTCAATGATACATTACAGTCTGCAGGGATTGCCATATCAGTAAGGAGATATTTTTTTTGCTTGCGGCCTCTTCCACCAAATTATTATTATTATTATTATTATTATTATTATTATTATTATTATTTGTGCATGTTATATTTCCTGTTTGTATCATGAAGTCTTGGGTCTGAACTATGGTCCTTAGAGTGAAATTGTCATTTAAGTGATAGCTCTTTTCTAAGTATATGGGATATCTTCTGGGCAACTTGTACGTTCATGTTAGCTGAGACAAGGTTAGTAAAATTGTCCATTCCTTTTCTCACAAGTCCCAGAGCTCCGATTCCGACTGGAAGAGTCCCAGTCTTCATTCCCACATCCTGTTAATGCCTATCTCTAGGTTCTTGTATTTGGAGAATTTCTCAATAATTTTCATGTTGTTGTTTCTCTTAGATAATAATGCTATGTCAATAAGAATACACCTTCGTGATATTTTGTCATTTTTGATAATATCAAGTCAGTTGGCTTTTATTTCCTAATTGGCATGTTTCAGAACATGGTGACATTATTATTTTGGTTAACTGTGTCTAGTTGGTACTCATACCATCTCTCAGTGATTTTATTCTTCCTTCATATTTTCCAGTGCAGATATGTCGCTAGCTTATTATATCTATGGGTATATTCATATTTTGCTAGATCCGGACATCCTGAGAGGATATGATTGACCGTTTCAGCATAGTTTCTGCAGATCTTGCATTTCAGGTTAGTTCCATCCTTGTCTATGTGACAGTGATAAAATCTGGCTGCGAGTATTTGGTCCTGAGATGCAATAATTCTACATTCTGTCTCAGTAGGTGAAGAATTGCTAATAAACCATAATACACCTACTGCAACGGAAAAGAGGTTAAAAGCAAATACACTGAACTAAAGACAGTAACAGTGACAAGATAAAGATCTTTATGGTCAATACTCTACCTGAGCAAACAAGATGATATAAACTAACCCAGTCCCCATCACTGTTTACATAGTACACGTTTAAAGGTGAAACCGAATGTTTTATTCTTGCTGCACAGGACCAATTCTGGCTAACTATAAATTAACAAGCACGCATACTGACAAATTGTCTTCACCCGAAATGCAGAAACAATTGACTATTTTTGTATCAGGTTGCACGGTATTAGCACTCACTGAATATAAAACTCAGCATGACTACGTAAGATCTATTTTCACTTAAAAATATGCAACCTTTACAGAAAGGAAACTGGTTTGAAAACAATTCAGCCCTGTTTGTCTGTAAGACATTTATTTGAATTTAAAATACACACAGACACAACAATCAAAGTTAATCACCCAGACATCGTGATGAAAGACCCCAAAACAGAATTATATGCGCAATTATTCCCGATGTGGTTGAAACCCTAGGTTTCACTAGAAAAGTTTCTGATAGGCTCGTTGAAGAGAAACCTGGTAACTCAATCCTTAAAGAAATACAAATAACTTCATTTACGAATAGAGATCACACTTTATGAGGGGTGTTACCTATGTAAAATGTGTTTGATGGGTCTATTTTGTTTCTGTTTTTTTTTTCTTTTCTTTTTTTTTGGTTGCAAATACGATGAGTGGAAAATATGATGCCATTTCTGACCGTAGGTCTCTGCTTGGGACACGGAAGCAATGAGTATACAACAGAAATAAAAGGAAATAAAACGATACTACTACCGCTACTACTAATACTACTATAAATAATAATAATAATAATAATAATAATAATAATAATAATAATAATAAAATTATTATTATGTAAATAAAGCCTGCATTTTCCATAAAACTGTAATTCTATTGTGCAATTTAGCCTACCAAATATTAAGATTTTATCGTCTAAGTAGATCTTTATGTTCAATTTGTAAATTTCCCTATCACCTTTTTATAGCAACCTCGGAATATTTATCATATCTGCAAAATGAAAATTTGAAAAAAGGCCTCACGCTTCCAATTGTATATATACTTGACGTTATTAGATGTTTATCGTGCAAAACAATCTTTAAAATCCTAGTGGTAAAGAGGAAATTAGTTGTCAGATTACCATGCACTTTATGAAATCCACTCAAATACCAAATGTAAATCAGAAAAATCATCTTAGAACTCAATAAACGCATCTATTCACGTGGCTTCGTTTATTCAAATCTTTTTTCTCTACGAACATATCATTTATTTCTTAATCATGTGACTTTGTTTCTGGTACACAAAGTTATAACTAAGAAACTGAATGTAGCTTACCGAAGTCAATGTCGAAGAAACTTACCGAAACTAATTTGAGATAACAGAAAGTGTCAATTACAAAATAGTGACAAATCTATTTTCTGGATTCAGGCACTGTCTGATGGTTTCTCACAAAATGACACAAAAGAAAGTCCACAATTAATACACAAATCGATTGTCTCTTTTTGCCTTTTTTGTTGTTGTTTAGAACCAAACTTATAAAAGTGTATTTCAATATGAGCTTAGCGTAAGAATGGAGACCATTAATTTTCTATATTTTTGACAACTATTTTTTGACAGCATAAACTCTTCCCGTATCAGTACAATAACCACACCTTTCCCTATTACTCATATATATATATATATATATATATATATATATATATATATATATATATATATATTTATATATATATATATATATATATATATATATATATATATATATATATATATATATATATATATTTATATATATATATATATATATATATATATATATATATATATATATATATATATATATATGATTATTACACAATGACGGTTTCAGATATATATTCTAATAATTGTGTTATATCATGGTTTTAGGGATTTATATCTATAGCTAATATTTATACAAGGACTAGTCTATACCGGCAAGCATATGCCTAGAATAGACTTTCGTTCTGGAAGTAGGACAATGATTTAGCTGCGAAAAATTTCACAATCTATTATTGTTTTGTTCGCCGAAGTATTTTTATTAAACAGACTTAAAGGTAAGATTACAGCAATTCTCCAGCAATTTGACTGAGTGTATTTTCAAGTTAGAAATGGAACACTGTTAATCTATATATTGTAATAATATGCAATGTCAGCATTTAACTAGTCGTTATTTAACGTTTCCCTAAAAAACGTCCAAGCGTTAATGATATATTTATTCATAAAATATATCAGATAACTGTCCATATTATATGAACTCATTCAAATGCTCCAGATCAGGATGGCAATTATTCTACATATTACGAGAAATAAGGCACTGCAATAAAATACAAAATATATTAACATGTATTTTTCTTCCAGATATTCACATAAAAATACCGATATTACATTGATTTTTGAATTGGGATACACATTTTCTAATAAAATGATCAGCTTTCTTTTATACATTTCAGGAAAATTCCAAGCCGTTTTTATATTCAGTATTCATAAAAAGCATACATAGATAAAAATATATAAAATTTCAAATTACCAGCATCCATAATTCGTACGCATGTATGGTCGCACCAATATAACAAATATTCATATTTATTTGTAAAATAAGAGAAAATAATTCCTGTATTCATATGATATTAATCCTATTTTATTTCTTCATTGCTGTTTTACTGAATCTGTGTCTATTATTCCAAGTCTATTTTGATTCTTTTCTAATCATTATTCTTTGCTAACCAGCTCCGTTAATATATACTCAGTATTGATTTATTTATTTTCCTGGTCCTGTAATTATAGTCGGGTGTTTTTTGCTGATTAACAATTCATTGTTTGGTCAGAAATTTTGATTGCTCGTTTTCGCTTTGACAAATAATTGAAGTCCTTCCGTGTACAGTAAATATTAAAAACCTGCCCTTCTTTAAAATACAAGGCATTTATTTAAGAGGTATAATCGATGTTACGTGCAGAATATAAAAAGAGGCAGTGTTATTGATAGTACAAAGGGAAAGCGTAAAACAATATAGAAGTTTTCTTTTTTACTGAAGAATATACACAAAATCAAAAGGGTGTGTGCATGTAGCATAGATGTTATTTCTGTGAAAAGGATTATTAGCCTGTCGGTTTCAAATTCTAAGCCGCTGTGTTTAATTTCACAGAAATGCATTTGGAGTGATTTTAATGCATTGTTACTCCCCTAAGAAGAGTAGATTGTTTTTTCTAGATCGTTAATCAGCCGAAGAGAAGGAAAATGAGTAATTCGCAATTGTTTGGGCGCTGTTCTTGTAAATGCATCCATTAAAATTCTACTTTATATTGAAACCGAGGCAGTGACGTCTAACGTGATGAGCCGTTATCTCTATATTCAACAGCGGATTCTGCAAGGTTAGTACGCACGATTGGGGCAAATTGTTTGAGCAATGCTTCTACTTTACCTTTCGATAGAGATCTTGAATGACCCTCCTTCTAAAAGACACAAAAGCCCTTCATTAGAGGCAAAAATCAAAAGAAAAAAGACCAGTAAATATATATATATACAAATTTCGTGGAGGATGTCTGCCGCATTTCCCCTCCCCAGGCCGAGAAAGTCCGTGATTATGGGAACAGAATCAAAAATCGTAGATATCTCCTGTCAGTTAAATAGATCGGTGATAAAGACATAGATGACCAGCAGAACTTTCCAGACACACAGAGAGTATTGGAAGTCATCTGAACTAGGCCGGGGGGGGTAGGCAGGCGTGGGCAAAGTTGGAAGAGGCCATCATCACATTTAAGCTGCCCCCCCCCCAATTGCCATCGTAGAAAAAGTGCAGTTAAAAAATTAGTTTTATTTCACACCTCCATCTACAGAGCATTAAAACTGACCTATCCCTGGTATATTGGCGTTCACTCCCATGACGGTTCCATCAAGATTGGAATGGGTCAAAGGTCGATGGGGGAGACTGTTGGTATCCTTACCCGACTATGTTCAGGGCAGAGTCTCTACCCTAATCGGTTGATTCCGGATAGGCTTTAAGTATATTGGGATTGCTGGTTTGAACAATGGCAACTCCGCCAGTAATTGGTTAGCTTAATTTGTGTTTTTTTTTGCTTAGTTTCTTTCTCTTTATCCAAGTTAACTTAGCGACGGTAGTTATTCTAATTGCCCCTTTTTTTGCCTCCATTTTTGTGTTTACTCCCTCTGACCCCCACTACGTTAGGTGACCTGAAATGTCACTTATGTGATAGATATGGGACGCCTGTGGATTTTTTTGTGTGTATTTGTTTAAATTTTGGGCGGGGTGTGCTTTTTTGTATTTGTTATTGTGTTTGTGTTGTGAGTGTACGGGAGTGTGAGTCTTTTTTTTTATTATTTAAGTTTCGCAATAATTTCGTCCGGTTACCTGATGTCTCCGCCACTTTTAGTAATTGTGTGTGGGGCTATTTCTAATACCGTTTTATTTGGATTCTTGTAAATAAGTTTTGTTTTACATTGTAAATTTTTATTGGGGATTTTTTATTTTTTTTATTTTATATTGTTTTTATATTCCCCAGCCGCCACAGACATAAATTGTACATATGAGGTCTAGTTAGGACTTCATACAGTCTCTGCAGTATTGTGGAGGTTGTAGAATTAATGTTATATAAGAATGTGACTTTTTCGTTAAAAGGTTATTGTAGTATGTCTGGGTGAGTGTTTGTGGCTAGATAATTTTAATTTTAAGACAAGGGAAGACCATCGTCCACTTTCCACATTTTAGGCCTTGTGCCACATTTGTGCGATATGTATAATAAATATAGCATTTCTGTTCTATCGTTACCTCGTACGGCCCGTGTTTGACATCAGACACATTTCTACCACTAACTGTTAATTATTTTTGATTTACAACAATTATTTACGTTAAGTTCCTTTTAATTTTAAATTTTCTTACGTTGGTTTTACTGACTATTTTGCCATTGTTCTTTTTTTCTTTTAACCCCCACCCCTTAATTTTACCCATTGTTCTTTCTTATTCTTTTATTATTAGCTTTTATTTTATTCTTATTTTATGAATATATATTTTCCGTTTTGTTTATTTGTATAACGCAACCCGCAAAACTTTATTTTTCTTTATTTATTTATTATTTCTACGTGTTACTTCGTTCTTTGTTGTTCTTTGTTTAAATATATGTTAAATTTTCTGCGTTTTATTTGGTAAATCTTTTAGAGCTTATTTTAACTTTTCGTGTTTATTTTTTTACTAATCTATCCATTTTTTCTTCTTTCGTTTTCGGGCTGACTTGATGCTTATAACGACAGCTATTTTGTATTTGTTAATTTGTTACATATTACTTGTTTTAATTAAAAAAAAGATACTCATTTTTTTAATTTTTTCTTGGCTGCGTTACATTGCGAGTTTTCGCACGTGTAACCGTTTTTTGTGTGCATTTCCTGATTTGTGATTCTTATCTGTCATATTTTGTTTTTAACCTATTTTTCCATTTTGAAGTGTAACGTTTCCTCCTTTGTCTTCTGCATAACTACTTTGCACGTCTGTTTTTCTGTTTCATTTTATTGAATATATGATTTATTCGTATTCATCTTTTATTCATTCCTAATTTATTTTTTTTCCTTTTTACGTGAAAAAAAAGCTCAAAAAAATGCGCTCAAAAAATCTATGTGAGGCAACAAAAAAAAAACATCCACCCGATAAGCTATCTGAAGCTCCCAATAAAAACGACCATGAAAATATAAATATGGACTCCACAAAAAATATGGATACCGAAAAAGGCTTAAATCTTCAAGAAATCAGCGTTCATGCTATGGATTTGGAAAAAGTAAGATGGTCGTTAATAGCCAAATTCTTTGGAAATTGGTGACAAAAATTTCCATTCGGAAAATACAAGTATGGTGGCTGAAAAAGCCAAAGATTAAAGGAAATAAATTCAACCCAGTCAAACGACAGTGAAGAAAGAACACAGATATAGCAGTCAGGGAGATATACTCTTGCTGGAAATCCTCACCTTAATTCAAAATAAATATGACGGAATTCCTCGAGATGTCCAAGAGTTACGCATATCTTTTTACAAAAGATCAGCTCTTGGCTAATCTCGTTGAACTGCAGAAGGTTGAGAAAAGAATTGTCCAGTTTTTGTCGCAAACAAGCGCACGCGCAAAAATTTTTGCTCTGCAAGATAAACCGTAATTAAATCATTAACATCACTTGAGATCAGACCCCGACGAATCATTAAAGGTACGGAATACTTTATGTGGAACGTACTGTTGCCTATGCCTGCCGACTGTGAGGCAGCCTTCTCTCCGGATTTGATAACGAAAGATCTTATTCTCCGAAAAGAATACGAGGGCATAAGATATCAGTAAACAAAGTCCCTCCCAAGATAGATGAGGAGCAATTGGCCGCTTCCTGTGCCAATTCTGACAGATACTCAGTGCCCTTTTTGACAATCTGACCAGGAGAAGGAGCTTCGCGTTGATAATTCATCGAAAGGCATTCGTCTCCATCCCAACTGCCTAAATATTGAGGGCTAGAAAACGCTGATTTGACCGGCCGTAGACCAACTTGTTGGATGTGTGGGGAGACTGGTCACTTCTTCTATTCTTGATCAGAGAAGTAGGCCTCTGGAGTTCTAGCCTCCAATCACACAAATCCGCCTTTGTCCAAGTCTGTAAATTCCGTCCCGCTTGTAATGGGTATATCAGCGACCGGGACCAGTGCAGTAAAACCCAAGGTTGGATGTGTCTCACTGCCCCTATTCCGCGAGATCATTTGCCTGCCGTTCGTACGGTTACGGAGAAGGTAGAAACAGGAAGGACAGGTCGTTGGCAGTACAAAATGGAACCTCCGGGCAGCTGGATCTCGTTTCACTAAAGGCTCCTTCTCCAAGAGTCGATACTTTATCTCCAACTCCTTCAAAAATTACCATTTTAAAAAAGGTGCCTATTCCCAAAACTTCGACTAAGAAAAAAATCTACCCTGGCTAATACTCACAATCCATCTCCCTCTATTACTCCCATCAACACACTCCGAAATAGCTCCTAAAAACCTGACTCCAGAGAAGCCCGTCCACAGATCCAGTTGAATCTGTTTAAATGAATTAAAAAAAATGCATTCTGTCTAGGGACTTTTTCCTTCCATTCACCATGATTTGATGGATGCTTGAGAGGTGTCTCTTGGCTGGTGAGCAAGTCTTTGAACGTGTGTTCCTGTCTTCGCAGCAGATCCGGCGGGAATACTTTGTATGCGGGGTGTCACCATGAAACATAAGGCTATTCATCTCATTGGGGTTTATCGGCCCAATGTCCATTCCGAGCGTCCTGCTTATTTCGGCAGATTGAGCTGTTTTTGACGACATCTCCTCGGGTAGTTTTAGCGGAGGATTGGAATGGTGTTCTTGATCCCGACATAGATCATATAGGGCCATATACGGGTACTAACAACCGGCACTTGAAACAATTTCGGGACTTATCGACAAGATCAAGCTTGTCGATAAGTACCGAAATGAACACCCTCGGGATGTGGTATGGATTTGGAAAAATTGTGGCAGCTCGAGTACAGAGGTCCGTTTTAGCTACCTCGACCGAGTCTTAGTCAGGTGAGTCGATGTAAGCCTATTAATGTGTTCACATTTCCGTTATATAGTTTATTCGGATGATAGCCTTCTCCGGGTCCGTGTAAACTTAGAAAAACTTATGGTTAGGATAGCTGGCTACTGGAAATTGAACTCTTAATTATTTGTGAGCAAAGTTTCCGGGATTAGCTACTACTAATAATACAGAGGGTAGTGACAGTTCCTGCGGTTGGGAATGCCTGGTGGGATAAATTAAAATTCACAATTGGAACGTTTACTGCTGATTTTAATCGTCGGATCCATCTAGATAGATTAGCAACGTAAACAGCCTGTGATCAAATCTTGTGATAATGGGAGTAGCTTTAGCTGGGACACAGTTGACCTCTTTGCTTATCAAGAAGGATCAAGAGCTAGTAGGGCTAGGTTAAAAAAAGAATGTCCCCTGGGGCGACGTACATGACAGTTGAATTGCGCACAGAGGAAGCTCGGAAAGCATCTCTGTACCATATATCGTGTATCACATTGCCGGATAATCGGACCGTGACTACAAACGCGGACATATGTGAGGCTTTTCGGGATTACTTCCAGGAACTTTTCTCCGGGGAACTCGCTCTGAGTCCAGCTCTATTTCGATGCCTATTTAGTCGACTTCCCCTTCTGCTGAAGCTGCTAGGTGCCAGGTTCCCATTACAGAGTCGGAAATCTGGGATACGCTCAAGTATGTTGTCCTGGTCAAATCCCCGTGATTAGATGATCTCCACGAAGTGTACTTGAGGCAGTCGTTCATTTTTATACCCTTGATAGAAGTGATTTTCGGCAACTGGATGAAGCAGGGGTCTATGCCTAAACGTTTACCCAGGGCTGTGATCCATTTGCTACGCAAGAGCAAGAACGGTGAGTATGTGTTAAGTATGTTCGCCCTTTAACTATGCTTGATACAGAGTTAAACATTTTGGCTAAGGTCTTAACAAACCGTTTGCAGGCTGTCCGGTCTAGTCTGATTAGCTCCGAACAGAGTTGTATTTTGAAGGGCAGGACTATTCAGGACTACCTTCATATGACATGCTTGATCATCGAGAAATCGAATGTGAGGCTGTGTGGATCAATTTAGATCAAACAAAGGCCTTCGATAGGGTTGACCGATTTCTGGAGTCTGTACTTTCGGCGGCTGGTTTCGGGCCGTACTTTCGCACCCGGATCTAACATCTGTATGCGACTCCCGTTGCTTCGGTGGAAGCGAATGGGGCAGGATCGGAGCTTTTCCTATTGCCACGCTCTTTTCATCAAAGTTGTCCGCTTTCGCCTTTGCATTACGTTCTTGCGTTGAAACTCATCCTTCGAAAGTTAAAGACGAATCCGGTACAACGCGGAATATCCCTATCCGGTTCTACCACCTCGGCTAATTATTCTGCCTATGCTGATGATGTTTCAGTTCTTGTGTAAGAACTGAAACATCATTAGAGCCGATTTTGACGAAGTCAGCAAAGAAAACAGTGGGTACGGGATGGTGAGAGGGGCCAAGGTCAACCGCGATAAGTCTGTTGGCTTGCGGCTGAGTGAGTGGAAAGGAGTTTCTCTTCCCGGACATTTCCTCTGGACGGATGGGCCTATCAAGATACTCGGCGTCAGTGAATGAGTCGGAAGTAGAAGAGAAAGCCGAGATCGCAGTTAATCTCTGGTCTCGGAGGAGTATGTGTTTAACACAACTATCCGATTCTCTTTTACCGACTCTGTTCTTCCAATTCCGTATACCACACTAATGTCATTAGTAAGGCTCTTCTCCTTTTTGTGGGGAGGCAAGACCACTAGGGTATGTCAGGACATCTGTTTCCTCCACCCATCTAAAGCGGTCTGGTATGCCGAGGATTGAAATCCGTCAATATATGCTTCGCATCGCGTACCAAGATCGAATCTGTCGAGATTCGGATGAGGAGGGTGCCTTCTGGAAGGAAGACGCCCGTAAGAACTCCCCATCCCTGAGAAGTGTGCACTCGTGCAAGGCCCACCGTTTACACCGAGTCGAATATTCCTACTGCGAATGACTTCTTGTTCTGAAACGCCTCTTACGGGTGTCGGATGGCCTCTCCAACATACAGGCGTTGTCTAGAAAGATATTGTATCGTGTTAGTTAGGGGGGTGTCCATTCGTGATGAGATGATTGACGAGCTCGGTCTTACGAAGCAGGAGGCTTGTTCTATATAACCATGGCGTCCGCGATGAAATGACTCAATATTAATGAGGCATCATTTATCTGGTTGGTGATTCGTGGAGCCCTATGTGTCGCCAAGCGATTTTCTTAGCCTGGATTAGAGAAATCTCCAAACTGTGTTCACTCTGATAGAGAATTCGAGACCCTTGGTTATGCCATTTTTCACTGTAGCGACGTTGTGCAAGTTTGTTGAAGACTTCAAAGTTCGCATGGTGCAAGAAAAGTTCAGACGGAATTCTATGTAGGCGAGAAGTTCACTTCTTCGTAACTAATCTTGCACTTTAAGCATCAGCTTAAGTCAAGTTTAGGACGGAAAAGCGGCGGCTCTCTTCATCAGAACTTGGCAAGAGGTGAATGTATCTTGTACGTTTGTGTCGAGCGGCAGGGGCTGATTTGAAATGGAATATTGATGTCGTTTAGCCATCAGGATATTGTTCTTTCTGGATTGAACTTATGCTAACCCAGTCCGGTTTCTTCATTCCAGTTAACTTAGCTAGGGTATGTATGTTCATTGGCTCCTTTTATTGATGTCCCCATTTTTCATTGGTTTAATTACCCATCCCCCCCCCGCATTAGTTGTTCAGTGATGTCAATTCTTTGGTGGTGGACGCGGTGCAACTTTCCTTTCATATGCGATTTTCGTATTTGTTGTTTTGTCTGAATGAGTGTGTGTTTGAGTGAGTTTTTGCAATGTATGATTGTTTAATACTATTAGTCCCGCAATAATTTCGTCTAGTTAACTGATGTTTCTTCCACATTATGGAGACATTGCAGAATAAATATCGCATTACTATTCTATCCTCTATTACTATTCCTATCAACATTTCTGCTCTATATTGGTATAGTATACGGGCCGCTATTCTCCACTCTGTTCACTATACTCTTTCTCTATTCGGATCAGTATATTGATTAATATTAGAGCGAGTATTATCGAGCAAGCACTATTAGTGCGAGATTATTCGAAGGCAACTCACACCAGGATTGTTCAACGGCGTATTATAGTTGTATCTACGATTACATAGTCTCTACTGCAACGAGCATTACAAAAGTGACAACGAGTACTAGTCGACATCCGCAAAAAAGAAAGATTACTTAAATGGATGTGAAAATGAGGAGTATAAGAAGGAGAAATAACGATTGACCGACTTAATTTGAAGTGTTCATGGAAACATATTTACTGGGGTTATTCTTTCTCAAATTGGAATTTTTTTTTTGAAAAACAGTGTGTAACTGACGCAATCTTTTTACATTTGGAATAGGGAGGAAATGAAGATGAATCGGCTCCGTGGAAGTAGCATGGAATGTCATAGTTGGAGTAACTGTTGGAATTAAAGAATAAAACTCACCTGAACATCTGCCATGGATATAATAGCGGTAATCTTGCGAGGTTGAGTCTGTGTGATATGAAATATGGCAGCTACATTCTATTATATGTCTAATTTTATTATTGTAAACATGAATTCCGTTAGAAAACTGTAGGTACTTCCTAGGGCGATAGAATGAGCCAGACATTTTTTATAATATGTTTAGTAATAAATCCTATATGAATTCTGCTTGAGATTTAGAATGAAATTTTAGACCAAATACACGTTCAAACTATGAGACTTTTCCTGAGTTTCTTCTTAATTTAATATTCAAAAGTAAATTATCGTCTGAATCTTTGTTATCAAACATTTTAAATTACGTGTAATTCGTCATAATCTTAAAACTTTATGAGATGAATACATGTACACCATACTAAATATTAAGTGATTGCTTTATCGCATTATATTTTTGCAAGATTGAATCATAAATAACTTTGCTTTTTTGCTTATAATATTTACTATTTAAATACTAAAGTACACCTACCATTTATTTTCAAATAATCTACAATGGATGCTGCCTCTCATGAGATTGGTCTTCGATAAGTTTTGCGTAAAATTCATATTTTAGTTTGAAAAATATGCCGAAGAAATCTTGAATCTGATTTTCATGAGAGAAATATAAATAAACTGTCACTATTCATTCTGACTGGTGGTAGTTCGTGTCGAACAATCACGTGGTCAAGATAAACACTCAGTTGTGGAGCAAGCTGAGGTAAAAGAAAAGTAATTCAACCTTGAGAAAGAGAGCTATTTATGGTGCAATGGAGCATCTCATTGTGCTAAAGTGGGATAGTCCATTGCTTGGGCTGTGATTGGCTGCTGGTACCTGAGTGGAGGTATTTCTATATAAATACCAGCTTGATTCATCAGTTAGTTTGCAGGGTTTGTATTAAGTTACAACCTGCTTTATTTTTGTCTGCCAGCTGGACGCTAGCTGGGACTCTTACGCCGGTAAGTGCTGTTTATTGTCTTTTTATTCTACATCTCCTTCCCCCCCCCATCGCGTGTGGGTAGTGGCCTTTGGGGAGGGATGAGTTCCTTTAAACCTGGCTGGTTGTTTGGAAGTAGTCTGGACAATGCCCGAGGGGGGTTTGTCCGTGTTATTGTAGACGGCTGAGCAGTGTTTGATGTTATTCCAGCGTCCAATGTTTGTGTCACTGGTGTTGGGGTCTCGGGTAAGGCACTAGGTCTTGGAACTGGGATTGTTGGTGTATCCAGTTTCCTGAGAAACCAGCGATTTCGTAAAGTAATTCTACCTGATCCGTCGACTCTGATACGGTATTGGTGGTTGGGGAGGGTTTCAATGACCTGACCTGTTGTGTCCCATCGGCGGGTTGTTGGTCGTTGTAGTGCCACTATTTGTCCTTTTTGAAGGGGGGTTAAGGTGTGTGCTGTTCTGTTGTATTGCTCTATGAGACGAGCGTTCCGCCGGGACAGACTTAACTGGCGATATTGGGCTGCGGTTATCCAATTCGCGTGTGGCTTATAGAGTGTGGGGTGGGATGGTATGTAGTCACGTAGTCGGCGGTGGAGTAGTAGTTGAGCAGGGGATAGCCCAATGTTTTGAATGGGCGTATTCCTGTATTGGAGGATGGCTCTTGCTGCACGGTTATTGTCCAATGATCCTTGTGCTCCTGTGTTGCCATTTACGATTCTCTTGGCCATTTTGACAGCGAGCTCTGCACGACCATTGGATTGTGGGTAACCAGCAGATGATAACGTGTGTTTAACAGCCCAGTCTTGTAAAAATTGCTTGAATGGAAGAGATGTGAAGGGTGGCCCACCATCATTGCTGAGTTCCTCAGGAGCGCCGTAGGTTTGAAATATGTCTCGGCAAATCGAAATAATTCATTGGCACGTGCCTTCATGCCAACTTCGCCTTGGTGTGCAAAATGTAGGCTATGTAATACTTTTGCGCGTTGTGAGGTGGGGATAATGATTCTTTGATCTCAGAGCACTAATCCGTCGTCAACACTTAGGCGGTGCCTCACTTCCCAGTATTCGCGGATTTCAGGTGCAGTGAGGATGTGCGTCCTTTGGAATCCATTTTGTATTACTTCAATTAATTTTTTGTATTGCGGGTCGCTGCGTCCCGCCGCACGGATAACGTCTGGTGAGATGAGCTCCAGGTTGTCGTTTGCACCGAATGTTGCTAATAGGGTTGTTGATTTGACCCAGTCATCCATGTTGTCAGACTCTATGATGTCTGATTGAGAGGGTTCAGCAGTGAATACATTTAGGAGTGCTTGTGAGATGTCTGCTGGGTTACGTGAGACAGCATCAGAGGCTCTGTGCCATGGCAGTGCTGAATGGTGAATCTGTACCTGAGTGTTTTCTCCTTTAACCTGAATAATCGGGGGTTTTGGATTTTACTAAGGTCTCTGTCTCCGAATAATCCTTTTAGTGGTTCATGATCTGTAACCACTATGAGATTCGGGCAACCCATTACAAAAATGCGACACTTTTCCAATGCCCACGCAATTGCTGCTGCCTCGCCTTCAATAGGTGCATATCTGCGTTCAGCATCGATGCAGAATCTGCTACCAGCAAATATCAGGCGCCAACCTTCAGGGCAGCAAACTGGGGCTTTGTCAGTGGTGCATGAGCAATACTTCTGTAGAAGTAGGAAGCCCATTCCATCTTTGCTCCAATCTGAGGCAAGGCAGATTATTCGTTCTTTTTGAAATGTTGCGATGCCTTTTCGGACTAAGTCAACTATTACCTTCTTTGACTGCTGAAATGCATCCTCGAGGCTTTTATTCCATGTAAAGTGAGAGTCTCGTTTTACGAGATCACGAAATGGAAGCATGACTGGGCTCAGTGAGTATGCCCAAGCGACTTGGTTGACGAGACCAAACCATGATCTGGCATCGGTGAGCGTTTTTGTTATTGGGAAGCTTAATATTGCCTCAATGATTGGATTTAGAAGGGGTTACACCAGAGGCTGTTATCTGGAGGCCACCAAACTGCACTGTGTCTTGGCAAAATTAGAATTTTTCTCTATTTAGTACGATGCCGTTTTTTGCACAATGGAGGAGGAAATCGAAGGTGTGAAAAAAGGCTCCGTCAATGTCAGAGTCATAGAGTAGGGTGTCATCTACGATTTTTACTTTGCGGGGGATGTCTTTTATTACTTCATCATACCTTCGGGTATAGGCATCTCCAGATGCTAGGTAACCTTGTGGCATCCTCAGGTACATGAACCTTCCCCATTCTGTGATGAAGGTGGTGAGTGGCTGGGACTCTTTATCTAAGGGGATGGAGTGATATCCATCAACAGCATCCAACACTGTTTTCATTTGCTTAGGTGGTACTTGTAGTGCTAGCTGGAATGGTGACCCTGTATGGTGTGTTTCACGTTTGCACTGTAAATTCAGGTGTTGGTAGTCTATGGTTCTTCGTGGTTTGCCATTTTTCTTGGCGGTAATTACCATAGTGCTACACCAATCAGTGGGCATGCTGACGGGTACTGGGGTTATTATACCCCTTTTCACATCTTCCCAAAGGGCCTGCCTTACGGGCTCTTTGAAGTGAAAAGGCACAGGAATTGGGTTATGTCTGGCTTTGGGGATTGCTCCTTCTTTGAGGTGTATATGTGCAGTGGGGCCAGACATTGGTAGGAATTCACCATTGTTCTTGAACGCCGTTTCGGCGAATTGATTCAATAGCCATTTCTTGAGTCTATCAATGTTTTTTTTTCTGTTGGGAGAAAAGGGAGTTTTTGAGGCGCGTTGGAAGTTGTCCCTCGACTTTGCACTGTTTAGTGCTTGCGTCCGATTTTTTATGTGTGCTTGTCGAGGGCAGGTGTTGCATTGCTGTTTGGGGTAATATTGTAGTCGTCGGCTTAGGAAAGTCTTTGGACAGTATCCCTACATCAATGCAGGCTGCTTTGCTGAAGTATAGCCGCTGAATCTTTTTGCATATGTATAGGGCTTGTTTAGTTGTTCTTCCTTGGACGATGAATTCCACAGGAAGCCAACCCTTACATACAAGTGTAAAGCCTCCCACAGCTCGAACGACATTTTTTGATGGAATGAGGTTGTTGGTAGTGAGCCCCATATTCAGAAGGTGCTTAAGTCCCCCGAGACATATGGTGGCCCCACTGTCAGGAAAGATCGTCATCCTAGTGCTGTGATTTCTGGGGATATTCTTAACTTGTCTGGGATCCGGTTTTGGTGAGAACGGAACAACATATGCATCAATTTCCCTTACCTGGCCTGTGTCTTTAGATGTATACGTGCCTGTCGTTTGAGTGAGTGTGATGTGGCCAATAAGTGTGTCCATGGCAGCTTCATTAGCCTCTGGGCTTTTCCTGACCGCTTGGGCCAGTTTCTTAGCCCGGCATACCCTCGATAGGTGATTGGGCTTCCCACAGTTACTACATTTTTGTCCCCATGCTGGGCATTTTAGCCGACGGGATCCAGTTTCTGAGGTGCTATGCTGGTGGCTGCCACAACCTAAGCAAGCCTGGTGGTTTGGTTTAACATTGCAGTTGCCATAGGTGCTGGTATGGGTCCACTCGTTGGCTTGTGGTGTACCCTTCTGTCTGCGGTATGTTGATAGCCGAGCAGCAGCTGTATCTGAAGCGCTGGTCATTGAGGTTTGGTCTCGCAATGCTGATTCGAATGCCTCAGCATGACGAATATTTTGCTCAAGGGATTTAAGTGCCCCAGCTTTGGCCAGTAGGTCAGCCTGGAGTGTGTCATTTGCTATTCCACGGATGATCTGGTCCTTGATGTATATATCAGACAGGTCATGCTCACACGAGGGGCAGGTAAAGTTACAATCAACGGCTATGGCTCTGAGGCGGACAAGGTAACTTTGTATTGGCTCATCCGCATCCTGAAACATGGAGACAAAAGCAAGGCGGTGGACAATAGCACCTCTGGGTGACCAATGCTTCTACCATGTCAAGTAGCTTATCTGGATCAGTGGTAAAGAAGTCAGGGTGTGTGTTGATTATGGCGTTTTGCACAGCTTCATCAGCTCAATTGTATAAGTGAATATTAGCTTGGGAGCTTGGCATATTCGTCGTCTTGGTAAAGACATCCCAGTCAATTCGGAACTTCCTGAATTGCTGTGGTGTCATCTCGAGATTGAGATGAGGAGGCTTGGCTGCTAGTGCCTGAATACGGGTTGTCTGGGTGGTGGATTCCTTAGCCTGCTTGATGATACACAGGGCTTCTCCAATTAAAGTGACTCCCAGCTCCTTAAGCATAGATCGATCCAGCATTTGAAGGCTCTCGAATGTCAGCTTCTCATCCGCAAACCTTGTTGCATGAGTTTTGGCCGAGTCAGTGGATATGCCTGCTTCAATGAAGAAGAGTTCCCA
>OZ010571.1:118010620-118055620 GCA_963932145.1 Acanthosepion lycidas
TTTTTTTTTTCGTATACTTTCTTACTAGGATTTTTAATTATCCAAATGCTTTTTCATCGTCATTCTCTCAATTTCTAATGTAGCAGACTAGATTACCTCCGATCATTGAATATGCACAGTCTCCTGGTCGGAAACAGATAATAATTGCTGATGGCCAAAAATAATCAGATAGTGATGAACAAAAACAAAAGGGATCAATTATATATCTGTACTAATATACAAACAAGTGAATTTGGATATCAATTGTGGCCTGTAGAATTCACATATGAAATATCTACAGACGAGTCAATCTATGATTCACACATTTTCATATCTCTCGATACAGCAAAATTATCTAAAACATGCATCCCAAAAATTGTTAATATCTAAAAACTCACTAAATTTATTGAGTTTCTTTTTCCAGGTTTTCAGATATGACGTTTAGCAATGTTGAAAAAGTTGTCATGAGAATCACTGAAAAACACATTGTGTTATTCAGTTAGAAAATGAACACGTTTTGTGTCAGCCTTACTATGTGTTCCCAACTAAGCTATTGTGAGAGGCAAAATATTCAGGTCTTCCATAATGGTGCCAATATTCATGCCCTTACTTCCATCATCAAAGTCCATTCAAGAACTATCAAGGGAACGGCGAATTAAACAGTATAGAAGAAAACTTGATCAGATAGTGATGACCAAAAACAATATGGATCAATTAAATTGGCGTACTAATGTACAAACAAATAGATTCTGATATCAATTGTGACCTGTAGAATTCATATATGAAATGGCTACAGACGAGTCAATCTAAGATTCACACATTTTCGTATCTCTGGATAAAATAATATACCGTGAGCAACAGCAAAGCTGTTCACAACAGGCGATAATTGCCCATCTCTGCAACACTAAAATATATCACTTCTTCTTAAATTGTTTTATTCGGCTTACGGTACCGTTTCGAAATTCCTCTCCTTTTCATCATACGTTCCTGGTTTGGCGTTATTATATACATCAGTGCCTTTCCTCGGCTCTCCCAGAAAAAAAACGTTTGTCACGTTTCATTGACCTTTCATGATAGCCCAAATCCTGAAAGGACAATGACAAGCGCCACACCTCTGTAAGTCTCCCTTTCATCTGTAGCATAATGAAGGCGAAGAAGTTTCCATATTTTGATTTTTCACATGAAATCTAATATCGTATATAAGCAAGAATTCTTGATTTTACTTCAACTACTTTCTTTTGTCATTTTTCTTTCCTACTTCACTTGTACATTTTAAGAATATCCTGGATGCTCTACAGATGCTCTGCTTTTTTTTTTATTTATTAAGCAATATATTTATTTATTTACATCTACCGATGTATGTTTTTCTAACAGAAATTCTCGAATATTCCGGCAGGTAAATGTAAATAAATATACAGTTTAAGAAATAAATAAGAGCAGAGTATATATATATATATATATATATATATATATATATATATATATATATATATATATATATATATATATATGGTGATCCCCCAAAACGGGAATTTTTCAGGTGCATATTGCCAGCCATGAGCAAGTGGCAACACTTCGAGACAGTGACCTAGAGCAAGCAAACATTTCGCCATTTAGAATTCAAGATGAAATTCACAGTATCCCAGCCGAGATGTTGCCGCAGTCAACGAGGAATCTGAACAGCAGCTTTCAAGAATGCATTCGTACAGGAGGACGCCATCTACAGGACGTAATTGGCTCGGTTTAATGAAAATAAACATTGAGCGCTCTTTTGTTTTAACATAATTCAAATTCTATGTTATGTGAATAAGGCTGGCCTGGTTTATGCCAATCGACGATTACTACCTATATATATATATATATATATATATATATATATATATATATATATATATGGTAATCGTTCGAATCCATTACATTCACTTATGTGCTAAGAGCATTGGGAAATTTAGTAATGCCCTTCTTCCTCCAACTATGGGTAAATAGACTGGGTTCTATAGACTTGGAGAAGGACAACTCTGAATACAAAAACTTGCCAAGAGTCGTTTAGGGACCTTGTGGTACGTAGTGCCCCAGGTCTCTGTATTCAGCCCTCCAAAAAATTTGGTTTGTTGTATAATTAAATCTTATATGCTGGTGTCTGGTTGTCGGTTGCTAGCTACTGTGCTGCTGCTTGAACCTCATACGTCGAATACGACTGGACAGTCCACCATTATAGAAAAAACTTTACAAGATCCCTCTTCTTATGTTGAGCCACGATAGTTTTTGTCATCCTCAGTTACATCTACTTCGCAATTTTCATTGTTTCTCTTATGAATCTCAAAACTCATTTTCAAATAGTTAACAAATTCAGGCAATGTAATATACAGTGATATGGTTTCAGGTCATAAGCTTTTTTTTTTTTGTAATCCTTGTTACAACATCATTCTGAATTTTTCACTAGATGAATAATAATAATATCTTATGACTGGACGGTTTTCGACATCATATTTCCGCAGGTCGTTATCTTTTAATTTCAATTTTAATAATAGACCAGTTTGACAAATATGTAAAATCAGGATTTTATATATCGAATTAAGTAAGTTTTATTCTTGAAATAATTCTCGGATTTTTCATATAAATGATTGCCCCTTTCGCAGAATTCTCTTTCCATTTCTTATTTATTCGGAGATTTTTGTGTCCACCACAATGAAACAAACATTTTCGGCCAGTTTATTGACTATGTTCATAAGCAGAGATCACGGACTATAATGGTTCTTCATCGCCGTATGTTATTAGAGCACATTTTGTAGATTATTTAAACAGACAAGCAAAGCAACATTTTGGAAACTGTTTTTGTTTTTTTTTCTGATGTAATGTTATGTCACAGTCTTTTTTTTTGTATGGTATGCATTGCGTCACTCAATCTATTATTCCTATTAATATTATTGAGCGAGTGAACAGTGCGCCAAATACAAGAAGCCAAACATACCCATTCAGACAAACAAAATGACAAGTGTATACGTGGCAGAAGTATTAAATCCAAATGATAAGTCGATATGTTTTTGATAAAAGCAGGGCATATGCGTCCCTGTGTGACTCAGACGTACCTACATGTCAGGTAATCTCATCTACTCATCATATGGTTCCTGATTTTACCTAATATGTGTCTAGATGCGATTCCAAATCGTTTGGTTTCCACTACTAAAATTAATAAAAAAAAAAAACTCTATTTACACCTGGTTGGTTAATGTAGGAAACTTACCTTATTCTCAAGTTTCCAGTCCTTTTCACACAAGCGTGGCGTTGCGACTCTCTGTTTTTCTACAAATATTTTTGGCAGTTGCTCGGAGGAGCTTTGGTTTCCCTAGTGTGCCGTCTAAATGTATGAACGCGTGCTAGTTATCACCGCTTTATCGTTGAACTAGCCAGATGCAACCGTCATTATTACCCAGATATTTTTTCCGTAATTCTTACGTCTTGAACTCACTTCTGTTTTCTTGCTTCCCTGATAAATACAATCTTCAAAAATTTAAATGCAAATTCATTCGTCTTCTTTGATCTTATGAAGCCTGTTCTTTTTATGCCCTTTCTTCAAACATACCAATTTTCAATCTTCTCATTCACTTTATCACTCACAAATATACCAATTTTCAATCTTTTTATTTACTTTCGTTCCTTGTAACCCCACCAAAGTTCAAGTGCCATTGTCGCCTTGCTTGGTGTAAAAGGATTAAAAATAATAAAAAATAACATGTGGAACTGGCTGAGATTTTTAATTTGTCTCGTTTTATTTCGCTAACAAAAAGGTACATTTAACAACTGCAATCAAGTATATTCTCCATGAGACCAGATGATGTTGTAGCATCAGATACGTTTTTATTATTATTATTATTATTATGTTTGATTTCTGGCGTTTACACATTTCTTTCCGGGTCCCTCCCAGGGACGTAAGATTATAAATGGCATCATGACACTTTCCACTAACACACACACACATACACACGCATATATATATATATATATATATATATATATATATATATATATATATAGATAGATAGATAGATAGATAGATAGATAGATAGATAAAGCCCTTCGTAAAGTGGGGAATCCCTTCAATTAGTCTACTGCAATCTTTTCCTATCTGTCCTAGGGCTCCAACTACAACGGGGATTGTTGATGTTCCCATATGCCATATTTTCGAGATTTATTATTCACTGTCCTTTTATTTTGACAAATGTTGGAATATTATTTACAGTATTTGTACTATTGTCGTCATCTTTTTCGCCATATTTATCACAACGTTTCGGCCGTTGTATGCTCCGGCCTTCTTCAGGTGGTTGGAATTTCGAACTGAACCCTTTATTTCGCTCACTGGGGTAGACTGTTCTAGTTCAACGTGCCATGTTTGATGGATGTTAGTTATCTGTTATCTCCTGTTAATTTCCTTCTGAAAGTTCTCCACTGCCTTAACCGGATATTCAACTCACAACTCTTTGGGTCCTTTCACTGGATCTAACCAACACCTGTTTATCCACTGTACCATGCGACCTTGAGGATATCTGGGTATGAATTTCTGGGTATTATAAACCTAATGTCTTCAGCAACCATTTTTACCAGTCCTCATATTGCAATTATGCTTTTATCATTGCATGTTTTTACCAGAGCTCACATTGCAACTTTGTTATCATTTCTTTTCTCTGGAACTCCTTATTACTGGTTCACATATTGTATTTATTTCTATGCTTGGTCGGCTCAGGAGATTTTTGTGGCCTAGCATATGTGCTGATTCCTTAAGTTTACGAATTTTCCAATGGTGCTCCTTGTCTATGATCTCAATATGATCCCACATAGGGCGGTGATCTCCCTTCTCACTCCATATGTGGTCAGCCACGCTTGATTTTTCTACTTACCCTCGCGTTACAGCTTTCTGGTTTTCTTGAAGCCTTACCAGAAACTTGCACGAATATCGAACCATCTGTCATTCCTACACCGATGCAGAGACCTACGACTCATCCCTTCAGGTTTGACACCAAGTCTTCCCGTCAATTCAAGGAGAGCTCGTCGGGTACCAGAGAAAGTGGGACACGCTCTATTCCCCGAGAGAATCTAGTAAAACCGTTGGATAAAACATCGACTACAAGCTCATATCTCCTAGTCGCTCGAGGATTTCTTCAACAGAATTACTAATGAAGAATACCAGAGAAGGGTCGAAAATGACCTGGATAAATCCTTCAGACATGAATTTGGTGTAGCCAAGGCTCACCAAGTGCAAAAATTGAATATATTGTAAGATCAGGTGACGCATAAGGTCCATCACCCACCAGTGAAAGCAGTAGTCAACATCAGCCAATATCAGGTGAGTGCCTCTAAGGAGTCAGTATTGAATAAGGGTCTCATCTTCGCCACAACCATCAGACGAGTACCATACTTGGACATCATTACGAGAGTCGAGGAGGTGGCATTGAACATCCCTCAGACTCAGGCAGATGAACTGAGATTGAAAGTAAGACAGACCTTGGAGAGAGCCAAGCCGCCCAGGTCTAACATAACAAAACTGGAGAGGCTCGCCATTGGATCCCTACAGAGGAACGAAAACATCATCATACTACCGGCTGACAAAGGTAATGCGACTGTAGTGATGGACAAATCAGATTATACAAGAAAACTGAAAGACCTCATTAGAAATGGTAGCTACAGCAAAGTGATAAAGGATCCTACTATGAAAACGGAACGCAAACTCTCACAGATCCTAATCACGAACAAGGATCACTTCGCACCTAAGACGTATAGGCAGTTATCGCAGCGTTACACCAAGCTACCTCAAATATACGGTCTCCCTAAGATTGTTATTTGCAAAGGCTCTGTGTGCCACCCTCTGAGTCGTTTCCTTGAAGATACAATTGACCCATTGATCGGAAAGTCTCCTACATATGTCCGAAACTCCGCCCACTTCGTGGAAATAATCAGAGATTCTCCTATCCTATCCAACCAGATGGTGAGCTTGGACGTGGTAAGTTTGTTCACAAAGGTATCCACGGAGGAGGCACTCTCAGTAGTCAGAGACTGATTGGCCTCTGACTCTTCCCTAGAAGAACGGACCAGTATTCCAATAGATAATCTGATTCTGTACACAAACAACAAACTTCGGAATGGGATCACACATATATCGACAGGATGAGGGCTTAGCAATGGGCTCAACATTATCACCAGCAATTGCGAATATATACATGGAATACTTTGAGGAAATGACATTAGAATCTATATCTCTAAAGGCAACTATATGGTTAAGGTACTTAGATGATACCTTTAGGAAGATGTTCAGATTCTACTGGACCATGAGAACTCAAGAAACCTTCGTTACAGTTCACATGGAGAAAGAGAGTAACAACACACTCCCATTCCTGGATATTCTAATATCTCGAACAGAGCATGGGTTTAAGACATCCGTATACCATATACCGACATTCACCGGACAGTAACTCAATTTCATCTCCCACCATCCATACAGTGTAAAGAAAGGGATCATTCGTTGCTTACAAAACTGAGCAAAATTCATAAGTGGCGACCCAGAGACGTTAGATAAAGAATTGGTCAGTATAAATAGTACCCTACAACATAACAACTACCAAAAAACTGGTATGGGAGGGTACAAGAGGAGGAGGACAACGAAACTCAGAAAACAGTCTTCCTGCCTTATGTGAAGGGGTTATCAGAGAAAATACAAAGGTCCATATAACATCAGGACAACCTTCAAAAGCTTGACGACACTTCGCAAATATCGCTCTCGAGTGAGATCCCCCATAGAGGAGAACATGACTAAGGACTGTGTGTACGCTATCTCGTGCACCTGCGGAAAGGAATATAAAGAAGAGATAGGCCGCCTACTCAAGGTAAAGTTTCAAGAACACCAGAAAACTGTAACGCGAGGGGAATTAGAAAGATCAGGCGTGGCTGACCACATATGGAGAGAGAAGGGAGATCACCGCCCTCTGTGGGATCATGTTGAGATCATAGACAAGGAACACCACTGGAAAATTCGTAAACTTAAGGAATCAGCACATATGCTAGGCCACAAAAATCTCCTGAGCCGACCAAGCATAGAAATAAATACAATATGTGAACCAGTAATAAGGAGTGCCAGAGAAAAGCAATGATAACAAAGTTGCAATATGAGCTCTGGTAAAAACATGGAATGATAACAGCATAATTGCAATATGAGCACTGGAAGAAATGTTTGCTGAAGACATTAGGTTTATAATACCCAGAAATTCAGACCCAGATTGTCCTCCAGGATACATGGCACAGTGGATAAACAGGTGTTGGATAGATCCAGTGACAGGACCCAAAGAGTGTGTGTTCAATACCCGGTTAAGGCATTGGAGAACTTTCAGAGGGAAATTAGCAGGAGATAAGTGATAACTAACATCCATCAAACATGGTACGTGGTACTAGAACAGTCTACCCCAGTGAGCGAAATAAAGGGTTCAGTTCGAAATTCCAACCACCTGACGAAGGCTCCGTATAACCCAACCTGCCACCAAAGTCTCTTAATAAATTAAATAATCCAAAGAACTCGTCATTTACAATATTTATGTTCTTTGGACTGATATTCTCATCTTCGTTGCCATATTCACAACGTTTCGGTCGTTGTATGCACCGGCCTTCTTTATGCCATAGGAATTTCGAACTGAACCCTTTATTTCCTCCATCAGGTTAGATTGTTCTAGTTCCACGTGCCATGACTCAACTCTCCAAGATTTTGTTCAGCTCTATAGTCAGGTAGGGTACTCACAATACTGTGGTCAATTCACTGGAGTTAACCAACGCATTTATCCACTGGGCCATGTGTCCTCCCGTCATGAATATAGCAACGAAGATGACGAGAACAGTCAGAACAATGTAAATAGTGTAAATAATTACAATAACTCATCTCCGAAATATAGACAGATATTACAAAAATCGTAGTTTTATTTGATACTAGTTATGTATTAGTGGATGTATACTGAGACGACACTGAACGCTACAATTTCCTGGCAAATATATGCACCTCTTTCTATGATTGCAGGATCGGAATTTATTTAAATTTGTTGGTATGCACATCAAACAATACTCGCATTTTCCTCTGCCTTGTTAACCACTAAAATTTTAATGAAGGAAATATATTATAATTGCACTGACAACAATTAAATTCGCTTGTAAAATTGTTATGATTTTTTGTGGAACAAATTTTGTTCATCATCTCATGTTCGTGATAAAATATCGCATAAAATAAAAGATTATAGGAAAATTCAGTCAGTGGGTATTGTGCATTATACGAAGAATTTGATTGTGGGGTTGTATCTTTCTCCAGAATGAATCAAAACGAAAAGAATGAATAAAGAAATTAAAAAAAAATAAAAAATAAAATGTACTTATACTATATTTACAATGGGGATTATACCCACATTGTTTTAGCAGTTTTGCAAAGAAGTCGCTAGACTGCGCAGTCAAGATGCTACAAAAAAAATGTCAGGATGTGTTCACATTGTATTTCTCTCATTTTCATTCTTTCTTCTCAGCATGGTGGTGCAAAAATTTGTCCATCATATCTATCTTCTATCTGATATTTTCGCGCGCACACACACAGAGAAACACACAGAGAAACAGAGAGAAACACACAGAGAAACACACAGAAACACACACACAGAAACACACAGAAAACACACAGACACACACACAGAAAACACACAGACACACACAGAAACACACACAAGTGTATTACGAACAGAATTATATATTTTTTTATTATATTTTCTTTCTTTTGCATGCATTCTATGTATTTTCTCGTTGTTACTCAGTTATGCAAAACTCAATCTTTATAAAATGCCGCCTTGTTAAAATTCATTGCGTTTCCTTATACCTGACATTAACACGTGGAATGTAATTTTTCACTGCTTTCAGTCTAAGTAAAATTATTTGGATTATTTGCTTAGTTATATCTCTCGTTCAGCTGAAAGTTCGTTGGAGCTCGTGTTCATTAGCATATGGCTGCTAAGGTAATGCTACGATGATCTATATATTTAGGTCTTCCGGTATATATTTTTTTAATATAATCAGTTTTATTCGCTTGAAGCCAATTTTAATCCTTGATCTGAGAAAATTTTTGCATGTCGATAATTTCGGATCGAGTAGGGCACCATGCATGAAATCAAGATGAGAGTGTATATCTGCCAGGGATATATAAATTAATTCGAACTTTCACGCTAATATTTTGACTTTAACAAAAATATAAATCTCATAAATCGGATTACTTATTTTTAATTGTTTTTAACCAAGCAATGTGCAAAATAATATTAACAGATAATATATTATGCCGTCATGAATATCAGTAAAGGAAAATGTAATCATTGAGTGTAAACTATATGATGTGAAATATACAATGGAAATCATGTAGTATTTATTTTTTACTGAGTGAAATCGTATTCTCACATTCTTCTTCTGAATCGTGATCTGTGATGAAAAATATGTATCTCTGAATAATTGATTAGAAAATGATTATATGTAATTTGTTATTATTTTTGAAAATGAAAATAATGATTTGCAATATTCTAATTGTGAGTAAATGTCTGTGCAAATGTCTATTCTTACAGAGAAACAAAGAACCTATACAAGTGAATTGATTTCTGTTCAGGGTTTGTTTCCAAATCATTGTATATCAAGAAAAGTGAAATTATCTTCCAATTGCATTTAATAGAAACATTTATCAAAGAATGCCATCATAGAAGAATATCAATATCACGATAAATATATGTCTGTGTGTGTGCGTGCATGTGTGTGAGTGTGCGTGCATGTGTGTGTTAGTGTGTGTGTGTGCGTGCATGTGTGTGCATGTGTGTGTGTTTGTGTGTGTGCATGTGTGTGTGCATGCATGTGTGTGTATCTGTGCACGCACGCGTGTTTGTGTATTGGAAAATCAATGACAGCAATAAAAATTTCCTAGTGCGTGTCTTGTCGTTTAGGTTTTTCATCGTACTAAAGTGATGTTTATGTGAATGCATGTGCCGATTCTGTTTTTTAATAAGTATTTGGTTATATAGTCTAGCCAATTTAAATTAGATTTATTTTTCTTTCATTTATGTTTTTATCACTTTTGTTATTAAGTACACTATATTGTCATTTCCTCGCTTGAACATACACAATAAATTTTGGTCAAGCTTCTTACGACATTTCAGCTTTCTTGGCAGATATTCCATTATTCAACTTTTAAATTCGTACAAATTTGAATTTTCTTACACAACTTGACTTTTAATTTCTAAAATTAATAATTTCATTAAATCTCCTAATTATTTGAAGGATGTTCAATGAAAAGTGTGATTATTTTGTGTATAATCAAGTTACACATTCATACACTTACCACATATATAGATTGTTTTATAGTGCTACCTACTCGCCGGAAGTAGTATGCACTCAACTGCATCCGTGCTATTTATAGCTCGTGTGTTTTCATATGTAAATAAATTACCTCATCTCCCTGTATGGAAGAGGTTTTATCCCTTTATTTTCACTGGTATTTCTTTTTATCTCCCCACTATCTTACTACCACATACTAAGGGATTGTCTATATATGGGAGATCTTGACCGTTTTCTTTTCTCATAGAAGTGTTCCTCCAGTGAGTGTTTCTTTTCATCTTCAGAGTCTATATTACTGTAAATTTCACTGTTTAGTTTATCTTGACTTGATATAACACTTTCACTTTCATTACTTTCAGACTCACTGTATATTTCTTCATCACTATCGTGTCGCAATCTAACTTGGTCTGTATGCACTAATATCCCATTTCATTTTTTTTTTCTATTATCATACTATTCTGTCCCCTTTGCATTATGAATCTTCCCTGGTAGATTAGATTCATTATTCTTTTTCCACTATAGTTTTTTATTAGATCAGAGGACATGGTCAATGATTCCTTAAATGTTCTACCCATTGAGGTACACGGTCTTTTCGGTCTTCAAAAATAAGTACAGATTATTCCAAATTTTCCTGATCGTGTATGTGCCCATTTCATATACCATATTCGTAATTTTTGTTTTATTAATATTCTTTATTAATTCTTGTTGCTGAAAAAAAAAAACAACTCCGCACACTGTACTAGTGACAACTTTCCCAGTTGTAAATGCATTAGTCATTTGCCGATACTGCTCATTTTGAAGGCCATTTACCAATTTTATCTGGATAAAACCCTCTTCCATTGACTTGTTTTCAGATCCCGGTTTCTGACATTCACAATATTTGGCGGCCTGTTTTAAACAAGTAATATATTCGATAACTGGTTCATTTACTTTTTAAGAAATATTCATATACTTAGCTCTCTCTGCATTCACTACTTTTTTTTCTTGGGTATTATGTGTTTTCTTTCTAGTTGACTTATATTGTCAAAAGTCATTTCTTCCAAGAGTCTTAGGTGAAAAATTGATGATAATATTATAATGGACGCAGTTGCTAACAAGATCTCCGTTATTTAATTTACTCCTCCTTTAGGTTTTTGTTCTAGATTTACCGGATACTATTCTAAGCCATATTTGTTAATATTCATAATTGCCATGTAACATTCGTTAGTTCGTTTTGTTAGATATCGGCGACGTCATTGTTGTACAGTGTGACTTATTCACGGGAAGTTGTATGCACTCAAGTGACTCATGTTTAATATCCATGACTATTTATAATCTTTGTTAATTCATATATATATATGAGTCACCTCACACACACACATACACACAGACACACACACACACACACACATATATATATATATATATATATATATATATATATATATATATATATATATACAGTACTGTTCGATAAAAGTGACTAACGTTATCCTTTGAATCTAGTTCAACTTTAGTTTCATCGAAGAAGAGAACAATCTTCCAGTTTTCTACGTTGACATTTTTGTAATAGTGAGCCCATTCAAATCTCTTGGCTTTGTTGGCTTTGCTTATTAGAGACTTAAACCTTCGTGTAAAAGATTTGTAGCCTTGTTCTAACAAGATTTGTAACCATGTTCTGACAGACTGTTGAAGAGGCAAGACTAGCACCTTGCTCTTCTGTAAGACTGGCTGCAATTTCTTGTCTAGTTATAGTCCTATTCTTCGCAACTTCTCTCTTGATTACCCTGCCAGTTCTATCATCAATCTTTTTCTTACGCCCCCTTGTTTCTTTCCTTGGAGTAGGAGGGGCATCATTATGTGCCCTAAGCACTCGAGAGACAGTTGATTGCGAGGTTATATCAATTTCTGCAATTTCTCTCGCAGACTTGCCTGCTTTTGAGATGGCAATGATAGATGCCTTAAGTGGTTCTGATGTGTGTTTGTACCCTTTCATCTGGTTAGTGACTTCAGTGGCTATTTCAAGCTGTTTTTATACAGTTTGAGACTTTCTGGAATATTCTGGAATATTCTAGATTTAATTCAAGCTGTTCTAGATTTCTCTAGAATATTTTTCTGAGTGTATTGTAAAATAATTTTCAATTTTTTTTCAAAAACTCTTTAAATTTACCAGTTTAATCATTAGAATGCGATATCTGAGTCACTTTTTTTTGTACAGAGTTTTTTCATGAATCTCATTTATATCCAAATTTATAATTACCAATAGAATACCTTAGGGTAAATAAACTTTTTTCTTAGGTGGTCGGGAAGTGGTCATTTTATTAGTAATATTAAAAATTATTTTAACCCTCAAAACAATATACCAAAAAGATAAGGTGAGTTACTTTTATCGAACACACACACACACACATATATATATATATATATATATATATATATATATATATATATATATATATATATATATATATATATATATATATATATATATATATATAATCCGTGGCTATTCAAATATACCAGCAATGCTTATTGCAGCGACTCGCTCAGGCACATTTTGTGTTTGCTGAACACCAAAAGAGCCACTGCAACTATACTCCAACTAGGCTAAGAAGACCTTATTTACAGTTTCTGGCAGAGAGATATGATCAACAAATTGAACAAGACCAGCATGCTCAAGCACTCTCCACGATGATAGGCTATGTGCTAGCATAGCTATTGACGGCCCTCAAGAATTCCGTCTATTCAGTTTCACTCACAATGCAAATCCGTGGTATGGTTTGCTGATACCCCACGCTGGGATCGACCTCGATACATTCCGATAATATCAGGAAGTCTCCTTCCTGAAGACCATGGTGAGATTCGAACCCGGGTCTCATAAGCAGAAAACGTCGCCCCCTATATATATATATATATATATATATATATATATATATATATATATATATATATATATATATATATATAAGTGTGAAAAGAAACCAGACATACATAATCATAATCCTAATACATAATACATAATCGGTGAATAAATCTTTGTGGAAGTTATTGAAGAGTTATCCTCTTGCTTCTCCTAGATTTTATTTTCTGAGTAGTCGATTTCTTTGAATGTCTGTCTCTGCCCTTAATCCTTTGAGCCCTGCCTTGCTGAACAATTTAAACCCTTCTACCTGATCTCCTGAGTCAAAATTCGCATATAATTGCTATGTAATGTTTCACGGTAGTTATAAAAATATTTGCAAAAATATAACTTCCAAGATTTCTTCCCTGAAAATCTTGATTAAAACTCTGCACGCTTTATTGTAAAAACGATCTTCTTATCCAACACACGTGCACAAAACACAATGAAAAATCGCGGACATGTTAGTATAACGTTGGATGACATCAGAGTATTATCACTGTTCAAGGGGTGGTTAGAGCTTAAGTCATTTTTGTCTACCTCCGGTAAAGGTGTGGTCAGGGATCAAAGCGTTAATATAAGGCACGAGTATTCATGCTATTCAAAGTATATTATTCTAAAGTGATTTTAAAAGACTAAGCTGGAAGTTGATCTCGTCTCACTTGCTCCAGTTTACGCACCAATACATTTAACATTTAACATTTATTAAACCGTATTTAAATGACATTGTTTGCTTTAATTCCCTTCCAGTAACATTATAAAACAATTAATGATGAAAAATTATTGAAAAATATTGTATGGTTATCTCACGTTTCTTATTTTATTCGTAAATATAATTTCAAATGTTTTACATAGGCGAAATTTGTTACGAAAATAGGTTAAAACATTTAAAACGTGTCTGTAATTCCACTTTATGAGCACTGCGCCATTTAAATCAATACACAACCGTTAGTATTGCATATGTTCTTAGTATCATCCTGCAGAATAAAATAAAATATTGTCTCTCTGATTTGCCACGATATTTCACCCTAGCTCTCGAAATTACACATGTCATGGGCACGTGGCCTCGAAATGTCCATTTTAATCAAGTTATTTTACAAAGTTTTAACGACTGCAAAATACCTTACTTTCATTTACGAATTCTAAATGTATTCTTTATTAACTACATGATATCCGTGAGTAATGTAAAATGGTTCTGAGTCAACGACACATCTTTAAAAGTGGTAAGAATTTGTTAATCATGAGAAACTACGAGAAACAATTAAATCCTCTATCGTGAGACAAGACATCATAAAAGATAAACCCAATCATTTTTAAGAAAAAATATAAACTGAAAGAAATTGTATATATTCCGTGTGAGCAAAGTATATTTCTCTTTGTTTGAAACTTCAATTGGCATTATATTCTTTGATGTAAGCAATCAAAATTGCATTATTACATATATTGTTCACATCTTTAATTATTATATGTTATTAATGACACAATATTTTGGCCAAATACAACATTATTAATTTTCAATTATCAATTATTTGTATCCGATAGAGGATGTTATAAGTTTTGACGCTTTTATTTATTCGATCCTATTTGAATTGAATGTATGCATTTCATTACACGTACCAGTCCATTCGCCATCTTACTAACCAAAAACTAACTCGAAATTATCTAAAAGCGATACACATCTTGGGTATGATGAAAATCTCAACAGACAACAAGACTTGATCGGGAGATTAAAGCTTTTGATGTGCGTGGAACCACCTCTTAACTCCTACTGTTTCTATATCCACCATGATCCAGGTTGTTAGCAATTTTTTTTCTATGGGAAAATAGTGACCCTCCTTCCAAAAAACAAAAAAAAAGCAACAGTACATTTTTTATAGTAAAATAAGGAACAATACAATTTTATAGGAAAATGGCAATCAGTACAACAAAAATATAAAAATACATTTTTCTAGTAAAATTACCAACAATACATTTTATGATCTACAAAATATATATCTAAACATCTTACGTTTACTCTGAAAGTATAAAATGATGAACAGAATCTTTGTAATTAAAATGTCAAATTTACGTAAAGAACATTTAGATTTCAGCATTAAATAACCCATTGAATTTGATATGCCACTAAACAAAATCATCCAATCAAAATTAAAACCCGCTGTCGTGACGAAATCTCAAAAACTTTTCGCATTGATTTTAAAAATTCCAAAGCTAAACAATCTCATTTTCACGTTGAAATTAGTGAAAAAATTTGCAGTTAGCTATTGCCCATCCGATCAAATCTTGATACTGATAATGAAATAGATAGGCTTTTCTGATTTGAAATATATCTTGTTATTTGATTTATGACGCAATAGAGTCAGAATTCTAAAGCATTTTAGAAGATTTTAAAATGTTATACCTTGTGAAAGATCTCTTTTCTTATAACTCTCACTACATAATTGATGAGAGGATGAATGTATGCAACTCCCCCTTTTTATTCATGACGAACTATTACCGAATGTCGTTTGATTTGGATGATTATACTCATTAGTGTTATACTCACAAGATACTCCCGATGTCTGTTTTTATTATTTTTTTTATTCATGTCGGAATTTTAAAGTGAATCTTTTATTCAGTCCACAATGGCATTGAAGTCTCTTATAAATTATTTTCCATCTGTTTCTTCAACTCTTTTTTTTATATTAGGTTGGTGCAAAAATAATGCCGTTTTCTCACATATATTACATTTATATATGATTTCTGAATTAATTCATTGATATATATAGCCATGTTATATATAATTTTGAAGCGCGTTTTTCGCTCTATCGAATCGTGTTATTCATTACCGTTCTCAAACTTTTCTTTCATTTTTTTTGCAGGTTTTTCGACAGCATGGACAAAATTCAAATCCGTACGATTTTCTTGTTCCAGTTCAAACTAGGCCGAAAAGCTGCCGAGACAGCTCGTGACATCAATAATGCGTTTGGCCCAGGAACCACTAACAAACGTGTGGCACAACGGTGGTTCAAGAAATTTCGCAATGGTGACGAGAGCCTCGAAGATGAAGACAGTCGCGGCCGGCCGACTGCGGTTGATAACGAACATTTGAAAGCCTTAATTGAAGCCGATCCTCACAAAACCACACCAGAAGTTGCTGTTGAACTCGAGGTCGTCCACTCAACAGTCATTTGCCATTTAAAGCAAATAGGGAAGTCAAAAAAGTTGGATAAATGGGTGAACGATAATCAAAAAATCGTCAAAAAACGACATTATTTTTGCACCAACGTAATATATTTCCAGTTATTATTTTTTTCTAATGAAACAGATTATGTGACCTTTCTACTCTTACGTGGGACTGAATTTACAACTGCTAAGGAAGCAGATATATTGTGTAATAAATTTTATACTGTATGCCAGATTTTCATTTCAATGTTTAAACGTTATTTCTATACTCGGGTTGAAGACTGTATAGGAGCACTTACTCAGATATTTGAATGTATACATTACGCTGGTGGTAAATATAAGGGTTAATACTCAGTGGTTAAATATATAGTTAATTTAAAGTAAAAAAAAGGTCCTTAATTAGCGTCTGGAAAGTATTCGTTGATGGGAGATACATAACTTCTTACTCAAGTGGTAAAATACAAAATGGTAGCTGGAAGAATAAGGATGTTTTTTTTTAAGCAAAATGGTATTTACTCAGGCAGTGGAATGTATATATGTTCTTACACTGGTGGTGGAAATCTATAAGGACCCCTACTTATTTGGTGGAAGGTATCGGAGCACTTACGCAATTGATGGAACATATAATGGTCCTTATTAAGGGGGTTGCATGTATAAGTATCCTTACTCATTTAGTGGAACCGATAATGGTCCCCTATTTTGACGGTGGAATATATAAGTGGTATTAATCTTTAAGTGGAATGTATAAGGGTCCTTGACAGATTGTTGAATGTATGACAGCTCAATTTGGTGGTAGATTATCAAAGGGTCCTCAATCAAGGGGTTGAATTTACAAAGTTTATTCATATGTTATTGGAATTTAAAGTAACAGTGAATATATAAGAATCCATACTAAAGCAGATGATATAAGATGGCTCTTACTCAATCATTTATGCCTATAACGCTTGAACGTATAATAATTATTAATCAGCTGATTGAATGCATAAATTCTTTCATCAGCTAGTAGAACGTATAAATGTCTTTACTGATGCCGTCTATATATAAGATCCCTTACTGATTTGGTGGAATGTTTGAGCGAAACAAACAAAAAACGCAAAGGTGAATGAAGTTGCTGAGCATAATCTGATATAAAATAGGTCCTGACCAGAGAAATTAGAATAAGAAGATCTTCTCCAGTAGATTAAAAAACAACCAATTTTATTTCTAAGAATGTTGCTGAGTAGAAATACAACACCTGAAGATACCTGCGAGTATATTAGCCGAATTAATATAAGTACAGCAACCAAAATGTGTTCATTAGTGTGACTAGGAAGACATGAGTTTTCTTATAAGATTTTTATTTCTTGTGAATTTAGAAATCCATTCTTCATAATACGCTGCAACCTGCAAATCTTCTTTGAGATTTAAACAATTCATTTGCCTTTTGGTAGTTCATAAGTTATGAAACATATCTCCTAATTCATATAATCAGTGTTATTTTAAATATTAATACTCGCAACATGGCTATGAATTTGAGACTTTTAAAGGCATAACCTTTCTTACGACCGGTTGTTAAATACTGCGTGAAACTAATACTGTTTTATTCTAACTGTGCATATAGATATTTCATAATTCATCAAATATTTCTTCAGGTATTGTTAAAAGAATATTTTATAAAAAGATAAAACTTTATATGTCTAATATTGCGCGTACGACCACACAACATTGCAAAAGACAGTTCCTCTAAGATCAGCTAAGTTAAGCAACGTCGAGCTTCGTCAGTACCTTGATAGTGGACCTCTAGTTGATGTAATTTAGTATATGTTGATGGTTTAATAGATAATAACTCGGAATTGTTAATCGGAGAGCTGAGTTGTTTATATTCAATCACGCTCAACTACCCTTGGGAAATTATTAATCCACCTATTCAACCCCTAGCTATAGGTTAATTATTAAAGTTCTGTGACTAATCCATTATTATCTCCCCACCAAATTCTTACAATTTAAAATATTTTCTGCGTTTGAAAAAAGCTGCAATGTGTTGATAAAAGGTAGAAAACGAATCAATCAATGATTACATTTTTTTGACAAATCCCCATCTCAAGAATCAGGCAAAACATATATATTTTTCTTTGGGGAATATGATATCAACTTCTCACACCTAATTCCCGCCAGTCACAACACTGGAAATCATTTGGTTTTGCATTTGTCTTCAGTCATCCGTTTCTGATATCATTCAAGGAATGCAAACAATTTTCTTTCAATTCATTCATTGAAAATTTCTTTATTTTTTGCAAACATTTCTATATTTTCCTACTGCACTATATGACATAATTCTATTTCTTGTTTACGGTAACTAGAGTTATTATTGATCATATTAGGTGTAAAATTTGTAGATATATGTTTTAATTTCTTATTTATTCATGTGCAGTTATTCTTAGTTTGATTTTACATTTTTCAAAGCACTGGAAGCTTAGTTGATTTATTCTAATTGGTTTTTCTACTTGCCGATTCCAGACACTGAGGAGATTTATTGCTTTCAACATTTTTTTATTCTTCATTTTAAGCCAATGTAGTTATTTCCTTATGATAAGAATCGCCGTTTCTGTATATTTTCTGTGGTGGGTACAATGATTATGCTTACTCTTTGTATTTTTATTTTCAGCTGTTTAGAGAGCAGGAGACACAGCATCGGCAGCCATAGGAATGGTGATGATAGTTGTAGTGATTTAAGTAGTGTTAAGTTAGAAGCTCAGAGGTCGAAACCAAAAAGTTACGTTAAGCATACATAACTCGAGTATTGATTTTTACCTGCTGGCCATGAAATATCACCATTCCTCCGGAGAATTATTGATTCTGTTCAAAGGCAGTGACCTGTTGAAACAATATGGATTACAACAAGGGCGCCTTCCTTGAGGGTTCACTACTGGATTGAGGTATGTGCTGTGCAAAGCATTTGATCTTCTACAGAGGGAAGCTGGTGCCCGATATTTACGGATATGGCCGAGATAAAGACAGAATAAGTAAAATTTAGATATACTTTAGTAAAGGATAGCAAAAGCAAACAGGATACTTTAAATTGTAGAGAAATTTAAAACGAATGACGGTGACTATAATATATTATGTCCGTTCATATCTATTACCTTATCAATAAGACTTTGCGAGCTATTTCTTGAAATCTTTTTGCTTTTCTCTTAAGCTCGCAGTTATTAAACCATCTCCAATGACGCAAAAAGCCTAAATCGAATCAAGATTTTGGACAGATACTAGAATTCAGTGAAAAATTGATCATATGATTTCTGACCAGAAATTGAAAGGTTGTGCCCTGTTATTCTGCTATGCTGAACTGCAATCCAATATGTTTTTCATGAGTCATATCTGATAACGTCACGAATTAAAATTTAAGTACATATAAAATATATATTAGCATTGGATATTATAATTATAATAAAGAAAGAAAGATGGGAAGAAAAAGAAAGGAAAAAGAAGAAAGTAGATGAATGAAAGGAAAAGGAAAGAAAAAGAAAGAAATATAGAACGAAAAAGAAGGTTTATAGAAGGAAAGAAAAAGACAAAAAAATACTTAAGACTTCATTAGTTACGAAAGCATTTGTCTTGCTTCAATGACAAAAAGCCCACATAATCATCAGATGTAACAAATATTAGTGAATTTCATTTACAATTGTCATCTGAAATCAAAATCTTTATTAAAACAGTCTCAATATAACAGACCAGTTGAAAGAAATTTAATTGAATAACTTGGATAAGGCAATATATTTAGTGCAGGATAGAATATCTTTATTAGAAATCATAAAGAGAGAATCCACAATAAGTGTATAAGAAAGCGGAACTCATTAAAGCGAGAAATCTATCACACACACACACACACATACATATATATATATATATATATATATATATATATATATATATATATATATATATATATATATATATATATATATATGGCTCACACCGTATAAACTGACAGTATATATGGAAAATATATTTTTTAAATGTGTACTATTTGCAAATGGTGTTATATGTATGTTTTAAATATATATTTTAAATTATAATTTTAAGCTATAATTGTTGTATTCTCTTTTATGATATCTATATTTTTACTTCCAAGTTTTCGTAATAATTGTCAAACAGACAAAAAAATTCAAAAAGCTAATTGACTTCCATCCGAAATATCCGGTGAAAGAAGAATAAACCATTTAATCACAGAAATATATACAAATTCGATAATTCCATCATAGATATTTTATATAAGCGAATGAACATTTAAGAGGTAAAATGAAACATATGAGAAAATGTAATTATCCTATATAATTATCAATATTGCGAAAACACTCGAAACCGCTCATTTAATTCCAAAATTAGAAATAAAAATTAAGGCTTCCGAATTATTCCGAATTCAGTCATGTCTATAAGAATTATCACCTAACAGTAAAATGAAAGTAATGAGCAGTCTGTTAAAATATGTGTTGCTGTTGGGGTTTCTGCAGCAAGTGTGTTTTGTTGTTGTTGTTTTTTTTGTTTGTTTTTCTTGGGGGGGCGAGGCAGAGTTTCTCAATCCTCTTTTTTGTCAACGATGACGTTTCGACGTCGCTGTTTAACTTCTCGATGGGAGGAAATGACTGGATTCATATCATCCCCAAGATATTTGTGTGAATGCGTACCCAACAACCCTGTTTGGAATTTGAAATCGGTGGGCTGCTATCCAGCATCGTGCAGAAAGCCTCTACGCTACGCGCACATCAATATAAAATACGAAGCTATGAGAACTTATTAAAATGCCCAAAGCAATGTCTAAGTTGTAAAACGATGACCTCCACAAAGATTCAATTTGGAAAGAAAAATATGCAGCTGAATTAAATGATTAATATTGCACATGGAATGATTTTGAGGCTCTTTAATCGAAGTATCAGTGACAACAGCAAAGAAAAATGCAAGACACATTAGCATAGAAACTGGATGACAGGTTAGTTTTTCTACCTTATCAAAGACAGAGAGTAGATAAAGCTATGAAGTAGCGTAGAAGATAAGCGGTGAAAAAACATCAGAAACAAGTACAATCTAACAAAAGATGAATGGCTTAAATAAAACTGTGCAGAAATCTGAAAAAAATAGTATTCTGAAACACATAAAGAGAAGATATGCAACAACAAAATAAAAAATTAAGAAATCAGACGAAATTGATTTTCAGCAAGATCTATAAAATATACAACGAATACAATCATTATGAAAAAAAAAATCCTAAAATATATAAAAGCATGGACGAACCACTAATAACAAAATGTATGTTTAGGTAAGATTTGGCAGATATAAAGATGAAGAAAGTAACAGAACAAAACTAGATGACAATAGAAATATTGAGGTCACTGGTCGAGTTACTGAGAAGAAAGCCGAAATGCGTATTAAGAATTGAGTATCATAAAAACTACAGAAGTTTAAATACCTGGGATATGCTTTTACAGTGGATAGAAAATATGACTCCGAAATCCGAAATCCAAAATCGCATTCGAATAGCAAAGGATGTTTTTAAAATATTAACCAAATTTTCATTAAACAAGAAAGATCGTTACTACCAAGGAAAAAGCGCGCAAATCCTATACATTATAAATATTCCTATACGGTAGAGAATTCTGGGCATTTTCATCAAAGATGAAGGGAAAACTTGAGACAGCAGAAATTATTTTCTATAGAATGATACAGAGAATACCACTGAATGAGCATACAACGAGAACATTGTAAAGAAAATGAAACAAAATTTGCACTTATTATTAACATTAGAAAGAAACAATTGAAATCTTTGAGACAAAATAAGGAATGAAAGCTTGAAAGAAATTAACTTACCTGACACGTCGAAGGAAAAGAAGAATAGCGAGTTACCTATCTCACCAGCTTGTGTAAACGAATGGCGGAAGCAATTATGACGGGAATAGTAAACAGACAAACAAGCTTCAAATGATAAGAACTTGGAGAAAGCTGTGAACCGGAACGTCTTAAAGGGATATTGCATATATACATAGAAGATAGGTTATTTGAAGGAAAGTAGATCATATTTCATTGCAATGCGAAAGAAACCAGGTGAATAGAATGTGAACCTGAACTAGAAACCGCATCGGTGATCCACAAAATAAATCAAATAATTTGGTCGCTAATTAATAGAATATATAGCAGAATTTCTCTACTAATATGACTGCAAAAATGTTGCTTGACAATGGAACATGAAGTTAAGTATTCCCGTTCAGAATGCTACCAGATCATGAAATAGGTCGGAAGTATCTACACCATGATTCAGAAATTGCATAAGAACATCCGATCATTTACGTTTCGAAGAATGATTTGGATGCTAGAAAAACATACATAATGAACATTCAAATAATATAAACCGATCAGACTGACTTTACATAAGGATTAAATAGTTGTGTCATCAGTATAGATACCAAGATAAAAACTGATGCCATCAAGATAGACATTGATAGAAATTGCGACAACGTAGGTTCAAGGATAAGGCCTTGTCGGAAGCCTACTTTAATTTAAATAACATCTAGAAGAGTGGGTTAAGACAACTTACACTTATTGATTTGATAAGAAAGACTGAATCAGTTCGAAAATTAGTCCAGAAATACCATAAGATTTCATCCTGTGAAAAAAAACTGTATGCCAAACCCTGTCAAATGAATTCAAGATATTCAAGCCATTGTCCTGGAGTTCACGATTTTAATCTAAAATTTTATAGAATCCTTCAGTAATATTCGTTATTACATCAGCAGTTGAGAAGCTAAAGATATATTGCTTATCTGAAAGAGAAACCTGCAAGGTGAGATGCTTAACATATTTAGAATTGATTATAGCTTCTAGCTGTTTGCCAAAAAGAGGTAGAATGCAAATAATCTGATAGAAGTATCACATGGATCATCTGAGTTCTTATATACTGGAACTAAAAAAGATTATTTCCAAAAAAGCAGCAAAAAAGCAGCAAAAAAGAAGCAGGAAGTAATTTGTTGTAGAGTTGTGTGAAGTGATTAGATATAGAACTTTTATTCTTCTTTAACACACTATTCCAGAGCCGCCAGTCGTCACACTGAATTTTAGGGTTCCGACTTAACTTATCTTCTCATGCCTGCCGCTTCCATTAAAGTGATCCCTTTTGTAGTTCAGAGCCTTAAATAATTGGACGTTTGTTTTACTCTTTTTTAGCGGGATATTTTATCAAAATTTGTTGCCACATATAAGTACTTGAAATCAATATAGCGATGATTAAAGATCAGATATTGGTTTCTCATTTTTTTTTCTTGGTTAGTGTTACACAATCAAAAATTGAAAGAGATGGGCCAGGTTCGTTGACTTGACCTGATATTATTTTAAGTGTATTCTTCTTACTCGCGCTGAGATCTTAGTACCATCCAATATAAATGATGATTATTGTTCTACCACTACATTGAATGTATTTAATATTTAATTTGTGTGTGACTAAATGATAATGTATCTTTCATTCATTTTGCAGCTATCAATGATTTTGTTAAAAAGATCGAAAGCGAATCTCGCTAAAATCACTTGAACGCATAAAAATAAAATATTGCTGTTGTCTTGTATTACTTTTCTTATGATCATATTCCTGTTATTGCTAACAGGTCGGTAAACGAACTAAATTTACGAATATATAAAGTCTAACTGCCGGTTTTCGTGCATATTTGCTTCTGTGCGCTGGGGAAAAACAGGTGCTTTAAGCTACGCAACAAGCCTAGCCGGCAGGCGATGGATACAATTGTGCTATCTAAAGTAACAGAAAGCCTTGATGTGTGGAGTTGTTTCTAGACTGACACATCTCAAGACGTAAATGTAGTTGGGTAATATAGATTTTAGAAATATATATAATCCTTTAAAAAAATATATTTACTTCCAAGTTTAATATATTCTTAGAAAATATTATTTCCTTTTCAACTCATTTTAACGCCATATTAATTACTTAATTTGGTAGCATCTTATATTTAAAAAATATCTAAATTGTATGTATGTTAACCATGTAGATAACGATGTTGGTGTATAGCGCACCATCTCAAAGCGGTGTAGGTGTATAAGACATCGGTCTCAAAGCGTTTAATGGTTCTCTTCTAAGGTTGCAATCAGTTTTACAGCAGTATAGACTGAGATGACAAGAATTAAATAAGGCGTATTATCAAACTTAGACTGATATCACGGAATATATTATTTAGTCCAAAGTAGAACCTGATTTGAATTCATTGTTGTCCTGCTTTAAGAATGGCTGTCAATCATTGCTGGAGAGAATTGTTATGTCTGCTATTAAGCGTTGGATGAATGCGTGAAAGCATTACTTCACTACCTTCAAAGTTTATTTGTGAGAAAGCGATCGCAAGGGAATTGTCTGAAATTTTATATCAACATCTCAACTACACTGTTCTCATAAATAATATGTGCACTATGCTGACATTAATTTAAATGTTTTGGGGGCTAAAATTAACAGTAGGTAATGACCGGCTACCTCGAAATAGACTGATAAAATATATCTTTTCTTTTATTATTATTAATTAATTTGTCATAACGGTCGTGCATTAATTTCAGAAGGTCGTTAGGGTGGCATTCTCTGCCATAATGTAACTGGTTATTGTAGATGCTTGCTGGGCTACCAAGCCGCCTTGATCCATGGATACGTGTCAGGAGCTGTTGATCCCTCGCGAGTTCCTATTTTGCTCGCCATTAGTGTCCTGTCTAGCGCAATCTCTGTTCGCATAAGATTGTAGATATAAAAGGTATGTGTCATAGACTGTGGTATAGTTGGAGGTGTCTCCAAGAGATGTTAATTATAAACCTAAACATCCAAGTGTTGTTTCCATGAAGCTTAGACTGTAGGATTTTAGATAATATCTATACATTAACACCGCCTCTACTACTCAAAAGTATCGCCGTTTTTAGGTTGTCTGGTTGATCTCCCTTCTAGATTGCATCCATTTTATTCAAGGAGGTCCAGTCTTTATCTATAAAAACAAATACATTGAATATTATATATCGAGCGGGAGGTTAGGTTAGTGTAAGTTTGTATCGACGAGTTGAATTCAAATTGAAATTCACAGTTTTACGCCCACTCTTTGCAAAAATAACCGTCTGCAAGGCATGAATCAATCTCATTTCAGTACGCCATATTATGCATTAATATATATATATATATATATATATATATATATATATATATATATATATATATATATATATATATATATCTCATTGACTAGCAACATGGTCCGGCGTTTTCCGTGCTTGATTCAAAAATCGTACGACTCAAACAACAATCGCTATCACTTGACTTAAAATATTTTTGCCCTTCTTTGCCTTTAAAGGAGTGCTCTTTGCCGTGCTGATGTTGCTACATGCCTTACTTCTTGCCTATCTCATACTGCGAACTTTTTCTAAGCTCTATACTAAACATTAAATATGTTACGATCAGCTTTAAAAAAGGACTCAGGAAAAACCGAATGAAAAAGAATGTTAACAACAAATACTTTTTCACATCCAACCCAGTTCTGCGGAATCAGAATCAACGTTGAGTTTAAGCAAGCGAATGAGCCAATTGGAGTAAAGTGCCGTGCAGATTTAAATTTTTCCCACTTCGATTCACTTTCGATATTTTTTTTTTTTGCATGCTAGCATGCTAGTTACCATTCGTGTCAGTCAGCTGTTGGTTCTCACATTGGTCAATAGTATCTTCCTGCCTATTCGTGGCAGCTATAGGCTCTCACTCTGGCCAGTTAAAATGGCCGCAAACTACAGGAAAACTGCCGTAGAACTATGACAAAAATCGAATATTTCCACTATCGATGGGAGTTGCGAAATGCAAAGTCGGTATTGGCCTTTCCGCTAACTTGGAGCCTGTCCATGTAAATTTTGGTGCAAATCCGTAGAAAATGGCGGCCATGCATTCGTTACGCGCACACAGACACACATCATGTCTTTTATAGATAGAGATTGTTAACCGGTCTCAAACGTGCACGATTCGTAATACGAAAGTATGAACCAGGCAATGAAAATCACCGCCATTGTTTTCCTATAAATAATTAAAATAAGATATCTGGGGAAGCATGCATTCATAGGCCTTGAAGAAATTTGGTATAAAAAATTATGAACTCTTTGAGTAAAATATATGGATGAATATACTAGCAAATAATAGAAAAATGTTCAACAGAAACAACTGTAAATAACTTTTGAGCACATTTTACATCTCGGTTTAATAGTTTCTCCTATTAGACATTGTATGCAACTTTCTCATCGCTGATTTCTATTTACACATCCTGAACAGGCGAGACGAAACCAGTTCAATCTTTTTTTCCCTTTAAGGAGAGATTATCTCAAATGGACGATCAGCAGGTTTTATTGGAAAACATCGCCGAAAGCCTTCTGCCATGAACGCTTCATTTCTGCCATCTTCGCTTTTCTTAATGGGCGAAAAAGAGCAGTTTCGCTGATAATCCTTGCCATGTATCCTGTTGAAAAAAAAATCAACACATACGCCTGGTGAATCTGAAACGAACATAAGGAAGGCATGTTGAAATATGGTATAAAACCTTAGAATTAAAAAACAACAAAACATTAGTATAAAATTAACAGGCATTTGTTCAGATGAAGAAGAAAATTGAAAAATAGGAAAAGAAGACTTTGGTTTTTGAAAAAGCTCTGCCATTTGAAGTCTACGTATAAAGTGGATTTTTTCCTCATTCTACAAAAGTGAAAATCATTATTCGTATTATTTATATTTTACCAAGGAATTTAACCCTTATATAATCAAATTTCGATAGCGATATATAAGAGAAAATGAAGAATGGCCGGAAAAAATGTGAAGTGATGTAAAACAAGTCAATGAGATAATAATTGAACTAATTTTATGTTTAATTAAGTGTAGAAAAGGATAGATGTATCATTCGGCATTGATAGTATTTTTTTAATGTATAATGTTCAACATTACGGATTAACACATATTGATATTAATTAAAATTTACATTATATAAATGACCTATATAGATTTGTATGTATGTATCTCTCTCTCTCTCTCTCTCTCTCTCTCTCTCTCTCTCTATCTCTATCTATCTATCTATCTATATATATATATATATATATATATATATATATATATATATATATATATATATGTATGTATGTATGTATGCATTATGTATATGAAATCAGACGAACCCAGATTATATTTATATATATATATATATATATATAAATATATAAAATAGATGCTGAAGGTAGCATCAATAAGTTAAGTGACTAAACTAGATATATATATATATATATATATATATATATATATATATATATATATATATATATATTTACAATTTTAATATATGATAAATTTATAGGTAAAACAGCAATCTTCAGGTCATATATGTTGGGGTGCAACTCGACTAATTACCTATGCTAATCAATAACCATTATGTGTAGCAAGGGTAGATATTTCCGGTTTATTTTGTTATACCAACGATTATTGGATGGGCAGGAACGGTTATAAATTGAAAATCCATAATGAGTGAATATAATTATTAGGTTAGTGCAAAAATAATGTCGTTTTCTCACATAGTAACATATGTGAGAAAACAACATTATTTTTGCACCAGCCTAATGATTTTTCTCGGATTTTTTTCTATTCCTTTCTCTATGTGTTCGTGTTGTTTTCTGTCTGTTTCAGCAATCAACAAGTATCATTTGCGCATCATTTATTGTTAATTATTTCTGGAGACTGCAGAAAATTTGAGAAAACACCATCTTGTCCCATTCCCCTTTCTATTTTTTGTACGTAATATATTTATTTTCTATCAGGATGATAAACTTCTGCAATGTATTCGCAATGCAAATAATATATTTCAAATTTATAAGATGTTGTTATATCTTCAAATCCTTAGATCTGATATAAGAAATAATAAAAAATGCTTTTACATCAATTTATTAATCCCGAATTATTAGTTGCCTGCTAAAGATATTTTAATGTTTTTTCTTAATCATTTCAATCCAAGAAAGAACAGGATTCAAGAATACAGAAAATGTCGATTGGCGTTTCATTTCAATTTTTGAAGATTGTAGGAGAAAGTGGGGGAGAAATATGAAGGAAATTCTACTGCCGACAAGTGCGAGAAGAGAAACATTGATAACAGAACATACGGTCAACAGTAAAACGTTAATGACTAGTTGCCAATCTATTAGGACACTTACATTTACTCAGCCGTAGCACAAGAGACGGCAAATTTTCAGAATGTTTGCCATGAAAATATTTACAGAAAAATCAGACGGATGTCACGTTACGACAGTCTGAAAATGACTGATGTCGCGTCACAAGGTCAGGAATGATTAATTTAAAGCGCTAGCCTTTCGAGATATATAATACTATTAGGTTCGTGCAAAAATAATGATGTAATAATGTCGTTTTATGACGTATTTTTAACGTCAAAAAACGACATTATTACGTCATTATTTTTGCACTAAACTAATAGTATCATACCATAATTTATCACCAATATTCAAAGCACAGAAAAATTGTTGACTTAAAAATATATAACACAGGTTCAAGAGAGAAAAGTTGTCTAACACGAAACAGTGATTCTGATTTCCTGGGAGCAAACTTAGTAGTTGAACCAATGTGATCTCTCTACTTAATGTCTGTTGAAGACGAGGATCGAAGAAGACTCAAAATGTTTCTCTCCTAGAGGTTAACATCAATCATACTAATCGACAAAGATAGAAAATGATCTCTATGTTGATTAAATGAAGGCAGTATTGTTTTGCGGCGTTAAAATTAACAATCGATTTCTTACGCAAATCAACCTCAGATTAGCTGTCCTTTTCAAAAGGATTTGTCGGTTTTACTTCATGAGACGCAATTGACTTGCTAATATGAGAGGTGTTGATAGTTGCATCATCAGCATAAATAACTATTTCGAAACTGATGACATTGGGAAGGCCGCTGATGCAGATAATAAACAAGGTATGCCAAAGTATAGATCGTAGGCCTAAGTTTAGACGAATGTGGTATCCCAGAATTAATTCGAAATGAGCTTGGAGAGTGAGTTTTAAACACGCCCTTAATTACCGGGGAAGTTAGAAACGACTGGCTTAAGTTATATATTGGTCCAGTGAAACAGCAACGTATGAGATTGTGGTAAAGGACAGCATGCCAAACCCTGTCCACATATTCGAGATATCTAAAGCCAAAGTTCAAGTTTCACCAACCTAATCCTGATTGAGTAATTAATTAATAGCTGTTAATACATCGGAGTAGGCATGGAAAACGGAAGCCGCATTGTTTATCTGAATGAAGGCCGCGAGTTTTGTGATGCTTATCCAATCTGGCGTCGATTAGAACATTTAGTACATTGCGAAAAAAGGTATAAGATACTAATAGTTCGATAATTCGAGGGCCCGGAAGATGCACCCGAGATCTTAAAAGCAGAAACAACATAGGCGGATTTCCAGCAAGTTGTTAAAGCATAGGGACAATTATTGTAAATTTTGGAGTGAACAGGAGTCAGTTCAGAAACATATTAGGAGAATTACAGACATACTTTCGAATCTCCAAGCATTGTGTAGATACTGTTTTTAACTGATAGCAGAAACCTTGCACATCACCTATAAGAGACTGCTGTGTCAAGAGTGGATTTTGCAGAGAATTTGTGAGTAAAGCATTCTGCTTTATCTCCAGTAAATGGCAATACTTCAACTTGATTGAAGCAAGAAAGCGCAGAAGATTTTAACTTATTCAGTATACACTTACAGAGCTGCCAATAATCTGTAGAACAAAATATATGTCAGAGAACTATAAAATTTCTCTTTCTATGAATGAATAGCGACATTTCCTCTTTAAGGACGCAATTTATAGCATAAAACTCTAATGACCTCAACACATATCTCAATGAGCCAATCGATTTGGTATCCAATAAATATAACAATATACATTCATAGGTTTAATATTTTAAGTCATAAACGAAGAAAATTTAAAAATATTTTAATATTAAATGATATGTAAAATAATTTGGATTTCACTTAGCTTTCCAGCTAATTGTATTCATCAGTTTTGGTTTATTCGTTGACATGATTTATATGTTCATTTATTCGCTTCGATTATGTAACGATCTCTCATGCTTTGTAATTAGATTCTATTCATCCATTCACCTTGTTAAAATACTTTTTAAAACATGAACACTAATTTCCCAATTTCACATGGAAGAAACTATACAAGTTTCAATGAATCCAATTACTTGGAAAACTGAAATATATATTCCTCCCTTGAATGAGGAACAATCATGAGAATACATATATACATACATACATACACACACACACACACATATATATATATATATATATATATATATATATATATATATATATATATATATATATATATATATATATGATTTTAAAATAGAGATTAATTTTAAATCTTAGATGATAGCATAGTGCGTAAGTTGAAAAATAAGTTCATTAACTTAAATATGACTACTAACGCATGCAGGTACATATATTAAATCAAGCTCTGACATGAACATGCGCAGACACACAGAGAAGAACACTAATTTAAGATCAGTGATGACTTCATTTGGAAAAAGAACACACACATACAAAAATATATATGTGGGTTCTCTGTGGGGTATCAACAAAATTGTCCAAATCGTGTTACAACATAAATGTCCATCACACTAAAAGTTTATTATCGAAATAATAACTAAATTAATTAGTGTTTTTTCCAGGTTTTCAGAAAATCAACTTGATACCATTTGTCGTAAAAAACAATGAAAACACCTTTGTGTTATTCAAATAGGAGGAGAACAGATTAAAATCGTTTTGCGTCAGCCCTACTCTCTTCTCGACTGAGAAATGTTGAGAGGAAAAATCACACGCGAAATACGTGAGGCATCTTGTTCCTTTAGGACGGAAACTTGGAAGTTTAAATAGGGTGAGATTATCTTGAATAAGTGTGAAAATGAAACTGAAATAATATATATATATATATATATATATATATATATATATATATATATATATATATATATGTTTGTGTGTGTGATATCCAACGTCGATAGTACATCGCGGTGTTTCATGCGGTCTTGGAACCTTCGGGTGTTGAGTATATTCTCTGAATATACACAGCACATGAACATTGCAAGTTTGCATGAAACTCCAAATATTGCCATCAACATTTGGATATTATGTATATTCATTTATACAAATTTATAGCCCTATTACATAATATTGATGTGTGTGTGTGTGTTCTGTGTTTGTCTGTAGGTACGTATGTATGTATATATGTATCAGAAACAGGCACAAAAAGAGAAGCACAAACAGGCGAGCACGTGCACATATTCAAAGTAGAAAACATTCTTCGTGCGACGCGTTTCGTCCTTAAGTGTTGCATCGGGGACTAAAATGCTGTCAACTCTGACGTGATTGCACATGCATATAGATAAGAGGGGACGCTGGTATTTTAAATTTACATTTTTCTAATGTTTTTTCTTAATATATGTTTAAATGTATGGTCTTTTCGATTTCATATATACGTATATAGTGTTGTCGACATTCATATTAACGCTGTAGACTCCACTGTTAAATCTAAGGCCGTATCCTGCCAACTGCACCTGTCAATAACTCTTATTTACTTTACGAACTAATTTTAAAGGGAATTTAATTGCTACTCCAAAAGTTATTGAATTAAGAAAGTTCATTCTTCTAAACGGAGCCATATATCAACATACATATGGTGCCAGAATATATGGAATCATAGCTTTCCTAGAATATTCAGTCGAACACGAACCCAACTGCCTAGGATTGAATTGGAATTCTTCTCGCCAATAAGATTTCCGCACCATTAACCGCTATATCCATATATTTCATAAACACACCAAAACACACTCTGTCCTTGTTATGTATGAGGGAGAATTCACTTTGAGCATGCACGTGTGAATAATGTGTTTATATATATATATATATATATATATATATATATATATATATATATATATATATATATATATATATATATATATATATACACACACACACACACACTTACATATATATATATATATATATTAGCTGGAATATAACCTTCTGTGAGCTAAATGCAAGAGCGAATTATTGCGTCAAGTGCTTTGCTTAAATATTCCTAACGTAATTATCCAACGTGTAGAGAATATTTATGAATAGATCCGTTAAAGAGAAAAAAAATCTGATGAACGGAATCTCGTTTCTCATTCAATATCTCCTGATGTGTGCACTGGTGGTATTATTATTATTATTATTATTATTATTATTATTAATGTTAACGGAATTCGTTAATGTTAGTCATCATTCGCCTCTAAATTAATATGGCAAACATGAGATGAATCATTAATCTTCCAAATTTTATTCGGATAAATAAGATCTCGTTCGTGTATTTCATGTTAGCAAAATATTGCCAAAATTGCCTTCACTTGTTAGGTATAGTTTCCATAAAATGTGCATAATTTAACTGATGATTTTCAAACAGAAACATTAAAACATTAAACAGAAACATTAGCTATAGAAACTTGCGTACAATTACCACTTAGCAGTATTCGCCATTACATCGTACTTACCTTATTTGATTGTGTATCAAACTATCTAAAATAATTTTAATACTTAATTTTGAAAAGAATCACTCACACACACACACACAATAAAGAGATTTTTTTAAATCAAAAAGTGACAGTTGAAATTTCGAAGACTATAAATTTAGGAAGCCATACTTAGACTTGGTGACACTTACATGACATATAGAAGTCAAGATTGACAAAGATGAGCAGAGTATAAGCTAACCAACGTGGGTGTTTAAATCATTTGCAAAACATGCATTAGGAGAGATTGCAAAAGAATTTTTTTACTCAGAGTTAAAAGATCAATGAAGGCACATGGAAGGAGGAGGAGTAGAAGAAGAAGAAGAAGAAGAAGAAAAAGAAGAAGAAGAAGAAGATTGTTATCGATCCTCAATAGACGTCTCCACTTATGTTATGACGCTTTATATTGTTATCTTGACCTTTTATATGTTAGTGTGTATTAAAATCTATTTTTAACGGTTTCTCACTCCAAAGCTTATTTTATATATATATATATATATATATATATATATATATATATATATATATATATATATATATATATATCAAAGCCCATTGATTATTATAATTATTTTTATTTTATTTCATTTAATTTCTTTCGTGAACTCATTTCTTTCCGGGTCCCGACCAGAGACCTCAGGTCAAAAATGGCATCATGACATTTTCCACTGAGCAATTTCAAAATAAACACGCGCGCGAGCGTTCACGCACTCACGCGCACACGTACACACAGTTTACATAATGAAAAGTTGTGTGGTGTACATTTGAGAACATTTTTTTTCATTAAATTACGGCATGGCCTACCAGTCTATTGCAAATCATTTCAAATCAATCCGTGAACATCAACTACAACTGGAATTGTTGAATTTCTCATGTGCCACATTTTTGAGATTTCGATTTCATTGTCCTAGCATTTTCATAGCTTTTTGAAGATTACTACTAATACTACTACTAAACCTGTCCTGCAAATATTAATAAATTTATTTATGTGTAAAGATGTATAAATAGAAAAAAATGAATTGACGTCTTTTCCATTTCACTGAAACAATGTTAAATCTTCTGTTTCTTTCATTCATTCACACTGAAGCCAAGTAAACTCTTTGATATGAAAGTTTCCAGTTTTCACGCGGTCTAAAAGGAATAGTCCATTATTTATGAGGTATTCACTGAACGTAAGAGTCGTGCAAACTTACTAACGAACTATCTAAGGAAATAACGAAGGGAGACCAAACAGATTTATGATAATGTGTTTTATTGCTGTTAATGTTGTTATACAAACAGCTGTAAATAAATAGTGACGCTCTGCTTCAAATATACGTAGGCAAATATAACAATCATTAGAACCACTCTAAGATTACAGAGTGTGAATAAAGCACTAAAAGTCAGTGCAGTTGGGTCCCATTAAGCAATAACTTCATCTCAAGGGACACATTGAGTGTATTCCAAAGTAGCTAGATATGACTCCCCAACAAGTGTATCTCATTCTTTATACTTAAATACACCCTCAAATCAGTCGGCCATCATGTTTCACCCTACTCGTGATCATGATCAGAGTAGCACTACTTTTTATGGCTAAGCGACTAATAACTAAATATGTGGTACTGAACGAGATATATACTCTAGATATTTATTCACCAAGTAATAACATGTAAATGGTCACAAATCCGGTCAGTTAAGAAAACATGACAGAAACATGGCGCGTAGAGCAGACGGGTAGAGTAGAAGACGGAACCATGACGGGTAGAACAGAAGAGGAAACCATGACTGGCAGAGCAGAAAACGGAACCATGACGGGTAGAGCAGAAGACGAAACCATGACTGGTATAGCAGAAGACGGAACCATAACGGGTAGAGCAAAAGTCAGAACCATGACGGCTAGAGCAGAAGACGGATCGATGAGTGGTAGAGCAGAAGACGGAACCATGACAGGTAGAACAGAAGCCGGAACCATGTCAGGTAGAGTAGAAGACGGAACTATGATGGGCAGTGCGGAAGACGGAACCATGACGTGTAGAGCAAAAGATGGAACTATGACGGGTAGAGCAGAAGACGGTACCATGGCGGGTAGAGCAGAAGACAGAATCATGACGGGTAGAGCAGAAGACGGAAACATGACGGGTAGAGCAGAAGACGGAACAATGACTGTTAGAGCAGAAAAGAAAAAAATGAATGGTAGAGCAGAAGCCGGAACTATGACGCGTAGTGCCAAACCCGGAAACATGACAGGTAGAGCAGAAGATCTGATCGATGAATGGTAGAGCAGAAGAAGGAACCATGAGCAGAAAACGGACCTATGATGGGCAGTGCGGAAGAGGGAACCATGATAGGCAGAGCAGAAAACGATAACATGACTGAAGAGTAGAAGACGGAACCATGATGGTCAGAGCAGAAGATGGAACCATGGCGTGTCGAAAAAACGGAACCGTGGCGGGCAGAGCAGAACACGGAACCATGAATAGTCGAGAAGAAGACGGAACCAAGAAGGGTCGAGCAGAAGACGGAATCATGATGTGTAGAGCAGAAGACGGGACCATGACGGGTAGAGCAGAAAACGGAAAAAAGTCTGGTAGAGTAGAAGACGGAACCATGACGGGTAGAGCCGAAGACGGAACCATGACCGGTAGAGTAGAAGACGAAACCATGACTGGTATAGCAGAAGACGGAACCATAACGTGTAGAGCAGAAGATGGAACAATGCCGGGTAGAGCAGAAGACGGAACCATGACGGGTGGAGCAGAAAATGGAACAATGACGGGTAGAGAAGAAGACTGAACCATGACGGGTAGAGCAGAAGACGGAACAATGACGGGTAGAGAAGAAGACTGAACCATGACGGGTAGAGCAGAAGACGGAACAATGACGGGTAGAACAGAAGACGGAACCATGACGGATGGAGATGAATACGGAACCATGACGGGTAGAGAAGAAGACTGAACCATAACGGGTAGAGCAGAAGACGGAACAATGACGGGTAGAGCAGAAGACGGAACCATGACGGATGGAGCAGAATACGGAACCATGACGGGTAGAGAAGAAGACTGAACCATGACAGGTAGAGCAGAAGACGGAACAATGACGGGTAGAACAGAAGACGGAATAATGACGGATACAACCGAAGACGGAGCAATGACGGGTAGAGCAGTAGATAATTTCATTTATTCTGTTTCCTTTTCCCGGTTACCAAACAGAGTTTTAAGGTGAAAAATATCATCATGATAATTTCACCACATATGTTTGTAACAAAACAACTTACAAGAAAAAACATAACACATACAAAAATAAAGCCCTTCATAATTGGTAAACTGAAATTTATGTATTTTTTAAGGCATGGGCTAACACGAATACCTTTCTTTAGTCTATCGGACACTTTTCCATTGAAACGGAAGTTTTCAACTACAACTGGAATTATTGAGGTCTTCATGTGCCACATTTTGAGACTTTCAATTCAAGATACGTATATTTTCATAGTTTATTTTAATATCTTCAAAGATATAGAACAATGTACAGAAAATGCCATATTAAAGACAAAACACATTCTATTTTGGTGTCTTTGATTTCGATGTCTGGCCGATGAGAGTTGATTTTTTTGGATTGAATTTTAACGTCCCTAAACCTACCCCAGGTCATATGTCTGTAACTGTGTTATACTTGGATTTTCATTCCCACAGTTGTTATCAACAATTATCAGTGTGCGTGATTGTTAATTTCTAGTTAGCAAGCATTGGTTCTGTGCAGCAAGAATCACATTTTTAGTTTCAACTTTTAGCCCTGCACTACGTAAGCTCTTGTTGTTATGCTTTTGGTCTACATCAGCGTTTTCCTCTTTTTTTTTTTTTTTTTTTTTTTTTTTTTTTGCTACAGGCAGAATGATGGTCATGAATACGACAAATTTGCCATTGTTTCTGAATTTGACCCATTGTATTTGTTTTACCTTCACTTTTGGACATTTTTAACTGCAGTTTGTGTATTATGGTTTATTGAAACTTCTTCACTCACTTGAATTTTCATTTTCAATTTGCTTTTACTACTGAATAAAATTCCTTGTATCTTTTATGATCTTAAACACAAATCATCATCAACTCTTCTCTAGTTTCGCGATATCTTTGAATATGGACATTCTGGTTTTTCTAAGACAGTTGAATTAATCCTCTGCCTCCTTCGGATGTGGGCACATACAGACGATAAACATCAGCCTTGGGATAATGCATACGGTGGCTAGTGAGAAGATATCTCATTTTGGAATACATTCGCTTAATCTCATCTATGGTCCAGTTAAGGATTTTGAAACTACATTAGCCAGAAGGTCATGACTTTAGTGTAGTTTGGGTATAATGTCGTTTTCCACAGATCATGCTACTTTATGGAAATTTACTAGCATCAACGTGGCATTGTACATTTCCAAAGCCTTAAAGATCCAAGAGTGTATCAAACTATCAAATTATGTACTGGATCCTATGCCAGCTGTGCTGAGATTTCTAACTTTTCTCCATGGAATTTTCCAGGTTCATTTTATTTATCAATAAGTGACGTTTGCAACCATATGTACCTCGTTGACATCCCTTCAGTTCTAGGAGAAGAATCTTGGTTTCATCGAGAAATGAGTAAATACAGTTCATCAGAACAGACGTGATCAATTTATATGAGACGGATCATCATATTATTAGCTTATCATTATTTGGTTCATCTGTTTCAACCGTTCGTTTCAGGAGATTTTTAATATATTCAGTGATCCGTTCTGGTATTTCATTTGGGTTATTAATTAGCATTGATAACGCTTGTGCAAGGATTTTAAGAGATGTTAGGGCCAAAAATTGGTTACCTTGTCATTTCAAATTTTTCATTATGTTATGCATAACATTATTCTTGGATATTTTCCATTCTTATTCATGTTTGTCATTCGTTCTTTCACGTTCTCGTGTGCACCATTCTGCATTGGCATTATATTCCTTTGGGCAACTTCAAATATTCTCCAAAGATTTTTGCACTTATTCAATAAATGCTGTCTGAATTCTATAATTTATTTTCCAATTACCCAGTTAAATCTCTTGAGGTGTATTATTATTATTATTATTATTATTATTATTATTATTATTATTATTATTATTGTTATGGTCCGGTTACTTGTACCACGGTGATAGTCCAAGGTAGAACCAATAAAGAAGAACACGAACACAGGTATGGAATAACACATATATATTACAAACAAAAATATAGAGAGAGAAGTAGAAGTGTTAGTATGAACAATCAGGTTTAGTAGTAATTGTCTGAATGCGACTCTGTTTCGAACTGCATCTGATTCGACTGACTGACTCGCTCGCTCTGACTGACTAACAGACTCTTGACGGACTTCACTCCAGACCTCAGACTGAACAGCATATATTCATCCCCCTCCCACGAAGGCATCATGTGGCACAAGACCGGTTTAACGTGGGAACTCCGAGCCCGTGAGCTCGGCCCAAAATATACCATTTGAACCCGTATAAACGTGTTCAGGGTCGGTTTACCTCCCCAAAAGTGACTCCACCCTTCGACGTAGCGTCGTTCGAGTTCCTCCTCACCCGAAGGCAGAGAGTTCAACTGACCAGCCGGTCAGTCGGTCGACTGACATCAGACTGAACGGTATTTAGTCACCCCCCCCCGCCACGAGGGTATCATGTGGCACAAGGCCGCTTTAACGTGGGATCTCCAAGCCCGTGGGATCTCCGTGCTCGTGGGATCTCCGAGCCCGTGGGCTCGGCCAAAAATATGCCCTTTAAACCCGTATAAACGAGTTCAGTGTCGGTTTTCCTCCCCGAAAGAGAATCCACCCTTCGGCGTAGCCTTGTTCCGGTTCCTCCCCGCCCGAAGGCAGTGAGTTCAACCGATCAGCCGTTCAGATTGAACTCCCTGCTTCCTCTTGAGGCGCAGTATTTATTACGTATGGAATAGTCCATTATGTTATTATGGGTAAGGTCCCATAACATTTATTATTAGTAGTATTATTATTAGTAGTAGTAGTGGTAGTTGTAGCCCCAATTCAATTCTTCTATTTCTTTCAGATGATGTAATGGTGGATAGACATGCATAGATTCTGGAAATCTTGAAGCATTATTTTAAACTGATGGTCATATGAGGTTACATTCAGGACGGCGACTTTTAAAATAATGTACATAAATTAAGCGAGGAATGCGTTGCAAGTAGTAATTTATCCTGACCCCCCACCCCCGGGCGGGAAGATTAGATCTCAGTGCAGTTAGACAGTGAGCAATGAACAGCATTAAATTCAGAATGCAATGCACAGATAAGAACGAGGGGATTCTTGATCATGTTCACTTGTCGGTATTTGCAATAGAAATATGTAATTATGTAAGTTAATTAATTTCGCAGATTTATATAGATGCTCATGTCCTTAAGTTAGTTGATTTATTTGTTTTACATCTTATCAACCTGTTTTCTGTTATTTGGAATTGTAAGAGTTTGCTTATGATAACCGGCATTCACAACCGGCAATCCAACTCTGTACAAACGGAACTAGACACGTCTTAACCTCATTAATTTGTTGTTAATGAATACAACGCATACATGAAATTAATCTTGTAACATAGTATAACTGTGTTAACTGGTTGAAAATTATTGTAATCAAAATCAATATATAATTCTATAGGAAGTTAAACAGCGTTGTTTTAATAAATGTATTCCAGTAGTTATTTTAGTTAGAATAATTGCGGAGAAAAGGGTTTTCCAAAATACATTTTCGCCTTCAGGTAACGACACGTATTTTTCATTTAAATAATGTCATAGACGTCTATGATCATACACTGGCGTAAAAAACTCAATGATTTTGGTTACATTTACCTACAAAACCAGAGAGATTAGCTATATAATTTTCTCCGTACTTTTTATGATATTTGATGGTAAAGAAGTTACCGTAATGCCTTATGTGGGATGATATAACATTTTTAGCATAGTCATGCTGCAAAAGATCCATGCAATAATACTGGGCAAATGTAGAAAAATAAAAATATAGATTTTATTTCTTATGTTAAAAAGGAACATTCATTTTCAAAAAGTGATCTTTATTGTTACATAATGTACAAAACGTCAACATCTGGAGTTAATAATTAGCGTTGCTGCCTATGGCTTGAATAATTGATTCAATTCAATGCTACATTGAATTGAGTCAATAATGATCCAGATTTTATCATTGAAAATTTTTCCCATTCTTCTTGACTGTAATCCCAAATCTCTTGGAGATTGTGTTGTTTTGATTGGATCACTTGTTTTTTTTTAGTTTTTTTTTATTTTAGTTTTTTTCTTTTTAGTTTTTTTTTAGTTTTTTTTTTTAGTTTTTGTTTTTCAATTATCGCCATAATGTTTCAATTATATAGAGATCAGAACTTTACGATGGCTCATCTGTCAAAATTTAAAGATCATAATCTACAAGAAACCTTTTTACTGCAGGGGATTTAAGGAAAGGAACACCGTCATGCTGAACAAATTCTCCTCCTAACAAAAGATTAGATCGTAATAAATATACAGGGCGATTGAAAAGTACCTCCCTATTTCATGTATGATGGACGCTCTCGTCTAACTATAATTTTTGCACGATGGTTGAGTCCATCATATAAAAAATAAAAAGATGGAGTTAAATTTCAATTACCCAATAGATTTCGCTGTTTAGGTTTCCATCAAATTTTACCACGAAATTTAAAATGAATTGTGTTGTAACATGCATTGTTTCCACTGTTTTTCTTACACAACCCCTTGAATTTAACTTTATTCTGTATTCATCACTAAAATTCCTTTCTGACACTTTCCAACAGCCCAGGTTCGTTTTGATTTTTGATCACTGCAATTTTCTGTTCCTATGCTTTTGGTAAATGCTGTTATTTTTGTTGCAATACGCCCATTCAAAGCTGTTTATTTGTGATAATCGTCGTACTGTATCAACTGAATTCTCTCTCGTAAACTACATTCAATCCTAACTTATCTGGCTGTTAATTTTGAATTGACTGTCGCGGCTATCACAATCATTCTTTTACGCTCTTCCCTAAACTTGTGTTTATCTGAATGTTAAGATGTTAACTTTCAGATGAACACAAAAATGTTATCTTTGAAAGTGATGAACATTACAATATGTCTCTTGAAACAGGCAACACTCGATAGATAGAATCGTGCAAATTTCTAAAGTACTCCGAATAAATAATAGGTATCAACACGGTAATTTTCTAACTTCCTTTAATAATACCACCAAAAATTTTGTCCATGTATATTAAAAGATCTAACTGAAAACACGTAGACACATCTGTCTAAATTATTCAATGAAACATGCATCAATATATACATACATACATACATGTGTGTTTGTGTGTGAAGCTAGAGACTGAAAATAGTAAGTAGTATTTGGCTACATCATTACAGTTATATCTAGAGATCCCTTAATGGTTAAATGCAACTTTGCGAGGAATATAATAAGAAATGTGTGCTGTCAGTGGCTGATATATCAGCCCAATAATCCTCAACAAAGCTGAATATTGTTTTGTGAAATGGAATTATATCCCAGTTGCACTATATGTAATTGCCTTATTCTGCATGGAGATTAAATTTGGTCCATGGTAATGTCACTAAAGAAAGACATGGGAGTCGGTAATAGCCTGCATTGTGGACTAAATCTTTATGCTTCCATCAACAATGATTAGATTCATTGCTTGCTGGTTCTTGTTCCTCACAATGCTATACCGCCATATCCATTGCGATAGTTTGGGACCAAGAAATAGGGCTTAACGAATTCGTGATATCGTGACCCCATAACAGCTGACTAACATTATTCTCATACATAGCCATTCTGCATACATGAATAAACAGATCTGTTGACCATTGTTTCTATATTAAATTTTATATGTGCAACTCATATAGTTTGTTTCAATAATGTTGTGTGATCCTTAGCCATTAGACAGAAAATACACAACATACACCTACCATGCAATCCGAAAATTTGAAATCATTTGCATATTGTATGTTGTGTAGTTTTGTAATCTTGAGTGTTCTGGTAATCTTTTGAACTGAGTTGCACCTGCATAGCGATGGTGAATGTCTTATGTGCTCATCGTTAGGACGATCAGTAGCACGTGAAGACTTGAAAGGTGATCGCTCAAAGACTGTTTAAGGTGCATGCTTTCTAGAGACAATATTAATAATCAGAAGGAACATCAAATCCACAGGCGACATCAGTAATAATCCATTCTCTAGATAAGTTCTCTAAGCTTACGACAGACAACGTCATCAATCAAAATAAGCTTTATTCTCTATATTCCTTCGAAAGCATTAAAATATAATTTTCGCAAACTGTTAAGAGTTTTTTCTAATGCAATTCTCCTTGTTCCTGTCAACTGCGATATTCGGAAAAGCAAATGCAACATTAATAATCCGTTTCTCTCTCATACTCCTGGTATTTTATTGGCACCCCTCCTCGATAATGCTTTTCCCAGATTCTTTCATTCTTAGTACCCAATTCAGTCCTATTGTCTTTATTGCCATGCTGAAGAGAAAATGATTAAATTCAAAACAAAAGCAATCTGTCATTGTAATCATTTTGCATAATGATTCACTGATGTCAAAAACAGCTGGAGGAAAAAAAGGTATATTTTCATCCCAAATTCATTATCTCATGACAAAATGTGTATAAAAATATATCTCCTAGTAGAACTGATCGAACGGATATAACAATATTCAGATACATATAATAATTACCTTTATTGTTTTACAAGATTACCATATCTATGCAAATACTCACTAACTGAAAAGTTATGCACACATTGAATGCGGACTCTGTGACATTTCCCCACTCGTAGGTATAAGCTCACTGTCAGGTCTTGTGCAGGTCATAATCTTTTGGCCACACTAGTTCTTAAAATTTGCTCAATTAACTAAACATCGTAATTTTTTAATCATTCCTTCATTCGAGATCTTTTTCAGTAACCCGCGAATATGTCTCATACTAGGTAAACAGATAATATAGATGTGGAGGCAATGGGAGGTGAACTATTTCGAAGATCATTTGATAACGAAATGATTATCAGAGCTATAAATATAGCGACACTCTTTCATTAAAAGAGTTATAACTACGTACCTGATATTATTTTTGTGCAATATTCACATGTGGAAAGTTGAAATATGGAAATTTACGAAAATACTAGTTTTGCGTTACAATTAATAGGTCTTGATAGAAGAAAAACGTAAAGTTTCAATAATGTAACTCATCACATACGAAAGCCAATCTCGTAAATTATTACGTATCAAACAACGAAAAAGTCAGGGCAATTCGGAATGGCTTTTCCCAATCATTGACAAACTTCATGAAAAAAACAGATGTTATACTGAACTTTATTTGGAAAGGGTAATATTGCCAATGGAAGTGTGGTAACATGTCATTTGCTCATTTCTGTCTGGTTTCAGGCTCTTTCATGCAGAGGGTTTGAGAGTGTAGGCAATTCACTTGTCATCTTGATGTTGTGCAAGGACGGGATGACTCTCTATATCTGTGACAAAGTTTATGTTTGAGCTCAACGAAGCATGGATAAATCTTGGTATTTTCTTGACTGTTATGATGTAGATCGATTATATAGTCGAATATTTTCCAAATATCTCTACTCCATGCAACCGGGGGTTGATGGACCTTGGAAAATAAAAGAAGCAACTAAATAATACGTGGATGACATGAAAGCCAGTACCAAGAAAATCATTCTGCCTGCATGCAATATATATATATATATATATATATATATATATATATATATATATATATATATATATATATAACCTAAGTTAGGCCAGCTTGTCAGAAGTGTCTCATTCTATGCAAGCAACTAATTTAACGATGCAGACAAAGATATATAAATATATAATAATATATATTTTTATTTATAACTAAAATTTTGTTTGGACCTTAGTTTATTTATCATAAAAGGTCAAGCACGCTTTTCAAAAACTTTGATTTTTTATGATGCTTAGAATGCGAAAATGGGTATTTGTTTTAATACTTCCAATCAGCTGAAATGATCTCTCATTGATGTGATGACATCATGAATGAAATATTTGTACAAGCAAAGAATATATCACGTGAAACTATTTTGTGGGAAATATTTTGTTTGGAAATTCAATGTTTCGGCCGACGGAATAAATCCCGCTGAATTTATTTGTTTTAAAATTTTATTTTGTCTTTATCTCAGTAAAAAATATTTTGGCCTGCCTTTTCTTTCTCTTAGAGTACTTTGTAAAATTATTAAGAACTTTCACATACGAACATGAAAAGATTGAAGTCTGAGATTACCTGAATATATTTGATAAGTTAATTTGCGCACATGTAGAATTATGTTTATTTATTTGCTTATAATTTACTTTAAATAACATGAAGCATGCTGGTTGATTTTATATAATCACATTATGAAATCAGTGAATATAGTGACTGAAATAACTACAAAAGTGAAAGTCCATCGTCATAGATATCTTTGAAAATGAAAATATCATCTTTTCTCTAACAGCTTAAGTTTGTCGTCTACAACCTGTTTAGAAAGTGATACAACGTTAATTCAACTCGCTAGAAATCTTCATCAAAGTGTTAATACCTTAAATGAAAACTACAATGTTGATTATATCTGGAAGTCAACATAAGACCTAGATGTGTAGGGTGTCCTGGGATACTAGCGTGCTGGTTGAGATTGGCACAGGACCCGATAACATGAGTTATCCTCCTGCTAGAGACTAATTCAGAATCTGTAAAATTTTGCTATAATTACGTCCCGGAGGCAGTAGGCGGGGATAAAACTAAGAAAATGAACAGCATGAAAAGAAACGATACGGGAAAAAAATAAAAAAGATTTTCTTCTTTACACAAGCTCTATGGAAACATATTTCTATCGTCAGTTATAACCCAATAATGTAATTCAGCTGAGGGTAAACTCATTTAGAAGACACTGTAATCTAATAACTTGCACGTCTTTG
>OZ010571.1:118058120-118093120 GCA_963932145.1 Acanthosepion lycidas
TCTTATCAAAATTGGACACTTCACCCCATGATTTGTTGATGCTGCCAGTAAGTTAAGATACACTGTGATTAATCTTGAACACATGCAAAAAAATAAAAATAAAGAAATAAAAAATCGCATCTTTTCTCACGTTCAAGATGAGGGATATATAATTTTATAACTTAAACTCTTAAAGAGATTAATATAAAGTTAACAAAGAGGATATATCAGGCATTAGGCATGTGCAATATATTTTGCGCTATTGTTTTTATAATGTATTAGAACAAAATTAAAATGTTTCCTCCTAAACCGGGAAATATTATTCAAACATCCTAATAAATACATATGAAGTGAGATGAAAACAGACGGAGAGACGTGAGTTCATAATCTTTCATAGAGCAGAAATTAAAGTAAAATATCTTGGGTTGAAATCCGGACTCAGTTTGGTGATTTTCAACTCCAGCCTTATCGTATCTTCTAATTTAACGTACAGTTTATCCGTAACTCACCGTCTTTATTCTATATATATATATATATATATATATATATATATATATATATATATATATATATATATATATATATATATATATATATTAGTGTTTAAGCCATTTTATTGTATATATATATATATATATATATATATATATTAGTGTTTAAGCCATTTTATTGTGTATATATATATATATATATATATATATATATATATATATATATATATATATATATATATATATATATATAAATTAATGATCAAAGGCACATTTTCGTAATGACACGATAATTTTTATGTTGGAATGCCTTTGCGGCAGGATTATAGAATATATCAATTTTTCTTTTGTTATAAATGTGTAAACATCCTTTTTTATAATTGTTTTCGCGGGTAAAATATTCTTCGTCTTTATACTTAAGTCTATATGTAATCTTTGCTCAGTTTTATATTTTTGAAGTTGGCCTTCTTCATGGAAAACAATCGACTCATTGTAGGCACAGCAGCAGTGTCAAATATTGGATTTTTTTCATCAAGGGTTATTTGCTGTTACATAATTGTATTCACATATTCTCATTAACATTACAACAATATTGCATTTAATTTAGTGATAGTAATGAGTAATTATGCGATAGCCTAAAAAAAGAGACACAATTGTTTTAATATGCTCATATAACAATTTTAAAAGTGTTACCGATGTGTATATTCAATACATTGCAGCAAATATTTAACAGTATTGTTGATAATTATTATTACTATATATTATAATATATATTTATATATAATGCATTGACAGAAGGTTTTTTTTTTATTTTATTATATATAACTTATATATATTTAACTGAAATACGAATATTCACAGATAATACCCACGCAAGGACAAATATGTAAATCCAAGGATCCAAAAACATATATGTGTATATGTCTGCGTGTACTTTTTGGAGAGGGAGTGTGTGCGTGCTTCTTTTATTTATTAGTCTTATATATATATATATATATATATATATATATATATATATATATATATATATATATATATATATATATATATATATATATGTATGTATGTATATATATATATATATATATATATATATATATATATATATATATATATATATGTCACTAGATTCTCAACATATATGGTTCGTCTTCGATATCTCAAATCTTTGAAAATGCCTACATGAGTGCTTCAAAATCGTTGATTAAGTTGTACGTTTTTTGAAACACTCGAGTTATTTTTAGATTTGAAGGCCTTACAGAGTCTATATTCATATATAATTTAGCAGATCATCATTTTATTTTTTCCCTATTATAGATGACTTATATTATTATTACTTTGCCGAATACACTTAAATATACTTTTCTAAATGAGCTAATTTTAAATTATATGAAGAAATACATAGTTGAATAAAAAAGCAACATTCAAAAATCTTTTTTTTTTAATATTTTTTGCATGTTCTTAGAACGTGCATAGCTGGAATTAAGTAGCAGATCATTTACACTTATTCTAATGATGCAATATATGCGCGTATAAGTTAGGATTTTTCCCCACGAGACAAAAATGTGTTAATCATATTCCTGTGTACTGTACGCAACGTAGATATAATCAGAATCGTTTCGGGGTTTTGGTAATGAACTGGTGATGATGCCCTTTAAAGCCGTCACGTGAGACATTCTCCGTCTCAGATGATAATTACTATGATTATAATATCGTTCGTATCAAAGCATTGAAACAATACTTTTAAAAATGTCAATTGCAATTAAAATTTCTAAAAAGAATTCATTTTTACTCAGACGTTGTCTCTTAACAATATGAAACGGTATTTTTGCTTTTTTATTAATTATTTTCACGGTTCTGATAAAATATTACTTCAGCCATAATAAAGCAATATAAAAATACATGAACACTTTGTAAAGAATTTTATTTTCAGATTGAAGTATTTATCCTTCTTGTATATCATCCTTCGAAATAGTAAATTTAAATTGTTAAAAAGCGAACACCGGAAGCTGATCAGTAGAATGCAAGAAGCATATAATTATTTCATGGCTTGTAAAACGCAAGAAGCATGTAATTATTTCATGGTTTGTTTCGGACGTCTTTATTAGCTACACCTGTCGCTAGTGAATAAATCTTAAGCAGAGGCCACAAGGAAATTCCAAGATCAATTTATTTTGCTTTACTTTGACAATGCTTTCAGTTTGCTTATAGGTGAGTGTCTAACAGATATCGTTTTTCCTGGATGGGAAAAGCTTCGTATATTTTTGTACGTCACATAGAAAGTTAGAGACCCCTTCCCGCCAAAATCATTCAGGAAATATACGTATTAGGGACGTCAAAAGCAAACAGGTGTAATAATTTAAATGTTTCAATAATGTAATACTTGTTATACTATGATACAACTGCCCAAATGCGCATAGGAATAGCGAAAGATACTTCCAGAAAATAAAAAAAGGCAGTAAGAGGTATGGAACTCCTTAAAACCATTTTAAAAGTTTTGGACAACGATATATTATATACTCTCCTCTATGGTAGTGTTTGCTTGACACTGCCCTCAATTATAAAGAAGTGACATGAATTAACTAAAATATAAATCTTCTGATCTGTGTTGCTAGGTAGCGTGGACAAGCCATGTAAATAATAAGAAAGTTTAAATTAGGAAATGAAGCACATGAGAAAGAGAGAATGAAATTACTTGGATAAAGAAATTGGAAAAGGCCTTAGAATTTTAACTGTGGCAGGGCTTATTAAGGACAAAAGAAACATCACGAATATAAGCAAACTGTCTAATTAATGGATTTGAGTGAATGCATATTACAAAAAAAAATATAATGTTGTGTTGTAAAGATGTAATATTCATTTAGAGCAACAAATTATAGAATGTTGCGACGAAAGCGTGTTCGATCATGCCCTAGAAGAACTTGGCAGAAAAATGAGGCGGTCCAGATATAGAAAGGACGTTAGTTTTCGATAGGTAAATAATGGAATGTTATCAAGATAAATAAGAAAAGGTAGAAATATTCAAGGGAGAAAATGAATAAATATAAATATCAAAGATGAAAGAATAGCGCAAAAAACTATTCCAATACAGAATCGCAAAGTATTATGCAAAATATCTAATCACGCACCCATCGTATATATATATATATATATATATATATATATATATATATATATATATATATATATATATATATATATATATACTCAGTGTAACCCGGTTATAAGGGACCGGGTATAAGAGAAACCCGGATATAAGGTACCCTGGTATAAGACAAACCCGGATATAAGATACTCTGGTATAAGACAAATCCGGATATAAGAGAGGTTTTATCTGGTCCATAATTAGAGCCATACTTACCTAAACAAAATAGACCAAACTCGGATATAAGAGAAACCCGGATATAAGAGACTTATTATCCGGTCCTGACAACTCTCTTATATCTGGGTTACACTGTGTATGTCATGATTAATTGTAAATATTATATAAATGTGATAAATCTGACGGTACTGACACACGCATACGTACATACATACAAGTATGTGTGTGTATGTACACTCAGCATGAATCTCCGAGTCATGCTAAATTGAAGGATAATATGTATATATATTAATATATACTGAACAGGTGTTATATTAGATCGAGTACTGTTTTATTAGGAGCAACATTCCATATTACATTCATATATATATATATATATATATATATATATATATATATATATATATATATATATATATAAGAAGGAGTCCTCGTGTGCTTATAGTATGTAAAATAGATAGGTTCATTAATAAATGTTGGGTAAACTAAAGTATATAAATGTGATCAGTCTGAAAAATATTTTTAAATATTTATTATGAACCACAAGACACAAATGAAGCAAGGAATTTCAGGTTCTAAATCCGGAAATTTCGGGCACGTCTGTGTCCTTCTTCAGCGGTGCGAAAACTAAACATGGAAGACTAACCAACGTCTGTCCTTGTACTTGGTGTGAAGCCTGTTGTAGATGATATTATTAGTAAACATCTGAGCTCTGATTTATCGCGTGCGAAACATTTTCAAAATAAACATTGATTCGAAAATTCAGATAGGGAAAACGTGTTAGGCTGTTTTGTTTTTATAGGTGTGGGGGTGGGGAGTGAATTATGAATATAGAGAAAAAATGTCATAGTATTTGGTGTGGGGAAGACGTCTTGTGTGTGGTCTGTGCTGAGAGATTTGGCGTAATAGGAAAAAAGTAGAAAAGAGAGGGAAAAGGGTAATAAAAATAAAAGGAAAGAGAAAAAAGAAAAGGAACAAAAAATAGGATAATACATCTTGATGAAAAATTATTTTGGAAAACAATTGTCTGAAAATGAGGTGCAGAAAAATAAACAGATAAACTAAATGCGCTGTGAGCCTAAGTGCACCTAACAGTCTGTAAATATGCACTAGCTACCATATGAACTTACGAAATCATAGGTGTCAGAGTAGAAAAATCGTTGGTGGGAAATGGCTGTTAAAATTTTGATTAAATATATAAGGAGAGTGGCTACTCATTTGAGGAGGTGGGTCTGTATACTCTTTGAGTAAAACAAAATTTCTGCTTAGTCCTTTTATGTGGGATTCACTTTAAGGATGTACATTAAAACTAATTTAAAAATACCTTACTGGCTGTCAAACCCCAGACGCTAAACACTAAAGTTGGCGAGGCTGTGACCAGATTGATTGAAGTGTTCGGATACCGGGAAATTGTTCTCGTTGTTGTTACCCATGAGACTGTTCTTGTTGTTGAACTGTAACCGAATATCTGTTCCGGTGTATCCCACATAATTCGCCCTTCTCGAACACACACACATACATACACACACACACACACATATATATATATATATATATATATAGAGAGAGAGAGAGAGAGAGAGCGAGAGAGAGAGAGAGAGAGAGAGAGAGAAATCGAGCACTGCATGGTTAGATATTTTTTGTAGGCTGGTATTGAACTGGCAACTCTATGGGTCAAGTCACTTGATTCGACCAGAGATTTTTTATACAATAGACAATGTCTCCCTGAAGAAATAAGCGTAATATTCTTTGGGACTTATAAACCTAATGCCTCAGTAATCATTTTTGCCAGACGTCATATTACTATTTAGTGTAATTAGCGTTTTTCTCTAGGAGACCGCCCAGAAGAGATACTGGACATTCTGAAGTCCTCTGGAGGCCGTAGTTGATGTCAATAGCGATTTTATTGAATAAATTTACTCTTTACTATTTCAAAATATTTTTATGTCATTGTTGCAAATATAACCATTAAAATGAGTTTCCGGTATTATTTTAATTTATGCGTAATTTAGACCACAATTTGTCCATCGCACCCTGTATCTCATCCTACTCTAAAAGTTATTTTGTTTCAGTAGTCACTCTGCCTTTTTGTATATTTTTTTCATCACCCTGCGCATTCTGTAGACTTAAAGAAATCTTACACAATTTGATCTGGCATTTCTTCAGACTATTCGGACACGTCTCGTCACTGCTCTGCTAATTACCCTTTTGAAAAATGAAATCCTCTTGTTCAGATTTTCTCGGGAGTAGATATCATCTTATTTTTTCATATCTAACTTATAAACAAAGTAATTTCTACGGAAACAATTTTTTAACATTATTTCCTCATATACCAGATTTATATTTAAGATATATATAGGCAGCAGAATTAATCCAAGGAAGCTTTATTCAATACAACGGAAAGGATTTTTGCTTTATTTATTGTATTTTTAGTTATTTTTTCGAAATTTCATATAAACTACGCGAATGTCAAGATTGTTCTGTTGTTTTTTTTTCTTTTTTCACCCGGCTCAGGCTTTACCAAGTTCCAAGAGTTGTCAGTGTGTTTGGGAAGTTTCCCTCGGCTAGACATGTTATTTTATAGGGAGCTGAAAGTTTGACTCAGACTAAAGTGACCTGCGAATAAGACCACACCTGAAAGAGGCATCAAATATAGTGCGTTTTATATGTATATTAAATATTTGTTTCTTTGTTTGTTTGGGTTTTATGGCATATCAACCACTGTGGGTTATTTAATGCCAAATCCAGTTTATATGAATTGCCTATTTTGTATGGAATAAAAAACGTATAGCTGGCAACATTATGGTTTAAAAAATGCATAGATGGCAAAATTATGGTTTCACAAACACTTAGCTGGCAACATTATGGTTTCAAAAATGAATAGCTGGCAACATTATGGTTTCAAAAACGCATAGCTGGAAACATTGTTTCAAAAACGGAGAGCTGGCAACATTATTGTTTCAAAAACGTACAGCTGGAATAATTTTTTTTTCCAAAATACGTATAGCTGGCAACATTATTGTTTCAAAAACGCATAGCTTGTAACATTATTGTTTCAAAAACGCACAGCTGGCAACATTATTGTTTCAAAAACGCATAGGTGACAACATTGTTTCAAAAACGTATAGCTGGCAACATTATTTTTAACAAAAAGCGTATAGTTGACATAATTTTTTACACAAAAACGTATAGCTGGCAACATTATTGTTTCAAAAAAGTATAGCTGGCAACATTATTGTTTCAAAAAAGTATAGCTGGCAACATTATTGTTTCAAAAACGCATAGCTGGCAACATCATTGTTTCAAAAACGTATAGCTGGCAACATTATTGTTTCAAAAACATATAGCTGGCATCATTATTTTTCAGAAAACATTATCTGATGCCTTGCTGTTGGATGTAGTTTATGGCCATACCCAGGACGCGGATGTAGTTTATCGTCATACCCAGGACATTCAAAAACGTATAACTGGCAACATTATGGTTTCAAAAAAGTATAGCTGGCAACATTATTGTTTCAAAAAAAGTACAGCTGGCAACATCACTGTTTCAAAAAAAGTATATCTGGCAACATCACTGTTTCAAAAAAAGTATAACTGGCAACATCACTGTTTCAAAAACGTATAGCTGGCAACATTACTGTTTCAAAAAAAGTATAGCTGGCAGCATTATTGTTTAAAAAAAATACAGCTGGCAACATTATTGTTTCAAAAACGCATAGCTGGCAACATTATTATTTCAAAATCGCATAGCTGGCAACATTATTGTTTCAAAAACGCATAGCTGACAACATTATTGTTTCAAAAACGCATAGCTGGCAACATTATTTTCGCATAAACACCATCTGAGGCTTTGCTGTTGTATGTAGTTTATCGCCATACCTAGGACGCGGATGTAGTTTATCGTCATATCCAGGACGTTCAAAAACGTATAGCTGGTAACATTATTGTTTCAAAAAATTATAGCTGGCAACACTATTGTTTCAAAAACATATAGCTGGCAACATTATCTTTCCGAAAACATTATCTGAGGCTTTGCTGTTGGATGTAGTTTATCGCCATACCCAGGACGCGGATGTAGTTTATCGCCATACCCAGGGCGCGGATGTAGTTTACCGTCATACCCAGGACGTGTGTAAAATATGGAAAAACTAGGAGTTCACTATTTTCCCATAGCTGGGTCCCTAACAGGTTCTATCACCCCTGGTTAAGGTGGACCTGGGAACACCCGCAATTAAGAATTTGGTTCCACGCTTTTCAAAATCTCCTGATCAGAGGCCTTGCTGTTGGGTTCAGTTTAACGTCATCCCCAGGACGTTTCATTGGGGGGCTTTTACCCCTCTACAGAGGTGCAGGCGGCGTATTCTAAAGCCCCAACTGACAGGGCCGATATTACATATTTTATTCCGTATTCATTGTAGTATCTGATGATGAAAGATCTTTTATTTTATGTGGGGTGTTTATTTTTCCTATATTTAGTTGCTTGGAGTTTTTGTATAACTTTTTTTGCGTGCCCTATAGCAGTTAGTTATTATCCACATATATCTGACTTATATTGATAGTTTATTTTGTTTTTTCGTATTTCTTTGTTAGATATATTCACAGATTGCACTGATTTCCGATAAGTACTTGAATCTGTATTTCTGAATGGAGTTTACAGTTTAAAAGGCTAAAAATAATTGTTCTCTTTTGAAAACCAAAGTTAAGCAGTGCCGAGTACGGTCTCTACTTCGTAGGGGACGCATAGGAGTTGCTGTAAGATGCCTCCTATAAACCGAATTGTGCTTTGGTTTGAAATAACCTGCAAAATATTGACAAACCTTGAACAATAAACAGTCATTATTTTAAAACCTAATGCCTAATTACAGAGAGAGAAATCGGTTTTGTCCTATATAATACATTGAAGAGTGTAGACACTTCCTAAATTATCATAGATAAAGAAATATTATTCTTATATATCTTGATATCTAGAGCATATCGATGTAGTGTAATGGTTAGCAAGATTGTCTTGCTAGAAAAATTACGACTGCGTTGGGAGTTCGATCCTCACTGGGTTCCCTCTACTTTTCTACTAAACTACGCTTGAAAAATCGCTATATCTTGTCATCTGTATTTGTGCTTATCAAACAATGTGATGTGCATGTGAAAATAAATTATACAAATTTAAGAATAAAAACTCACTTGATAAACTTTAAAACTTTAGAAATCCTACAGTAATAAAAAGTAACTTTAACAGTTTAAATATATTCTTCTATTAATCTTAAAAACAAAATAATTTACAAGCCCATTTTGTGAGTAAATAATGAATTTAAACTTTAAAGGGAAATTCACGCGTGTCTCTTATCCGAATTTGGTCACGGTTCAACTAGTCGGAAGGAAAGGCATTCTAATTCCACAATATCTATACAATCCTGATATTGAATGCAGCCTGCTCTCTGTACGAGTTTAATTAGCGGAATATCTTCATTGCATTATTCCCTAAGCATCCAAGAGTATAAAACCCTTTTTATTAGTAGATTTCTTAGGGTTTATACCAACTTGTCCCTAAACAAAAACGTGGATGCTTAGAGCAAAGTTATCGGCAAGGTTCATTAGGTAGCGAATGCCAGGCTGAAGCAAAGAGCGTGACATATCCGAATCACTAGTTAAGTGTGACACTGTGCGGAAAGCATGCGAATTAAGTATTGCGTGAGCGGTTCTCCGCAGCGGATTTGTTGAAACTGCATCGCTGAAAATGGCGTCTCGATATGATTGCTCCAATTTCGCATACAAACCCGTTTGTATTAGGGCGTAACGCGAAAAGTAGGAAAATGAAATCACTTATAGCATTAACCATTGAACCATGAAATCAACAATCCTGTCAAGTAAGTGAAACAATGTCCCTTGAGCAAATTGGATGAGTGCAACATGGAGATTAACTCGCTGGTACCGACTTTAACCAATTCGTCGTATTTCTTGTTAATGAGCGAATAATTTATTCGTTCTGGTTCACGGGTGGATCCCTTTCTTTCATTAACCCCGTGGGCTTTGATACAGACAAATTGAGTTAATACTGGTATAGCATGATTTGAATATTCTTTCTTTATAATGTATTTGATATTTTTTATTTTGTTTTTTTTTTTGTTTTTCAGATATATACGTTTCTAACACAATTCCAAAGATCATCCAATACAAGGCTCAAGAGCCAGTCAATGTAGAAAGTTACTGAATTAGGTGTGTTAGATGAATACAAGTGTAGGAAGTAGGTAGTGAAATTATGAGCTTATAAACAAGAGCTGACGATTGACATGTGTTATATGTAGGTTCAGAATATATCGTTTGGGGAAGCAAAAATCTTTCCAAGTAGAGAAAAATTGACTGAGTTAAACTTTGCCTTTACAAGTGAAATAAAAAGGAAATTGACGACCGATGTATCATTACGTCTTTTAGTTTTATCAAAGTAAAGAATGGAACTCGTGAGAACTTTTGCCATGGAAATAGCAAGAGTAGCGACAGGTTTGCAACGTTAATTCAGTGAGTCAGAAACCGAAACTTTTTTGTATTATTATTATTACTATTATTATAAAACAATTTTTAAAACCAAGTTGATTAATATCCAAATAAAAGTACTTTAACACATAATTATAAAAACAAAATTACTTAAATCTATAAACTGTATTTCAGTTGCACAATTTTTCATTATAACTGATAAAGTTTAACATCTGTCTATATTTCTGAGATGTATGTCTCAGATGTATTCTAATCATTTTAACTATCTGTATTGTTCGGACTGTTGTAGCATCTTTATTCCTACATTCACGATGTTTCGCCTGCTGTACGCTCCAGCATAATTCAGGTGATACTTGTTGGAATTTCTACCCCCATGGAGAAAATAATTCGCTTCGAAATTCCAGCAAATATTCCCTGAATAAAGGCCGGGATATGCAGTCGTCGAAACGTCGCTAATGTGGCAATAAAGATGTAAATAGTGATAATTTTTAGCTTCAATATTTCATTAAAATAATATTAGTTTCTTATATCTTGGATAAGATAGATCTTTAATTTCGGATTTAAACTTCTAAATTTCTAATTTAGACTATTTTCATGGAATCTGTCTGGATCTCTTGCTTTGGATATACCACTGAATCGATGCTTCAGTACAACTGTTAACCCAGCAATACTTTTTGATTTGGTATTCGTGACGTATGAAAGTGGTAATTGCGCAGACTACTAATTAGGTCTTTCAGTTCCTTAGTGTGCAGTATATGTTTCCTCTCCTGTTTTCGTGAAAGATATTTCCGATGAATTTTTTTTGTCTTTTTAGTATATTTCTGGTTTTCTTTATTATGAACGTTTGTTGTATACCCCAACCTCTTCTGCGGAGGTCTTTTGGTTGAATGGATCGATTCTATAACGGCACAATTTTTTATTTCGGCCGTCTTGGCCCGGCCGGGTGATCGCTAGTTGTTTTGAACAGAGTTAAAATGTGATCCCCAGCAAAAGGAATTTTGAGATACTCCTTCATTAAACCCGTCGACGTGTACATTTTAACTAGGCAATGTGGTTGCTTTATTACCCCCACTGGGAAGAAAATTCTCCGAGACACGAACTGCTGTGTATGACCAATAAAAAACATAACTCACAAAAAACTTTCGGTCTCTTTAACAATCCCACGTTCGGCTCAGCCAATCAAAATCGACATCCCTATTTTGTCTACAATCTGGCCTTAAAGGTCAGCCTCAGGAAGTTTGAGCCAAATACTCTGTCACTAAAAAATAATAGTCTGAAACTATTATTTAACATTCCTTAACTAACCTTCATAAAATTAGTTTAAAATTGAAGTACGCTGCCTTTGTGAGCTTCCGGGTCGGCGTCTGTCGAACTCTCTGCATTAGCAGAGAGGAACCCGGACAAAGCTTTACTGAAGGGCAAGGTTTCGTTCGGGGAGGTAGACAGGGCCGGAACCCGTCTAAGCAGGTTCAAAGGCTATATTTTTGGACGAGCCTACGGGCTCGGAGATACCCACATTAAACCGGCCTTGTGCCACATTCGGTCCTCGTGGGTGGATTGATAAATACCGAGTTTATGAATTTTATTCCCACTACAATATATTTAACACATTCTCTTCTAGATTGTACGCATCCTGTAGTTCATCCCGTCTTATATCTTTTATCTTTTGTTTCAAAGTTTGTTGTTTTTGTTAAATCAATATTCTGTAATCGTTCTATTTCTGCACACTTTTCGTTGAATCTTCTCATGTTTTATGTTTGCTTGCTTTTAATTCTTAATATTTATACATAACAATGTATAAACTCTGTCATTCCTCGTTTGTCGTCTAGATTTCATTTCTCCAGAGTTTTATCGTTCAGTCTCTTATTTTTATTACCCCTATTTTGCTGGGATGGTATATTTTACCGATGTCAATAGTGATTCCACTAATGACTCCGCCTTTATTTTCAAACCTTATACCTGATTGTAATTCAACCAGAAGGTGTCGGTTTGCACAATGAGTTTGTGGACATCATGGATTTTGTCGGGTTGGAAAGTATGCCTCCCGTTATATTTCTTTAATTATCTATTGTGAGACCGCAATCTACCTACACAATAGACTCTTCCATGCCTATATTAAGTAGGCGACATAGCACTCTAGAAGAAAGTGATAGAGAGAGACAGAGAGTCTCGTACGACTACCAGTGTTGGACACTAACTTATAGTAAGCTCTGCTTACACTATCTCTGTAACCTGTTGTTATTAGGTTGGTGCAAAAATAATGACGTAATAATGTCGTTTTTTGACGTATTTTTAACGTCCAAAAACGACATTATTACGTCATTATTTTTGCACCAACCTAATAATATATATTTCTTACATCTAATCCGTGTTCCGTGTTTTACTTCTGTGCGCCCAACGTTGGCACCCACATCATTATCCTAATCGATTTTTATATGAAAAATCTGATGATTGCTCTCAATCACTTGGATCAGTATTACAGAGCAGAAATACATCAATTACTTCAAGAATTTTCATGTGATTGTAAAAATATTAGAATACTTTACGAGGAGTAAACGTGCGCATGAATCTATCACAGTTACAGAAACTGGTATGCTACTAATGTAATGTTTGATGCAGTTATAATAAAGAAGAAAGAAATAAGGGATATTGATTAATGACAAATATAGCTAAGAAAAATCAGTTCAGAATAGTTCAGAAACATCATTAATTGTGGAACACGTTACTTTGGGAAAGAAACCGGAGAAAAATTACCACCGCCTAATAAGGCAATAATCAACCAATACTTATGGAATATATATATTCACTGCAAAATATGGTGTAAACGGCATGTTTCTTTGGCCGTAAATTGCAGATAGCTTTCGGGGGATTGAAGAAAGGAGTACATTACTAGAAAATTACATTCGTTGGACACGCGGAAGTGTATTCTTAGGCTTGCAGACGTACTTCAACTAATCGCCGATAGAAACATCAATAAGCATACAGGAATCTGGAGTGGACTTTCTATCAATAAAGTAATGTAGTCAAATCGTATTAGTCTCAATTATTCTATAGTAACATTGACGATAGTGTCAATGTGTAAATTATACTCACGAAGCCATGGTAACAGCAGGAAATGTTGAAAAATAAATCGGACGAATTCAAAATGATGGTAGGGGCAACTATGGCACGTCTAAAGTTTTCTCTAATGTCGACCGAATATTTTATCGGGATAAAGGTCCTGCCATACTGCACAGCCCGTAACTAAATTGATTCAAATACGTAAATTGTTTAACCTATTATACTATGATAGAACATTATTTACATCGACAGATTTACGCCATGTATTTGTCCAACGTGGTGGGTATATTGAAACTCCACTGCGTAAAAAGCAGCAAGCAAATTAACTCTGATAGTCATCCAGATTCCAGATTCCAGATTCCAGATTCTAGATTCCAAAGGAATGTTTATTATGAACTGCTCTACGTAAATCCGGTAATATATTAGGTTATTGCAAAAATAATGTCGTTTTCTCACGTAGTAACATATTTTTGCACCAACCTAATAACTTTATCATATTGTCATAACTGTATCCCTTATTAGTATATATGCTATTACAACCTAAAAGTAAAATCCAAGAAAATTATAAAGTAAGTATATCAGGATTTATTATTATTCTCTCAAATGGTAATAACAATGGTGATAATAGCCGTTTCGATACATTTTCTCTGAGTCAAATTTATGAAACCTTTTTTGTTTTTTCTTAAAACAACTATTCGGAAAGTTAAATTTATTAAATGCACAGATATAGCACTTTCGAGTATTAATGGGAGTTTTCTTCGTAATGTTTGTTCTTATTAGTGTGGAATGTTTGCAGTTTGATTATAGCATTATTTCATCTTTTAGTTGTACGTGCTAACAATTTTTTATGTGATGTAAGAGGTATTCACACAATATTTTATTTGGCATTTGCTCAATCTGTTTCATTTAAATTATGGAAAATAATACATCACATAACACGAGACAACCATCTTCCTGCGGCACGAGGAAGTATAGTGGCATGCTTTTAAGTTAACATCACAAAGACAAATATGAAAATTGAACAAGTATATACATACTGATTTTTCAAAAGTATTTTTTAGTGATGAATACAGTCCTACATTGGATGAGCCTGAGATGTTAGAGTTTGATCGTTCATAAAAATAGTTAACAACACTTTGAAGATAACAGGGTGGGGGATGATAGAATAATGTTTTGAGCTGGTATTGTACGTAGTAAAAATATTGATATAGTATATATATTTATAAAGATAAAGATAAATAATGAATCTAACTTTTTGAACAAGACCTTTTTTAAGTGGTACAGATTGCAACCAAGAAGCATTATGCTACAAAAAATACCAAACAAGGTTTCTTCACATTCTGCAAAGCTGACACTTGTCCACTTTACCCCAAAATAGATTTCGGACACCAAATATATAATGGCGACCAGACTCTTACTCTAGATAGAAGCATTAATACGCATACAGCAATCTAGAGTGGCCATTGAATCAATAAAAGAATATGCTCAGATGTGACAGGCTTTGATTAGTCTATAGTAATGTGGACGGCAAAATAAATGTATAAACGCCAGTGTATTTCGTCAGTGAAAACAGCAGTTTTATTTTGTAATATTAGTGTATAGCGTCAATTTAAATATTTATAAGATTTATTCTTTTAACACTAACCTATTGACTAAACTGATATCATTATATATTATTTATTAAGAAATTCAACATTTTTGGCAATATATAAATATTTCGGCTTCCTAAAATAAATCGATTCATGCATAAGCAGTTTATTGCGGTTTAACGAGTAAGTGTATTTTCAAATCAAACTTAACTTTTTTGTAATTCAATTAAATAAATCATAACAAAAGTGCATACAATTTAATAAATAATTCTATTTTTTTTTCAAATCTGCGCTACATAAAAGATAACTGTCGCTGAAATCAAAGTCAGGTTTTAGGAATTTGTGTTGATAATAAGAGAATGACAGTTATGCAGGGGAAAAGTGTCTCTAAATTAAAAGTGCATAACACTTCATGTTGTGATGACATCTCTTGGCTTGAATATCTTCTGCGGAAGTCCAACCAACACACTTATTTTAGATATTCTTTTATATTCGTTGGTCGAATCACAGCACCAACTCGGCCCAGTGCAACCTGGTGGATTAGAAAATACTAGCAGCATGGCCTGGCTTTGCCCGTGCTTGATTCAAAAATCGTACGACTCATACAGCAATCGTTATCACTTGAGTTAAAATATGTTTGCCCTTCATTGACTTTAAAGGAGTGCCCTTTGCCGTGCTCATGTTGCTAAATGCCTTACTTCTTGCCTATCTGACACGAATTTTTTCTAAGCTCTATGCTAAACATTAAATCTGTTACGAAAAAAGAACTAAACAAAATGAACACAAAACGATCAGCTTCAAAAAAGGACTCGTAACTGGAAAAACCGAATGAAAAAAGAATGATAACAACAAATATTTTCACACGCAACCCAGTTTCCTGAAATATTCAGACTGGTCATACTACTTGGGCGGTGTTGTTGCTCTTGTTTTGTTAACCCGGTACTTTGGAAACCATACATTGATCTGATTTTATGTTCACAGAAAAAGAGATCAAAAGTGTTTAACAAAGCGAAGTCAACTGCACTGAGTTCAAAATGAGGTGAAAATTTTAGATGTAATGGGCTGCGTAGTGCAGGCGAGAGATTCAACTTAAAACCCACAAAATCCGTATCACCTGTGAGGTAATCGTCTTTTTTTTTGTTTGTTTGTTTTTTTTTTTACAAAGTTTGAGTCCCAAATAAAAATTCGGGCTCCTGCATGACACAACGACGTAAATTGAAAAACCGGTTCTGGGATGCGGCCTGGGAGAAAGAACAAAGCTTAAAGAAGTGGGAAATGAACTGCTGAGGGCATGGCAAACACGGAGGTTTGTATCGATTTTTGAGTCACGACGGGGTCACACGGCATTCTATGCAAAGCACCTCTAACTGGGCCGCGTAGAAATTTCCGGTTGAATTATAAAGAACGCCCGTAATTTTAGAATGTCATCCGCTCATATACCGGAGGACCAGCCGATTTAACAATTTTTTGAAAGCCTGTGTCCAAATTGTAAATCTGTCTCCGTTACGAATTGACGCCGTTGACTCGACATTTGACGTTAATTGCAGACTGGGCGTGAAAAGAAGTCAAAAACTGACAGCTGATGGCAGGGTCGAACTGGAACTTTTTATCGAATTTTTTGCTGCACGAAGGGGTTTCGCACGCATTTTTGAAAGGGCCCGTAGTCTTGTCGGGGTCATTCATTTATGTACATATGGTATGGTGATGTGAGGAGAGACAACTGATGCTTGTGACTATACATTAGTTGGCGATGAGTTCAATGCGTCACAGTAAACGTACCATTTTGGGTTACAAGTGAAAGTTATGAATAGGTCTGTTCGGCCGTACTTACGAACGTATGTCATCGCGTCTTGCGTCCTCGCGTGCATGTATCGTGAACTGCTTTTGAACATTGCAGGTAGTATGCACATATTGCGTGGATCAGCGTCATTTCGTAAAGCATCACGGAGGTGAATGTAAGAGTCGCAGCGCAACTTAGTCTGATACAGTCTGATGTAACAGAGTCTTTCGGATTCCATGTTAGTAGCCATGTCTACTATGAAATGATGGAAAAGTTGCCGGCTTCGACGAAGATGATTGAATTAACCCCCATGTACCATCAATAGGTAGGCGTAGAAAGCCCTGTAAGACACTGTTTTTAAGGTGGACCCATTTTGCAGAATGCCAAAGTGGTACCCATCTTCTCCGTAAGGGAAGAGAAGTGGTTATTGCAGTGCATCATAGGACTGATGCGTTTCACTGATTCTTCGGAGCGAAATGCTGCGCGATTAGATAACAATGTCACGTCTGTTGTGCTAATCCCCGCTGGCAATGACGGAAACTTCGTTACTTGCGGGAGCATTGTAACGACGTTCGTGCTCTCCCTGAGGCTGTTTATCAGCAAAAAATTACAATAATGAAATCAGAAGTGTTATTTTCAAGAGCATACTTAAAACTGCGGATATAGCTGTTTGTCTCTTGGAGCAGTTGTTGGAGAATCATTATGATATCCCTGCGAGGATGATTGTCCTGGCCTGTATCGTTCTCGGGAATAATGCCCATGTGGGCATCTGCCTGTTGATTGTAGTCAGCTATGAAGGCCGAATCAGTGGCAGTTTCCAGCAAAAGAAACCCAATCCGGTGGTAAACCTGACCTTGAACCTTGAAGGTGGGATTCCAACCGACTTCGCGGAAGGCATTACCACCAAAAGAGGCCATCTGGAAGGCACAATTGTATTGTCTGATTTCTGAGAGTCTGGAATGGAACCCTCCTACAGAGCTTTCAACGGGGCAGGTAGCTCTTGAAAAAATGGCAACTGTACCTTACCGTCTGAACAACACAAACCTGCAGACTCTCTAGGCCATTTTCGGCATTGCAATGCCGAGAGACAACTGACATGGATCCTATTTGGAGCCCTTTGCGACCGGAAAGCCTCAAAACTGTCTCAGTTGAACGACATCTTAAACCAACACTGCTTTGGTGGGCTACAGAGCCCTCGCTGTGCATGGCGGCGCTGTTTAACAGTCTGCACATTTTCAAGCCTTTCCGTAGTTCCTTCTACAGGTCTAGCAGCGGAAAATGAAATTGCATCGCGCTGCCGCCTTGTGCGCTTTTGCGCGGAACTTTCTGACGCCCTTGCAGCAGAAGTTGCAGCAGCGTCGGCTGCATGGCGTGCGGTTTTCTCAGCTATGAATTCCTGGAACCGTCGAATGGACGTTGCCGCAACTTTCGCTGCGTTACGTGCGGTTTTCTCAACCGTGATCTCCTGGGACCGTCGAATGGAAGTTGCAGCGGCCTCGGCTGCATTGCTAGTAGCGTTTCGATGCTGGCTCTGTCGAGACTAAAAAGCAAAATGGAAGATGCTAGCGCACATGATTTGGCAAGCGCAAGGCTTGGCCGTAAACGGGGTCAAGCTGCCTGATGGATATGCAGCTTGGCTCTAACGCACGTGATGCCGGTGATGAGAATGCAACAAGCTGCATGAAGCGTTTGATCGTTTGGTTTGTGCGATAACGAAAAGCCGCTAACCGTTTGCCGGCATTAGCTTTGAAGTGGATTGGGAGGAAGTCCTCCTGTTTTAGCGCAAAAACTCCTCGTCAGGTCTGGGATGCGGCCTGGGCTAGGGAAAAAGTTTTAAAAATTGGAAAATGGACTGCTGAGAGCGGAACCATTTTCCCTCAGTACGTATGCGTGTTTTTTCACTAAAGACGCGAATAAAAGATGGGCTTATTTTGGTAAGATGCGACGATTAAAGCAAAAGTGTTGACAAAGTCGAATATGTCATTTATGGCTCAAAGTCAGACCTGGTAGCAGGGATAAAAAAAGCCGAATTTCAATGGCCATGAACCCGTTCCAGAATTTGAGGTCAAATATTTTCTCCCACTCTACTGCACGCACTGACCTGTTTCTTCCCGCGCATAGCGTGACCTTAAATTAATCTGCATTTAGGAAATACCCAACCGGAAAAAAACTTTTTTAAGGGTTCACCGATTGTTCATTTGTATTCTGTTGGTGGGGGGGCGCTCAGAGTTGAAACTTCACATGGTGACTCCCAATGACGTCCTCATAAATCCGGTCGGTTTTCGCTAAAACCGACATGCGGTACAGGCGCAATCTGGGCGTATCGGTTTTGGGGTTTTATCGATTTTTCGCACTGTTTAGGGATCCGTGGTCATGAAACTTCTGGACAACACTTCTAATGGTAGACTCTAAGAGGGTGTCAACTTTGGTTGAAATGCGATCATTCCTTCTGTAAGCAGATTTGTTTAAATTATCGATTTTTTCGGAACCTGAGTCCGAACTCAAAAATCGGGCTGTGTCATGTCCTTACGACAGCCATTTGCAAAATGTGATGAAAACCGCATCGAAATCGGGTGAGAAATGCGGCCTGGGCGAGGTAACAACGCCCACGACAGACAGACAACATGAGACATATAGATAGTAGATAGATAGATAATTTACCGACTTTAGGTCAGATTTTCAAGCCACCTAGCACGCTAAACATTTTGCCGTAACACATAATTGGACAGGTTATTTTATGTGAATAAATAACTGAACATTTAATTTTAGTGCATATAAATCATATTTACTTAAGAATTCAAAGCTAATATAAAGTATGCAATTTGTTTTGTTCAATTATTTTTATTAGGAATTTCATTTTTTTCAAATTTGTTGGTTTTTGGCTAATCCAGTACTCACATTTATATGTAGTTAATATATATATATATATATATATATATATATATATATATATATATATATATATATATATATATATATATCTGTGTGTGTGTGTGTGTTAAGAGAGCAATTACATTTTGTTTTCAGTATTATATCTTTGTTTCTGAAATTATACTCATCACAAATCACGAAAATATTGGAGTTTTATATTAATATATAAATGACCGCATTCTAATTCCATAAATATATATGTCGTTATTTACATAAGTGTATATATGAATATAAATATGTATACATGCATGTCAACATATTTATACATAAGCAATCATATATATTTTTGTACTCCTGTTAACTCATTTTTTCGTGAAAATATTGTCAAATCGAAAAATATGAGTAGCCATAAAGCAAGTTTTGTTCTTGAAATTTCTAGATGATTATTAAAGGTATTAAAGAGAAGACGTAAGTTCCGAATAGAAATGTCTGTAATTTTACAGAATGTAAATTGGATCCTTGAGAAGATTTATTCTTATTGGTATTTCTTATATTTAATTAAATGTTGCATAGAAGATAAAGTGAAACCGGAAATTACACATGATGTCGCCAACGGGTAACACGAAATATTGCATTAATTTCATTTCACACGACTTTTAGATAGCTTATTTGAGAAAGGAAACTATGAGATGGAATAAACATACTATCCGATCAACCGTGATATCAGATTGACAAAAATGTTCTCTCATTTAAATTCTTTACATTTCTCAACACTATTCTGAACTAAAAACAGCATATTACTATTATACGCTCGCTGACAAAAGCGCGCTCACAGATAGATAAAAACACATAGATAAACATGCACACTCGCAGAAAAACACACACATTCGCAGAAAAACACACACATACAAACACACACCCCGCCACCAACAAATTAACGGCGATTGCAACACCACACAGATACTTCTGTATATTTATTGTTCCTTTATAGGCCATGTTCCTTTCAGGACTTTTTCGATCTTGTCTCTTGACAAATTTTTCAACTGCTAAAAAAATGCTGTATTTTTATTATATCTCAAAATTCCTGTTCTACAATTCCTGTATACAACTTGATCAGAGAGATTACTCGATGTGTGTCTTTGCATATAATACCTTGAATAAGCCTTTATACTCTACAGTATTCACTAACTTAAAGGAGAACCGATATTACGTGTCATTTCTAAACTTGAAAAATATTTGTGCAATTCCAATCATTACATTCATTTTATTTTTTCTTAGATGAAATATTGTTGCATATAATTAAGATTTACTAAGCAAAGATGTGTTGTATCAACTAATATTTATCCTACATGTCCTAATAATATGCATAATGTGTTTAAACCATCGCACATTTACCTTGGGTGGTCCTTAGGACTGAATTCGGTAGACTAATAATAACAAATAAAATATATTATAAATTATTAGGGAAAAATAGTGACAAAGATGATATATTGTCTTTATATTATAATACTTGATTTTCAATTAATTCACAATGATTTCTACATATAAATTCTAAAATCCTTATCAATATTATTATTTTAAAATTTGGCGCATCATACATTATAATGGCTTTCAAATAATTAATATTAATCAGGTCTCTAGGTTGTATTCGGTCTTTCAAACTGTGTTATTAATTTTCAAATAGATTCAGGTCAGGCGATTGCTTTGGCGACACAATCACCTTAGATGTTGAAGAAAAATGCTGTGAAAAATAATTTAGGCCCTTTCCCTGCTTCTATAAACATTATAAATCAACACGGCTAGAAGTACCATTACTGGCCGAAGTCAAGCACGCAGTTTTTTTTCGTTGAAATATCTCTCGAAAAATTGCATAACATCAGAAATGCTAGCATAGATAACCTTCTTCTAAGATTAATATAGGCCTACAAAATATAACCTTCGTTCTGAAGGATGCACGGCAATATTTCAAAACGTATTTAAGGAAAAAATATGTGTACTTTACGCTGGCAAATACAGTAATAATAAGCAAGACCTAGAAAATTATATCACACTACCTACCAATTAGAAATCGAATCTAACTAAAGTTGGCACTAGATTAATAACCACGACCTGCAAGATAATCAGACATGTGGTCAAGAAAAATACAGACCCAACACATCAGAAGCGGATGTTAATTAAAATTAAAATCTGCAATAAGATATATATAATCGAAACTTGTACGTCCCTGAAAACAAAATTCTTTCAGCACAAGTGATATACCACGAAACTTTTCAGTAAAACTTAGAAATGAAACAGAGCATAACATTGATTTTTAAAAAATGCCGCCTAAAGAAAAATGAAAATAACTAATTAAGAATAAAATATATTTTATATATTTCTTACATTACTTAATATAATTCCAGACTTTAAATTTCACATAATAATAATAATAATAATAATAATAATAATAATAATAATAATAATAATAATAATAATAATCCAATGCTTGCCAATGTCCGTAGGTACATTATGCGAAAAATTAGACTCCCAAAGGCAGAAAGAGATAGGATAAAATTACGTATAAAACAAAATACAATGACCTATTTCTCAAACTGTAATGAAATGAAAGTACAAATAATTAATGTGACAGAGGATGAGGTAAAAACTAAAGCCACCTTCCAGGAAATAATATCAAAGACTCTACCTTAATCACAACCTGCAGTTCCCCAGACAATATAATTGAAGATGACTCCAGGTATATTAAGTTAGAATTCCTTGAAACCACAAAGCTGAAATCACCGAAGCGAAAAACCACGTCATCCAAGTACTCAGCAAAGTAACTTTCATACAATTGTCAGACAGAGACCAGCCACGCAAAATCCATATGAAGCACATTGTGAAAATATACAACGCTGCCCTGGAAACATTGATTATTAAAGGTATTAAAGAAACATCACAGAAGTTAGGAACGTCATATGCCCAACAGCTTTAGCAACTACTCTGAAACCTGGGTTCAAGCCAATAAATAAAATTAACAGACACAGAGAACCAGCTTGGAAGGCAAAACTCATACGAAAAATAAAACAAATCAGATGTGAGCTTTCTATATTAGATAAGCTCACCAGAAACCCTAATATTTCCACACGTAAGTGCAAAAATATCAAGAGGAAATATAAAATTAAATCCCTAATTGACATTCCATCAATCAGGGAAATGCTGAAGCAGAAACTTCAGCGAAAGGCACAGAGAACAAGACGATACGAAAACAGTTGTAGGTTCTATCGCCAAAATAAAATATTCCAAACGGACCTTAAGAAATTTTACAGGGGAATTGAATAAAAAACTTATATATGTCGAAAAGCCACCATCGATTGATAATGTAAATATATTTTGGGAAAATATTTGGAGCAGCCCAAATATAACACAAATGCAGAATGAATCCGACGTGAAGAAGAACGAATGCTGGATACACCTCTGCAAGAATGGGAAAATATATCCACAGATGATGTTAGGCAAGGTCTAACGAAATCCCCAAAATGGAAATAACCAGGAAATGTCAAGTTGCCCAATTTCTGGCTTTATCATGTCTCATCTATCTATAAAATCTTTGCAAAAACATTATCAACGCTTGTAAATAATTCCAATAAAATCCCAGAATGGATTACTGAATGTATTACGTACCTCAAAACAAGTGAAACAGACGACCCGAAAAATTATAGGCCGATGACATGTCTCTCCACAACGTATAAGTTGATCACGTCTGTCTTGACGAACCGTACTTATTCCTTTTTCGAAACAAACAGCATTCTTCCCCTGAGCAGAAGGGATGCAGGAGAGATTGATATGGCTGCAAAGATCAAATACTGATAAATGAAATGATTCTGGAAAATTACAGGAGACGCCGGAGAAATTTGAGCGCAGCGTGGATTGATTATCATAAAGCCTTTGATAATTTTCCATATTATTGGATCCTTAAGACTTTGGAAATGTACAAATCTCCCCTGTGGTATTAAATTTCATAAAGCATATCATGGAAATGTGGAACATCTAACTATACCATAGTCACACCAAGGGCACTGCCATATGAAACCGTCTAAATATCCTACGTGGAATCTTTCAAGGAGACTCTGTCACCGCTCCAGTTTTGTTTATCCTTAGACCCCCTTACGCATGAACTAAACAGCAGTAGCAAAATTTACAAAATAAATAAGCAAATATTCACTCACCTACTCTACATGGATGATCTCAAAATCTTTGCCAAAGACGACAATGAGTTGAAGGGCCTTCTAATTATTCTAAAATACTTCAGTGACGACATAGGTATGGTCTTTGGATTAGATAAATGTGCAAAAGTAACATTCAAGAAAGGTAGAATTACAGAAACACCTTTAATAGATTTAGATTTTGCCACAAAGATTAAAGAACATGAACATGATCAAGCCAATAAGTACGTAAGATTTAGCGAAAAAGATGCCATACAACACCCCCTGATGAAGGAGAAGTTAAGAAAGAAGTACTACAGGCGTGTACGTCTGGTACTAAATACCGAGCTAAACTCAAAAAACAGAATATCAGCAATAAACACCTTGGCTCTCCTGTGGTACAATACAGCTTTATGCCCTTAACTGCACCATAGCTGAAATTAAGCGAATTGACGCCAAAACGATAAATCTTCTCACTTGCTACCGCATGCATCATCCCAAAGCTGATGTTGATCGTATGTATATGCTCAGATCCGAATTAGGAAGAGGATTAGTATATTTGTACAAAAAGGCACAACCTTAAAATTTAAATTCAAACTCAGCGTTGCGACTGCACGTTCCAAAACAATAACACATTTCTCATAGCATTTTTTTCGGATTATAACTCTATTTTCGTTGTCCTCTTATTACTGAGAGTAAAAACAAGAACGAAATCTATTTCCATATCTGAGGATGTTTGTAGGAACAGAGGAAAGCTTGTAAAAATAAAAAAGACTTTATGCAACTGAAATTTATAAACGAGGATCATATCATTCATGTACAGGTTCGGGTCTTATGTATCTTAATTGAATTGTTTGTGACGATGGATTCTCGCCAATTAAATCATTAACCTCTGTATTTGTTTTTTGTATGAATGATTCATGAATTTATATATATATATATATATATATATATATATATGTGTGTGTGTGTGTGTGTGCGTGCGTATGTGTGTGTGTGTTGGTGTGTGTGGGTGTGTGTTTGTATTTGTTTCGTTTTTGGGGGTTTCTTGCGTTTGTTATCTTTACGTTAACGGTTATTTCATTCACAAATATAATTACAATTATCTGACACGTAATTTTCGATTTTAGTGTGTGTTTGTGCGTGTGTGTGTGCATGTGCGTATGCGTGTGTTTTTTAATATGCTCATAGATTTAACGTAATTAAGGTCCTTCATCATCATTCGCTTTTTCTTGACTGACCCACGTTAGAGACGAATTTACTTTACAAATCTCGATCGGGTTTATATTCATTGCTATAATTACTCAGGTAGTGTTAATTTTTGGAAATTACGAAAATGAATTTTTTGTAAACAGAATAACTGTACAAATATCGCATGATGTTAAAGTATTAATCAGGAAATTCTTTTATAAATATGTATTTTCAAACAGCAAATTGTCTAATTCAGTGTGCGAGTTCCTCAATTCGTAGCTAGTTATCCGCAGGGTAATTTTGAGAAATTCATTGAAGCATGCGGAAGGTTAATTTTTTAATCAAACAGCATTTACTTCAGTGATACTCGAACCCATTCTAAGCTTTGTTTTGATTTATAGTTTGAGAAGAAAATTCGAACAAATGAAGACTGAACACAAACCTTAATTACACTTTTAACTAGATACAAGTGTGACATTTAGTAATCTCAGATGTATAGTTCTATTGTTGATATATTTGCAGTTCCATTGTCTTTAACGTAAAAATTGTATGCTTCGCACTGAGATTTTTACTGGAGTATATTATCTCACTTGCAGCTATGAATTTTCGTTGACAAACAAATGTTTAATTGTGTTCAACTGGATCGTTGGACGAATATTTTATTACGCCACACTTGAAGCTGCACGAACCTTGGGCATATGTATTCTTAAAAATGCAGAACAATTCAACGTTCCATTAGATCCACGAAAACCCTAGATCCTCAACTCATTGCGCAATGAAGTGATATAAAGTAAAACAAAATCAGCTTCCATAATATCTAACAAGGGCGTTACAGTAGTTAAAATATTCGCAACGTCCTGGCATTTGGTTCCTTAGGAAACAAATTATTAGGCATTTGCTAGTTTCTTTGCCTTGCGTTAACATGTGTTTGTTTGTACTTGCAAGATGATGACTATTGGAAAAAGAATTGTAGAATAGTCTGTCCCATCATTATTCATATACTATCTTGTTTAAGACAATATCCTAATGGATTCAAGCCTTGTTTCGTGAATTTGTTGGTAGAGTACTTATGAGTTCAATCTGAGCAGTTAGTATGAATATAGACACAGTGGAAACAAAGGGAACAATAACTGAACAGACTTAATTAGGGGAACACAATGAAATATTCTGAGACATTGACAGCGGAATGAGAATAATCTTTTCCCGTAGATTGCAGTTCGAAATCCTGTGATGACTGCCGGGAGGTAAAACTACAAAACATTTTAGTTAATAACAGAAATGACGTTAATACTAGTCTCAATGCAAAAATCTATATCAATTTTATTTTACAGACAATTTTTTATATACAATATAACACCTCGGGTAAAGAAAATTTCATAAAGTATCATTTCTCTATCTGAATAATTTATATATTCTATCTTAGAATGAGGCATATTCTTACATCTACGTTATTTCGTGTGTAAATTATCTCAGTTGGTACATATTATGGGAATCAATAATCTATATTTTCGAAATGCTGACTATATATTCTAGATGATTTTCCTGAAATATAATAAGTCGAAGATGAGGTTTTCCTTGAGAAAACAACAGCGCATGCTTTTAAAATTGCAAATGAAAAAAAAACTTTAATTACATGACGAGCTATATTTATCATAATACTAAGGAAATATTTTTTCGGCTGTATGTTCGGTTTCACTTATCTTTTTATTACGAATAAGTACCACAAAGAAAGTTAAAAATAATTTATTGAAAACTTGCTATGGCATTTGTCTGTAGCTCCGACTAAGCGCTACAACAAAACAAAAATGTTAGAGCAAATATCTTTCTTCACTTAAATGTAATTTAATTTTCTTCGGCTCCATTCATGGACGCCATTTGTGTCATGATATGACGCTAATCTGTGGTAAAAACATTAACATCAAAGAAGAAATGAACAGAGAAAAAGGAAAAACTGATTTTAACAGTTTGGACATTTTTGAGGAGATGTGCAAAATAATGTTCAAAATTATAAACAATCAAGTTATTTCCTGGACAAGGGTCATGCAACGGGAAGCGATGCAATAAAACACAGAACTGGGAAACAAAAATATCTGAAACATGCGACAAGAAAATTTAATCGATTAAGCAGTGAAGACGAGACAAAATTCAATATGCTAAAGGGAGAAGACTCAATAAACAAGCGAAACTTTACTTCATTTTCATAAGTTCTTCAACAATTCACTCCAAGCAAGACGATAAAGCCACCAGGACTCAAGAGATTACTAAAGGTTAAAGAGCCTGCGAAAATGTCGGTAAAAATGACAATAAACGAAAGAGGATTCAAAGGGACATAAGATAATGGTTAACTTTGCGTATAAATCATTGAACATTTTAGCTGAGCTGAAAACAAGAAACTGCAATTGAGTTCCACTGGCGAGAGGTGGGAGGAAAAATGCTAGAACAAAACATACGGTTGCATCTAGTAATTGCAACTGTAAAGACTTGAAACATAAAAATACATATGAAAAGATTTTAACTGGATTTACTTTAAATACATTATAGGTGAACACGAAATTGATATAACAAATTATTTAATTATAAAAATAATTTTGGGAGAGAACAAATTTTATTTAGTATTAACGTTAAAATTGAATTGAGATGCAATGCACACGCACGCACGCACGCACGCACGCAGGCGTGCGCACTCACACACAAACATATAGATAGATAAATCGATCGATATGTTGCGTTTAAATTAATAATATATATATATATATATATATATATATATATATATATATATATATATATGTATGTATGTATAATTAATTCAATATTATTCAATATAAATATATATATTTAATATAATTAATTCAGTATTAATATAATTAATCCAATTTAATATAATCAATTCAATTTAATTCAAATAATTATATTGAAGTTTTGGGCTCTTGTTTTGAAACATGAGAACTCTTACCTAGCGTTGGAATTATATTTTTTTAAATAAATAATATATATATATATATATATATATATATATATATATATATATATATATATATATATATAAGACGTTTGCATAAAAATATTTTATTTATTTTATTTTTTCTCGTATTTATAGTGTATTTATGTTTACATATTAATATATAGCGGTTCTGACCAAGGAATCGAGGAACTGCTTCGAATTACTCTCGAGTTCATATCATTCACTTAATCGCAAATGCACGTGGGAAGGGTATACACCCATCTATTTTCTCATCACCTATGGATAAATAGCAGGATATATTGGATCTGTAGCGTCCTCTGTGGCTCATATAAAATGAAACATGAATTCGTAAAACTGCCGCTGAATCTGATATAATTTCGAGTGGCGTCTTTTCTATTATGCCCGTGACGCGTAGCCCTCATCGTCCGCTGTGTCAACCGCTGAGATCTGTTGTAATCGTCATTCGCTTGTCTTTCGAGGTTTTTGTGATCGGTCGCGTTTAGTCTGGGTCCCCGTCTTCGAACCTGCCATGAAGGGTGACCCTGCCAGGAATTTAGAATTCCCGACGTCAGATAACTCTAGTATTATATATATATATATATATATATATATATATATATATATATATATATATATATGTGTGTGTGTGTGTGTGTGTGTGTGCGTGTGTGTGTTTGTTTATGCGTGTGTTTATCCGTGTGTGTGTGTGTGTGTGTGTGTGTGCGTGTTTGTTTATGCGTGTGTGTGTGTGATTATCCGTGTGTGTGTGTGTGTGTTTATGCGCGTATGTGTCTGTATCTATAACTCATGCTGGTGGGGGGGTGCGATAGCCAAATGATCATTGATGCAAGAAGGCCAATAATTTTGTCCTATATTTAATGTTTTTTTGATGATTTTCATATCATATGATTTTCATATCATATGATTTTCATTTTCATATTATTGTTAATAAAATTATTATATTATTATTATTTTGCATGTAATTCATATTATTATTTGATATTAAATTAAGATTTTTTCTTTTAGGTATAATTATACATCATTTTAAAGCCATTATTCATTGATTTTTGAAAAGATACACAGAGAATTTTATTATAGCTTTATTTATAGGAGAAAAGTAAATAATTTGATACAAAATATGTATGTGTGTTTGTGTGTGTGTTTGTGTGTGTGTAACCGAAAGATATTCATCCCTTTCTCTATATAGAGAACCAGTTGCGCGACTTTAATTTGAGGCATATCAGATGGGATCTTAATATGCATTCCTCAACAGATGCTCTCCTGTAGGGTTACTCTGTTGGAAATGTGATGCCAGTGAGTAAATAATGCACTGCGTGACTGTAGCCTCCAAAGCGAATATGCATCAGGTCTGTTTGATTCTTGGAATTCTTCAGAAGAAACAATTTGAAGAGACTGTCAGGAGGATTAAACGACCGAAGCAGAGATAATAATTTGGCACCGACGCATCAAACTTGGATGAAAGTCCGTTGCAAGTGATCCACATTTTGGAATGGATTCAACAACGGAGCCACTCAAAAATGTTTGACGTGTGCGGGTTGCAAAGACAATTAATTGTAATAATGCGATAATTAAAAAAAAAAAATAAGAATTGCGTAAACTATGAAGTCGTTTTGAAGATATTTACTGCCCATTCATTCATAACGCATTTTTACAGAGGTTTTTCAAAGCTTTCTTCGAATCAGCTTCGACTAAAACTCTGATTATCTTCCTGCATTCTCCTGCTTTTAAAAAATAAAAAAATGAAGCTGAATAAAATGAGGGTCTGATAAAAACAAAAAAAAATAAAAAAGTCATTACAACGACCAAAGATATTTGCACCTCTATAGAGTACCGTTCTTCTTCAGCAATATGGTGATCATGGATCTCCATATCCTCCTTTTCTTTGTAACTTTAATTAATCCCTGAATCTTTATCATCCCTCCTTATCCCTATTCTACGATCTATTCACGTAAAAACAAGTTATTCGCTGTTTACCCAAAATCCTGACATTTTCTTCATTATATCTTCAGTGAATTTTTGATGGTGAGTTTGAGTTTTCTTGTTACAGATTTAATGAAAAATATCTCGTTACTAATATACTCTGTTCATTGATCGTGTAGCTGTTTTCTGTAAAACAGATTCTTTGTTGCTTCAAATTTTTTCTTCAACTCTTTAATGATTGGCCAGTATTAACTGCCATATTAATTACATATCACATATTACTTTCTTTGAAATTTTCAAGAATTTGATCTTCATGTGTGTCGACAGGTTACTCTATCGAATTTACCACGTTATACTAATGGTCTAATTTATATACCTAATTGGTTTTGACGCCGCTAAAATATTGCATGGAGCGCTGAGTATTTCTTCTGTATTAGGTCATCGTTTTTACTTTGAATATTCTATTTTCTTTTTTGTTTATCTATGTTTTTTTTAATAAATTATAACCAATCTTTATTCATATACACCATCCTATACAGTAACGCATCACTTATTTGGTCGCTCTTCGACAACTGCTGGGTAGCGGGTTGCAGTTAGATATCGTAGATTAGATTACCAGATGGGTTGGTTTCTTAAATTCAATTTATTTACTTGATGAGTCAGGTTGTGACACAAGGCTGGTCTTAGCTGGTCAAAGCTAGTCGTAGTTGGTCTTAGCTGGTTCAAGCTGGTCAGAGCCGGTCCAAGCTTAGAGGGTGAGCATCCATGTCACCCTACTGCGCTCACAGTTCCGCTGGGCTTGACACGTACAGGGAATGGACGACTGTCGCATCCCAAAAATATTGCTATATACCGAGCAATCCACAGGCAAACGCTCACTGGGTGGACCATATATGCGCTGCAAAGACACGAGACATTACCCATTTCACCCAAAACACTCTGAAATGTTCGTATTTGAGCTTCGGACGAGAATGACAAGCAGTACATAATGCTGTTTCCAAATTTCTGGGGGAGTGAATTGCGTCATGGTGCTCTCTTTTCCCACAACCCACCCAGTTTATATGTGTATATGTGTGTGCGTATACATATATATATATATATATATATATATATATATATATATATATATATATATATATATATATATATATAATAATAATAATAATAATAATAAACACTTGAAAACTCATAGTTGATATTTTATTTCATTGAAGCCGATAAAACACGTCTTCAAATAATCATATCTCCAAAACAAATGAAGATGAAAAAAGCCATAGGACCTAAAATGACATCCCTATTGTAAACAAAAATCGCTACATGAAAAAAAAGTAAATAAAAATATAAAATAATTTTACAAACACACGCACACACGTGATACTACCACCGCAGAATCTGTTTACCACTCTTGAGAGAGCCAGAGAGATATAGAGATAGAGGGAGAAATAGAGCGATCTACACTGGTTTCTTAAATTCACATGTGCAAATGCAAATGAATTTTCTTCGAGCTTTTCGTTAACCGTTTTCCACAACTGATTCTATGATAATATTTCTGGACAGGCAAAAGACAAATAATTTTGGTTGAATTGTTGGTATAAAAATGCTATAACAAAATTATATCTTTGATCTACATTAAAAAAATTTCATATTCTTTCTATTCCTGTGCATCCAACCTTATGTTTAAAAGTGAATAATTTCATATTATATTAACCCTTGTGATTTATAGGGCCCATTTCATATCAGTACTCGCCGTTGTATAAAATTCATCATTAGAAGACGAAGGCAATGGTGGTTTTAATTGCATGAATTTTAATGTTAACAGACAGATTAGACTTTCCTTCATGAAAAAAAAAATGTTGGCATACATTCTCCAAAGATTTGGTTTTCCTATCAGTTGAAATTTAAAATACCTTCATGTTAAAACGTTTTTTCTAGAAAGTAGGCGTTTTAAGTCAACTACTTTTCATCTCTCTTTCTAGTATTTAGTGGGACTAACATTTTGTTTAAAGTAGTCTGAAAGGTCAGAATCTTTAATGCGCCATTATTTTCTCTTCGAGTTACATGTGACATCTATATTCTAAAAATCTATATGTCATCAATAATTTAAGGATGAAACCATATATTTTAAAAATGCCATTAAAATTTAATTTACGATTGATACAAATTTGGCAGGGGGAAAATAAAGCTGTAGCGAGAGATAAATAGTTATTTTCATCTCGATCCAAAACAAAAAAAGAGCAATAAAGATAAATTATAAATATTTACGAGAATAAAAAAATTAGTCACATGACCTGATGCGATCCACACGATACATCGTTAGGAGAGAGAATCTACGTCCCTCTTTTTGCTCCTGGATGCTAGTAACAAGACGCACAAATTAACGTTCGTCACAACCAAAATGATAAGTACAAAATTCATATCAATTTTGGCAACCGGTCTCTTTGCAGTTAGATATATGCTAAACTTGCATTAAGAATTCCGAATATATATATATATATATATATATATATATATATATATATATATATATATATATATTCTTGTTTTTAAGCGTTTCACCCCAAGTAAGGCGGGAAGCCACTAGGATACAAGGGTTTACAGAAGATTTGGTGCAATATCAAATAGGAGTGATAGAGGGAAGGATGGGGAGGAGGATAATGGATAGATCAAGGCAACTGGAGATGTCGATTGACAATACATTTGAATATTTGGATATAATAGCTCTCAGGGAAACAGAAATAGGGAAGGGAGTTCCACAGGCGAGTGGTGCGAGATATGAAGCTATTGGAGTAGAAGAGACGGTTACATTTAATAGTTTCCACAGTGAAAGGGTGTGAGCGGGATGAAAGCCTCGTAGGGCGTTTGAATTCATGAAGTCTGGGGACCAGCGAATGCAACTCCTCGGAGCAATTGCCATGAAAGTATTTGTAAAAAAGACAGAGATAAGCGACGGCACGTCTGTGAGACAGCGACTGTTGAAGAGATGCCAGAACAGGGCCAATTATATTGCATATCCGCCTCTGGATCTTATCAAGAACCCCGAGGAAAACAGAAGGGGGTCCAGACCATATATGGCAGAAATACGCCATGCAAGGGCGAATTGATGATTTGTAGATATGTAGGATCGATTCCGGGGAGAGAAAATTCATGGTGCGGCATAGGAAAGTGTTTTTATACGAAGACTTTTGGGTTTTGTTTGAAATCTTCATATATTTATGTTGTCGTATTGTTCATACATTTTATACGACGTCTATGTTACATATTCCGCATATAAAAAGAAATAAAAATCATCATGATCAGCTAAAATGTTTTAATGGTGTGCGATAAAAAATATAATGAAATTAGATAATTCCGAATGTAGTATCTACTTTTATATCGTAATTAAAGCGTTTCACATAACATTTCATTTTTAGTTATTTGTCTATATATATATATATATATATATATATATATATATATATATATATATATATATATATATATATATATGTCTACTTTATAATTCTTGTAACTCATATAGAATTAGATTATACACGCAAAATTATTTGTTGTAGAAAACTGAAGAAGGAAGACCGTGGCCGCGCAGAATATTAACCAACCAGAAGCAAATAGAATTCAGATAAATTTTCAAGCTTTTAAAAAAAGAAAAAAAAAACAACGCTCATATATACAGCAAGATCTCGTATTCGACAGCATTTCATTGCGTATAGTAAGGGTATCGATTTCGATATTAATTACATGAATGATTCCTCCTCCCCTTCACTTACCAAAATGACCGTATGTCAAAACCCAGCCCCGGAATCAGACTCCAGTTCTGATCTCTCTGCCGATAATCGCTTGGCTCTTGACCGATCAGGGACGTATCTATTACCTATGTATCTAACGTGTCCGATCGGTGTCCATGTCAGGAGCGAACACGGGCAGACAGAGGTTAATACTCTGGGGTAGCTTTCACTTGAATGTGTCTTTATTGCATGTCTTCCTCGGTAAATAGATCATTTGACAATCCTATTATGATGACACAGCGTTGAATTTGCGATGCGATTACCCCAATACATAAGGTTGTTCGCGGAATTTCTGCATTTATATATGCCCGTTTGTAGTCATATGTGAGTTCACACACACACACACACACACACACACACACACACACACACACACACACACACACACACACACACATACACACATACACACACACATATATATAAATATATATATATATATATATATATATATATAGAGAGAGAGAGAGAGAAAGATACAGACATACATAGGTACATAGAGATGAACTCAATACATTTATATATTCATTTATTTTATCTGAAATATGAGAGCAAAATACTGTTACATTTCAATATACAGAGTTGATTATCTACTGTCTAATATATGCATGCATATATATATATATATATATATATATATATATGTATATATATATATATATATATATATATATATATTCCAAGTAATCGATCCGGTGCTATAGAATCCGGATGGATCCTAGTAATATTACTAATTAAAACTGAGCCACAGAGAGCTCGATGCATTTATTATTAGAGAGCATATGTTTTTTTGACAGCAAAAAAAAAAAATACCTCAACATACAGGATAGTCGATTTCAAGCCGTTCTGTACGCGGCTGTCATCAGTCCATAAACGTCTGTCTCGGGGCTAGTATGAGAAACGGCACATAGTAGGAACAGATATTAAACTACAAATAACGAAAGGTTCTGGCCATAAATAAGCTCTAACCCCAGACCACTTCGATCGAGATAAGATAAATTACTCCGCCACCAATCCCTAAAACAAAGCCATTGTTCTTAACAATGCGTCTACAAGAGGAGGATTGTCATTGTAAATATACTTAAAACAATACTCCGAAACAGAACTATATATATATATATATATATATATATATATATATATATATATATATATATATATATATATATATATATGCGAGACGTGCACTTCTACAGCCGGCATGCGAAACCGCTCGAAGTCTTCCATATTAGATGCCTCAGTACTCTGCTCCGTGTTGAGTGACAGGACAGAGTCCCGAACATTGAAGTGCACCAGCATGATTAGAGGGTGAGCATCGGTGCCATCCTACTCGGCTCTCAGCACCAGCGGGTTGGTTACGTA
>OZ010571.1:118103120-118120620 GCA_963932145.1 Acanthosepion lycidas
TGTTATAGTTATATGTCCTTTTTCAAAGATTTTTTTTTTAATTTTAGAATGCAATTAGACACTTGAAACCCAAAGAAACGTTGAGAATATTTTCGAAATACTGTTTCTTTCATTTTGCTGTTATCACACACCATTTGCTACTCGTCTTCAGATTTTCTGGCCTATTATCTCTCAGCATTAAATATTATTTGATTAGCTTAATATGGATTTGTTCAGAAGGCTATTTACAGATGGATTTCGAATTATTCTTTATATTATTTCATTTATACGCACACACGCACATATCTATCTATCTATCTATATCTATATATCTATCTATATCTATCTATATCTATATCTATCTATATCTATCTATATCTATATATATCTATATATCTATCTATATCTATCTCTCTCTCCCTCTCTCTCTCTCTCTATATATATATATATATATATATATATATGTGTGTGTGTGTGTGTGTGAGTGTGTGTGTGAACATTGAAGTCAGCACTTAAAGGCGACAAGCTGATTCATGCTAGACGCAATTGTCTGGCCTGACGATTGCCTTTGGCATGAAACAGTCTGTCACCTCTAAGTGTTGACTTCAATGTTCACTTTTATATTTACACACGCTCTATATCTTATATTAAGTATTTTATCTCATAAATATAGCACACCTTAAGAGTATATTTCTTCATATATATATATATATATATATATATATATATATATATATATATATATATATATATTGGTGGATGTTGCATTTTGGTAATCATTTCACCCCAATCAAGAAATTGAAGCCACGAAAACATAAGGGTTACTGATTACTGGGTGAGAACAATAAGAAAAATCTAAATATTATTAAGTAAACAGAAGAATAAAAAAGATGAAAAAAAAACATCCAATAACGATTCACTTTGAAATTAAATTCCAACGATCAATGTTACATGGAAATCAAGGACCCCGGAAATAGTTCCACGGGCGAAGTGCGAAATAAGAAATGGTTATTAAAGAACTTATGATTACATCTAGACAATTCAGCTGTAAAATGATGTGACGTTGTGTTCAATGTTGAAATACTTTTAATTTCATAAAGTCTAGCTACCATACAGCATAGATCAGCATAAAAGATTTTATTTAAAATTAGAGAAAATATATTAAGGCGTTGGGAAAGTAACTGAAACTAAGTAGGCGGTTCAAGACCAATAAAATTGTTAATTATTTTTTTGGATTTTATTAAGAATCTCTAAATATACAGCAGAAGCACTAGACCATATGTGCCAGCAAATCATAGACGAATTGTATACCTATAAGTTTATTTTACCAACTAAACGCAATGTTATGAATACTATGACTATAGAGAAAATGGTTAAAATATGAACAATGAAACGTGATTTTTACATGATTTCTTTTTAAATAATTTTTGCTGGACAATGGAACTTATATTCTAAATGGTTATTTTAATGTGAAAATAATGTCCTTTTTCCGTTCACTATTTTAAGTACATCAAATGACAAACATAAATTTTATGATTTTATTCATCCGCTTATTGGTCCGCTATGTCTAAATATGAAGTCAAAATTTTAGCCATGATTCCTAGAATATTCTGCGTAATCGTCTTAAAGATATTTGAATTGACTATAATATCCTACTGATTTTAACAACAAGCATCATTTGTTACGATTACTTTACCTGATTGGGTTTTGTATTTTGGCTATTTTATTTATTTAATTTATAATTTTATATTTACCGATTTTTACAATGGGATTACTTGCAATTATTCTTTAGACATCGGTATTGGTATTTAAATAATTCCAATTTTTTTCTCTGCATTCTCTTATGAATATTGTGCATATTTCTACTCTATGCGCTGAACGAATATCATGATATGCCCAGCAGGTAATTATACGTTTTTTCTACCAAAATTATTTTCTATTGCTTCTGCTGGATTTTTCTTTCAGCAAGTTGAGTTCGTACGGAATCATTCCAATTCGTTTATTTCAATCTGTTTTTTTCTTTTCTTGAAACTGTGATCTAATTAGCAATACTGCATTGCATTCTTTACTTTTAAATGTTAGGTTCATGTGTTTGTGCCCAATGTGAAGCGCTGTATTATAACTTGTTGTTTACCTTCCTATAGTAGCTCCTTTTATTTTAATCGATTTTTTTCATTCATTTTCTTTTATTTCTTTAAAACTTTCTTCAATGTCATTTGCCCTTGGTTTTTTGCATGTCTTCATGTAAATGTCAAAAATAATCGCCATTCCTACGCATGCGCATGCAGTTTTTTTTGGGTTTTTTTCAAATATTTAAACACAAACATTCCTGAATATTTACTGGTTTCTACGATCGATATATTATAAGAGTAAATATTTAAATTTATTCCACCGGTTCTAATTATCCTAGTCTTCGAGAAACATTGAGTAATGATAAGGAATCTTGAACTTGGAGACAGTTTTCATTTCTTATTTAACTACAAACGTTCATATATGTTCATTAGCTGTAATATATTGATGAGATTGTTCATTCGAAATTTTAGAAGATGGTAAGTGATGAATTCACGCTTGAGGATGGTAATTGCTGTTGGCGAAGAAGTAGGAATTTGTGTGAGGTGCATACATTCTGGCCTAGCCTTCTCTGTTCACTTTTCTACAAATGCTGTGGAATAAATAACGAGAAAAATTGAAATCCCTAACTGGATGGCAACCTTTATAAAAGGATGAAAACATTGAATTCCAAACCTAGAAGTGGATAAATAGATAACATTCCCCTATTCCTCCGAGGAAAGCAGGATAATCTACCTATAACAAATAAAATTAATCAGTTGACAGATCTGATCGCTTATATATGGAATGCATATATGATTTAATAAATTACTTATTTTTCATTCCTTTTTCGTTTAGTTTTATGAAATCTCTTGGTTGGTTATCGGTGACGAATTTTGGCTACGGCCGTACGTGATTGAAACCAGAGAACTTCACTGTCTCTCACTTTTATTCCGTGCGGTACAAGACTTAGATATCTTCTGTAAAATCTTTAAAGAATAGATCCATAATAGATCCACCATTTTATATATATATATATATATATATATATATATATATATATATATATATATATATATATATATATATATATATATATATATATCTGTAAAACAGATATTATTTTTTTTATCTTTTAAAATATGATTTCTACTTATTAGGTCGATTTAACGTCCCCTAAATGAATATTTAATAGAGATATATCTATTTTATTGTAATCCATATCGTAAACACTTACAGTTAAACATAAGCTTTAAGAATTTCCTATCGGAGACAGATATTGAATAAGCATGATAGAGTGGCATGAAAACCTGGAGTGAATGACGAAAAGCAACCTAAAAAATATAAACACACTGCCTAGAACAGTAATAGTAATGGTGATAATAACCGTTTCTCTACAAGGAAATATTTGGTATTCATTGATCGAGAAATCAGTACTTCTTTCGGTTGAAACTTATAATATATTTTGATTAAAATTTATTTTTAAGGAAAACAGGTTTCGCTAGTCCAGTAGGTGTTATCGCTCCTTCCACTACTGGTGAGAGTTTTCTTTCTAATATTTTATTTGAAGTGATGTGTAATGTTAATGTTGAGGAGATGAATACACCGCTGGAGAAGACGGATTCTGACTCATTCAAATACATTGCTATGGACGGCGATAATCGTCAGAAGTCAGACTATATTTGATGTAGTTTCGTGCCATTGGACTCTTCTCCATTGACAAGTTTGGACGAGTTAGGAGTAAGATTATTTATACATTTAGTGTTATTTTTTTGTTGATGTTGTTTCTTTTTTGTTATTTCTGATTTGACTAACTTTGTTTTATTTTTTGAGTAGCTTTATCTATTTCACTTTTTTATTTTTTCAAATCCAACCTAATTTCCTTTAATTTTTGTTTTTGCCCTATAGTTTGACTTAATTTTTGTATTAGTTTGGTTTTTTCAGTCGAACTTTTTTTTTTGCGGCGAACTTGAATTTGCCTTTAGAGTTTATTTTAAGTTTTGTATTTTGTTCTTAATTTTATTTGTTGCTTTATATTGTTTGTAATTTTCACCTTTTTTTTTTTTTTTGCTTGCGAACGAAAACATATTCTAGTCTTTAAAAAAAAGAAACATTTATAAGATGCTCGCCTAAAGTCAGTCTATCAAAAACAAAAAACCTCTTTTGATCTGCCACTAAGGTATCTCCTGATAAAAAAGTAATTTTACTTGGTCCAGTGGGGATAACACGTCTTTCAATCTCTGCCGCGTCTTTTCTATCACAGAAGAAAATATTTCCTTCAATAACAAGGTCACTAACCCCCACCTCCTTGAATATTTTCCCTTTAAAAGAGTTCTCATTCCCAGTACGATACAATATTTCCATCCTGTCCAATCTCTTTCTTAACCACAGCAATTCACAAAAGAGGAATAGACGCCATTTCCCTAGAAACGATGAAGAAAAGAAAGACGGCTAAATTGGCATATCATGACAGTGAGGAAGTCTGACTCGTGTCCCTGGTCATAATAGAGAGAGCAAAGCAGTATGACAACGGAAACGAGGCCCTGAAATACCTACTATCAATAAAACATCTAACAGGCAAAGACATCGATGACCTGCGGAATCTACTAGAAGGCCAGCGGGTCCATACTTAATACGGACTAGCTCTAGGTCACAAGAGACTTGGGTGATGGTGGAGGCTAATAAAATCTTTCACATCAGGCCGCCATTAGCTATCATTTAGAGCCAGGAACAAAGAGACTTAAGCAATTCTGCTCAGGGAGGGTGCCCGTTTTGTTCACCCCCTCACTGTATAGAGCAAACGTTAAATTTCCGTGAAATATCGGGGGTCTCCGGATTGACGGTCAGATAAAGACGGCGTTTGGCCTCTTCTCAGCATTTTATTATTTTAGGGATGTTTCTTGGCTTGTATGCAATCCTTTGAAGGTTGTATGCACGCTTGTTTTCGATGTTCTATGAGGTGTACGGGAGGGTAGGCTATGTGTCGAGGATGTTACTATAAAAGATGAGGCGTTTCGTCTCATTGCAATTTATGCGCCCAACGAATCCAAGGAGCGTACAACCGTTCTTCGATGTATCGAACCGTTTCTGACGATATCCCTGGTAATGTTAGCATGTGTCTAGAATGTCGTCCTTGATACCAATATATATCGCACAGGGACTAAATTAGGTACTAAAAACCCCGACATAAAAGCATTTCGGGACTTTATCGACATCTTGTCGATAAGTTCAGGAATGTGTTTCCTCTGGAGGAACTCTGGACTAAATCTAATAGGGGCAGCTCAGCTTCGCTGGGTCATCCAAGCTACATTTCCCGAGTCGATTTAGTGCTATAAGGCTGCCCAAGTCTTAATTCCGTTTTTTTATTCGGACCGTAGTTCTCAGGTTTGTTTAAACTTTGATAAGCCTGACTGGCTACTAGAAATTCAACACATCGTTGTCCGATGAGAAAGATTTTAAGGACCAGTTTTTATTAAATCTAATGCGGGTATTGACTGTGTCTGTAGTTGGTAATATGTGGCGTGATCACCTTAAGCCTACCACTAGTCCATTTGCATATGATTATAGAAATCGCCTCAACCAAGGCAGATTAGCAGAGCAAACGGCAAAAGAAACTAGTGTAGAAGGGGCTACAAAATCGGGAGTCATTGGGGAAATAGATGCAGTTATGGCAGATTTGGCGTCATTGCTTATCAAGAAGGACACAGCTCTACTAGGCCGAGATTAAAAAGGATGTCTTCCGAGGCACCGAATATTGCCGCTTTACCGCAAACTGAAAAGATTCGGATTGTACCAGACAGAAATAAATAGCTAGCGTTTTATTGCCGGATGTGCGTACAATGACTGCAAAATACGGCTTTCCGGTCTTATTTACAGGTTTTTGTTACCAGGGAGCCTGGTCCGATCACAGAGAAAGAAATCTAGGATACCGGCATCGATGGACTTCCCCATGAGGTGTACTTGAGGCAGTCGCACGTGTTTATCCCCCTGATGAAACCAATGGATGAATAACGGGAATATTCCCGAAAGTGCCACCAGAGTTGTGATCAAGTTGCTTCGTAAGAATAAAAACGGAGGGAATGGAAGTAAAAATTTATGGCCCGTAACGATGGTGAATACAGTTATAGATGATGGCTAAGATCTTAGGCATTCGATTGCAGACTCTTCCGCCTAGTCTAAATGGCCCAGGGCAGACCTTCGCTGTGAATAGTCGAAATATTCAGCGTAACTTTCATCTGGTACGCACCTTGAATGTGAGGCCGCTTTAATCAATTTAGATTAGATTTAGATGGAATAAAGTTAAAACCTTTCATGTTGTCCAGATCAGTTGCTCGCTTTTCCCAATGCTGACATTCTTGCGTTAGAGCCTTTCCTTTCCAACTTAAATAGGAATACGTTACTACTTGGAATTACCCTCCCTGGTACGACCAGACCTGACAGGTATTCCGTCTATGCAGACGACGTGACCGCTTTCGTGAAAAACAGTATCGAGCATGACGAAGTTGACAAGAATGGCAGAAGGTATAACGTGTCTTGCAATTTGGTGTGCGGAAAGTAGGCTCTCTTACCGGACATTTCACTTGGACGGACGGACCTCTAGAAAAGGGTGCATGAAAATCGTTTTAATAATCCCGGAGCATTTTTCTTCCATTGAACTGTTATCTATTCCATAATTAGACTGTGGGGATGGAGTAACAAACACTAGTTTTGATTAGTTGTGTAAATACATTTTTATATCATGAACATTGAGGATACATTTATAGATTTTTATCAGCCCAGGCCTACACAAAGACTGTAAATATAGTATTAGGTAATGAATAAGGTATTGTGGTGTCTGTATATGGCCGTGTTGTGTAGATGAGAGAATTTGGTGAAAGGGACAATATACAGTTTGTTCTGTAATTGAGGCTAGCTAAGTTATCGATAGGACAAGTGAAGACCGGCCTCCCATAATTTTGACCTTGTGCCACATGTGTACTTTACTAAAATAAATATTAGGAGTAAACAATTTGAGAGTTAGAGATCGAATTTATCTGCTTACAACCTATTTCAGTAAAACTCCATCGACTCCATGCATCATACTTCTTTTTAACTGTGTTATATTCATTCAATACAATGAAAACATAACAGTTAATATATTGATTATGTTGTTTTCTCTTGAATTTAGATGTGCTATACATTTTAGACTTTGCTGCTTCTTTGTAGTCTTCTTGTTTCTGTTATGTTGTGCAGATTTTGTTTCTATTTTTTGGCGCCAGTCCTCAATGTTGAAAGAACGATGAACTTTGCTAAGAACCTCGGATTTTACTCGCTCAAAATAATTTTTCATCATTTATCTTAGGAAATGGATTCATAGAGCTGAGAGAACAGATGTCTTTGATGCCGTCAATGACATCCATATTGAAGTCTCGATCTAAGAAGGCAATTTACGAATATGACACGTGTTTTTGAGTTGGTGTTTTTGTTTAGTAGCAATTTGTGGTGTTGGTGAAATCTACATCCTGTACATCCTATTCTATGCCTAATGTATTTTTCTCCTATACTTAATTAGTTATGCAGCCCAAGGTATGACAATAAACGTCATCCAGCAGCAAGGCCTCTAATCAGGATGTTTTGAGAAACATGGAACCACCTTTCAATTGCTGTAGTTGCTAACCCAGAGTGGTGGCACCTCTTAGGGTTCCAAATGTAGCCAAATAATTAGCACTACGAAAGTATAAAAACTACTTTTCATAGTAAAAATACCAGCAATACATTTTCGAACAAAATAATTACCAGCAATACATTTTTGGAAATTAAATTACTAATGCTTCCAGGAAAATAAAATTTCGTCATAAAATGACCCATGCGTACTTGATGCACCGCTAAACAAACGAAGAAATAATTTGTTATAATTGATACAGACACTGAAGTATCTAAGTGTTTAGTATTTATTAATTCTTTATTCTTAATTATGATTGATTTGTTTACTAGAGGTAATGCACTTCAAAAGCGGTGTTCTTATTTTTTTTTCTGTTATTTTGTTATAACAAATTAAATATATGAGAACAGTTCCGGATATGACGATAAAATACATCCATCAGTAAGGAGATTGGAGGTTTTGAGGAGCGTGGAACCACCTCTTAAATACCACTCTGAACCGGGGTGGTAGAACATGTCAGGGCTCCAGTCATAGACAAATAGTGAATCCCTCAAACAAACAAACAAAAAAAAAAAACACATTAAGAAAATATAAAAAAAATACATTTTGGAGTAAAATTACCAGTAAAAACTTTTATATTCAAAAAACAACAACAATGCACTTTTATAGTAGAATAATGAACAATATATTTTATCTGTAGTTGAAGGTATACAATTACGTTCAAAATCTACTTAACAGAAAGCATACAATTATGTACAAATAATATTTAGTTGAAGCCATAAAATTGTGTTTAAAACACTCAGATTTCAGTATTAAATAAACCATAGATGTTGATATGGCGCTAAACGAAATCAACCAAGTTTAGAAGAAAAACAAATTGAACTCAGAATCGGTTGTGCCAGAGATAGATTCACCCGAAAAGCATCATTAATTTTGCAGCATTTGAAGAGAAAGTGCATCTGTCTGCTCCCAGATTACTTTGCGTTCTATGACTTAAACAGAATATGCCAGGTCACCACGGGATGACAAGTAGATGGTTGATATTTTGATCTGTTCTTTCTTTCACCATCGACCTCTTGCTACAGCAATAGCAAATAATGCATATGGGCAAAATGAAAACAAAATCTTCTCTGGCTCCCATTAAATCTCTGACGCCTCTTTGGGGTTTCCATATGACGAACATTCAACAGATCATTAGAATCATGGATAACAATAAACTGAACCCTACTCACGTGCTTTTGCTTCAATAAAACAGGGATGAATAGCATTTTGTCTCGATGATTGTAAAAACTGCTTAAAAACAGACGGAAACTTTACTTACCAATGATAGATTTTACAACTTCAAATGATTCCTATCTTCAATCTTTAAAATGCTTATCAAGACTATCATTTCAAAATAATTTTTTCATCTGATAGTATAAAGCTGGCAAATATGTCGACAGCAATCAAAAAATCTGTGAATGATTTTAAGAAATTAATTTTATGCCGTAACCATATGCTAATACACAGAGTGCCCCACCACAAACAAATTAACATCCTTTTGTAGTCTAATAACAAAACCAATTCTCGTTCAAATGATCTTAAATTTTTACAATTCTTTTACAAGCAAAGTTACCTGTGCAAACATGTCAGTGAGAAGATACCAGGGAAATAGATCCTGCGTGCCACTGATAATGACAACGTACTGTTGAAATGGTTCACCTGACTTGTTAATTTTTTTTTTCTGTTGTCTATGCGAAAGGGCAGGTCTATATAAGTGTTGCGACCAAGTAATGATTAAGAAATAACACAAAATGTGTTGCAGATAAATTGTGTATTGAACAGTAAATACAACAGTAGTGTGTTAAACGATTGGGAGTGTGTGTCGGTTCCCCAGCGTTAAGCCTATATCACTGTTAATATTTAACAGCCCCACCACGTGAGATATATGTGGCAGAAGGACGAGTTTAACGTGGGCTATCCGAGCCCGTAGGCTCGGCCAAAATATCCCCGTAGAAACTGCATAAACCGGTTCAGTTCTGTCTACCTTCCTGAACAACACTCAGCCCTTCGACACAGCCTCGTCCGGGTTCATATCCGACCAAGACAGAGTTCGACAGGACATGCGAACAGCCTTAATAGAATAAACTATAGTAAGAGGAAGAGTCCACAATAGCCTCATTAGAGGGAAGACACCACAACAAAAACCGTTTTCTCACAAGGCTAAAGTTACTGAAGCAGAGAATCACTGAGGTACTGGAGAATGTTACGCAAAACTTGGTACAGAGTTTTTGGCACCACCTGGGCTAACGACTTGTCGTGTGTTGTAACACACGTTGTAGGCATGTTGAACATTTGTGAAGTTTTGTGAAATAGGTTATAAAATCTACACTACCTTGATTATATTGTTCGAAAATTGAGGAATAAAAATTCCATTCTTCAACATGAAGCCGATTTACTTTCCTTTGCCTGGGACATGTAAATAATCTGATATTCATATTTCAAATGATGACAACGTTTTGGAGACACATTTATATAGTACCCCATGGATATATGACACGTGATATCACCTGTGGGATTTGTAAAACTACTACAAACTGGTCACACAATCAACCCTTACATATATAGATATATAATAGATTCTACTGGAAGTTAGCAGATGAAGATATATCAGTGTTATGGTTTGTGCATATATATATATATATATATATATATATATAGAGAGAGAGAGAGAGAGAAAGAAAGAGTGAGAGAGAGAGATACACAGAATGATAAAGAGAGATATAAGGCATTTAATATTAAAAATTAAAAAGATCATTAATTCATATCTGAGGAATTTGGAAACACTTCTTAAGCCCATCAATTTCAGAGACATGAAAAAACAATAAACATTGTATAAATATATTGTATAGTATAAATAAATAAGAACATGACTGGTAATTGAATACCAAGCAAGTGGAAGCTTGCAGCGAAAATGGTCTACAGAAAGAAAGTCTTGTGAAAGACATGAAAACAAGAGCTGAAATCTATCATGCTACTTATTAATATCTATGGATGCGTCTTTGAAGTTTTCTAGCAACTGTGCCACAGAAATATTATCAATAATTTTTTAATGTCCTAATTACGAAAATGGAATTATTCACGTCAGGCATATTCACATGCCAGTAATTTATGCGAAAAACTTTCACTCAAACGACTCACTTGCCTTGAAATGCCGATGATGAAAGACTAACGGTTGTTTAAACACTTTGACTCGGCGTACGGATATCTGGTTGTAGGTGAAAAGAGACGCTAGAAATGCTTTATAATGTCTCTTTTAAATTGCCCCCTTTTCCTGTGGAATCCAATAGATTTAATCGATTATAGAGGATCCTTACAAGGAGAAAACGCGGAATGGAATCTCACAGGCAACATTCTTTTCAAGTAAAAGCAATAGCGGCGCCATAATTACAGTGCTTCTCACTCGGCCGCTCGTCATTATAAACTAATTTTAAAGGTTTGGTCTAAAATAATATGAGACTCAGAGTAGGCGTCGTCCTCACTATACCAGCGAGAATTTGTAGATGAACATGAAGACTAATAGTTAAACAGCGAGTTAGAGATTTTCTCATGGATTTTTATTACGCACACATGTAGCGTATACCTATTTTTTGCTGGTGGCAATAGTTGATGTTCTCTCTCAGTAAAATGTTTACCGTTCAAACGATCAGATTTTAATACAGCAAGGTTTACTGTCTTGGCTATTCTATGCCACACAGTATCATTACACACATTTATATTAATATATATATATATATATATATATATATATATATATATATATATATATATATATATATATATATATATATATGTATATATACATTATTATACGTGTGTGTGTGTGTGTTTGTGTGCGTCTGTGTGTATGCATATATATATATATATATATATATATATATATATATATATATATATATATGTGTGTGTGTGCGTGTGTGTGAGTGTGTTTCTCTGTATGTGCGTGTGTGTATGCATATATATATATGCATATATATATATATATATGCATATATATATATGCATATATATATATATATATGCATATATATATGTATATATATATGCATATATATGTATGTATATATATATATGTATGCATATATATATGAATATATATATATATATGTGCATAAATATATGTATATATATATATATGTATGTATATATATATATATATATATATATATAATATATGTATGTGTGTGTGTTTGTGTGTGTGCATATATATATATATATATATTTGTGTGCGTCTGTGTGTCTATGCATACATATATATACATATATATATATATATGCATAGACACACAGACGCACACAAACATATATATATATATATATGCACACACACAAACACACACACACATATATATATATATATATATATATATGTGTGTGTGTTTGTGAGTGTGTGCATATATATATATATATATATTTTTGTTTGTGTGTGTGCATATATATATATATATATATGTGTGTGTTTGTGTGTGTGCATATATATATATATATATATATATGTGTGTGTGTGTGTGTGTTTGTGTGTGTGCATATATATATATATATATATATATATATATATATTTGTGTCTGTCTGTGTGTCTATGCATATATATATATATATACATATATATATATGCATAGACACACAGACGAATATATATATATATATATATATATATATATATATATATATATATATATATACATTTATATATATATACATATATATAAATATATATATATATAAATATATATATATAATGATTTGCTGGTGAAGTAAAACATATTATTACGACGGAATTATATCAAATAACAACCTGTGGGCATATATGTGGATGTGTTTATAAAATACAACCACAGGAACGGTAATCGCAAATGATTGAATAGTTGCACTCAGAAAAAAACATCCTATGATGCCGATATATTCATATAAAAGATGATTATATTTCTTTGAAAAAGAAATATCAGTTGTGAATAAATAAAAAAATATATATGTATATATATTCACTGTATGAAGAAAATATTAAGACACAACATCCCTACAAGGATGTTACACTGAAATCGATGTTAACTTATAGAATCGTTTATGAGATTGCCGATGACTTGCACTACATAATCAGTAACAAATAAATGTATCGAATAATATAATCCACATTACTTGTAGAGTTTCAGTAAATGAAACAACTAAAATAGCAATCATATATAGCAGTAAGAGAAAAGAATAACATAATCAAAATGTTCACATTCCGCAGTAGTCCAAACAATAGATAAGACTGTAAACTACCATTAGTACTTAAAATTGTGATAATAGGACGTAATTCAACAGGACTTAGAGCTGCTATACGATCAATGAATGTCAAAAGTTTCCTTAAAAAAGGAACATATATTACTATTACCATGATCGTTTTACTTTTACTGAAGCCTGAACAGTAGCGAACTTAATATTTATATTGAAAAAAAAGAGAGATAAAATATAAATATTATGTATATCAAACCTGGTTGATACATCAGTTAAACATATTTCATCTTCCAGTTAATAGATTTTCTTTTCGTTTATTTTCGTTCAATATATTTTAGATCACTTCAGAACATGAAGGAAATTATCATGGAATTGAATCAGGAATATTTCTTTTGAAAATCCTCTTCCTTTTTTGACACTGTTTCATGAATCAATATTATTTTTGAATGTGTCCTCTGCCGCTTATCCGGAAAGAACAATGTCATAAGTCACGGATGAGTTAAATCTTTTTATTATCAAATACAATTACATATTTATCTACGTTTTGTTACATGTAAAAACCCAAGTGTCACGAACTTATAAACAACTTGCGGTAAAATACAGGAAATACTTTTCATGATGGATCCATCGAAAAATAACTGCGTAAATATGACGTGTGTACAAAAATGTTCAACATCAAAACGTTTTTCAACTGTTTATTCCTATATTTGGGAAATTAATGCAAGCTCTTAATACTAGCGTAAATACATGCATATATACACAGACACACACACACAAATATATATATATATATATATATATATAATAAATTATTTAAAAATTATAACATAATTATAAAATCACTACTATACTTCGTTATATATATATATATATATATATATATATATATATATATATATATATATATGTATATATATATATATATATATATATATATATATATATATATATATATATATATATATATATATATTATACATCTTCGCTAAAGCAATAGCTGAAAAATAATGGATACAAAGTAATAGAAGGAAAAAGAGATATGAACTGGAATAATTCCAAATATCACCAGTTTTAAAGGTTTGAATATGGAAAATCCTAAAACTGGCTATAACATATGATGAAGAGATTTATTACCACTTCCTCAAATATTATAACGTTATTTCCTTATCCACACTGTTTTTCTCTTATAGAAACGTTAGAAAGCCTTCCTTAAGGAGAGCAAACGTGTTGTCTCAACAATCTTCTCCACTTAGTCTTGATCGATATAATATATATATATATATATATATATATATATATATATATATATATATATATATATATATGTGAAGTAATATAGTCTTAAAGTGTGCTATATTTATGGGATAAAGTGCTCAATATCAGAGATAGAGCGTGTGTAAATACAAAACATACAAGTTAACATACAAGTCAACACTTTCCGTATATATATAAATAGCCGAGAAAAACAACAGCACACGTGGCCTGACGATTGCATATAGCATGAAACATACTGTCGCCTCTATGTGTTGACTTCTATTTTCACTTTTATATATATATATATATATATATATATATATAAATATATATATATATATATGTTATCAGAAATATCATACATATATTGTGTTTCATTACACACACACACACATATATATATATATATATATATATATATATATATATATATATATATTCTGATAGAGTGATTCATGCTATTAATGCTAGAATTCATAAATAGAATTTTTATTGTTTAGAAATTAAATAGCAAATTGTAAAAATGCTGTCATACTGATTAGAAAACACAACCTCCTTCCGTAACATATTAGAGCTTTCGATCGTTCAATAAAGCAGCAATAATAACCTGTATTTTGGAGTTATCATTTCCAATGTCCATACTTTTCGAGAAAAGTAGAAGTAGCAATGTACAAACAGATAATGTGACATATTTTTTCAAACAACTTTATGACATCATATCAGGAAAGTAACTGAATATGATAAAATTAACACCCATAAACAAAATCTTGTAGACTTAATCACCATCACAAACATATATAAATACCTACATCCACGTACACACATTGATACACATGAGTGAATATCATTAAATCTGACTAGTCTTAAACTTTCTGTCTGGTTTTCGATATACATTCTTATTATTAGCAGCTGAACTATACTCATTGAAGAAATAGACTTTATTTACACTCCGAACATGTGGATTATTTTCATCGTTTTTGTTGATGTTGAATTCTCCGGATTTCATCAGGTATATGTCGATACGTTTAAAATACTGTGGATTTTTAATTTAAATCCTTATTTAATATAAGAGGAGGTTGTTTAGTTATTATGTTAGAACTGTTCATTTATTTACCGGGCATATAACTCATTAATACCGGAGAACACAACGGCCGAAACACTGTGGTGACAATAAATATATGGACAACTGACCGCATGTAAATAACATAAATAGTTTCTCATTTTCCCGCAAAATCTGATAGAATAGGAAACATTATTTTTAGAAAATATTGTTTTGTATAAAATAAATGATTCCCTCCTTAGTCTGCGGATATATTGATCTAGTTTTTCTCTCCTCAGATAGATCGATAGATAGATACGTGTGTAATATTATCCACTTTTATATGTTAGTCAATTCTGCGTTATTTCATGACTTACTTTTTTTCTGATTTGAGGCAAATCAAACAAAATTGTAAGTTGAAATTTCCGAAAACAAATTTAGCTAAAATTCTGCATAATTTTCTATTTAATAATCAAATTTTTTCTGTCTCCAGAATTATTAATTGTTCATGCAGACAATAATTAAGGCTAAGTAGAATGAAATGCATAAATTCAGACGAAGACAAGACGAAAAGTCTGTATACTGAATTCAAATGTAGTTGAGGCCAAGTTACAACTATGAATATTAATTTCTTTTGTTTCGATAAAGACAACTGTTTTCATTTAAAAGATATTAAGATTATTACATTCAACATAGTATAGTTTTATAAACATATTTGCATAATAATACACACGTAATATAATTTTTTACGATATCCTTTGCAAAATATACATTGTCATGTGAATGACTTTGCTCACCGCATGAAAAGATTTGTCTTTTTAGCATATATGAACATATGGAAATTTGATTTTTTATTTTTATATTATTTAGATCAATAAGCAAATAAATTAATAAATGAAACTGAAATATATATATATATATATATATATATATATATATATATATATATATATATATATATATATATAATTATTTGAAAGATTTCACTTAAATGCAATTTTCTTGCAAAGCAAATGTTAGAACAACCAGAACTCTAATGATAATTAAAATGATTTAAAACAGAATTACATGCACAATATCAAAGAACCAGGTCATCGCTAAGGGTCATTTTATTGGAGCATGATTTATTTAAACCTCGAACATAGAAGCAGTGTTTATCTTGGTTGTTAAAGCAACCAGTATCATTATTGCGATTTCGAACAAGCTCTCTGATGTCTTGCGGGAGCAGAGAGTAGATTCTTATAAGTTGGTTATTAACTGGAAAATACCACGAATCAATTAGCCATTAAGATTTCTACTGTCAAGCAAGTAATTTACGAGTAGAAGAGAAGTTTTAAAAATACACACAGATCAGGACATCCTATCAATTTATGCCCCAGAAGAGAAAACAAAATGCTTAAAGCATTTTTTGAAAAGCATAAAATATTAAAATGCGTCATTCAAATAACTCTTTCCAGTATTCATGCTTAAGTACATGCATCTATGATTAGGAAAAAAAACTGCATAAGATTAATGTGCACAGGAGGAGCGCAAATAAGAAACACTATATATCAAATAAAACTTCAAATCATGAGTACTCTTTTCTAGACTATACTTTGGGGAAAACTCTGGCATATGGAAAAGTTTGTTTTGGACAGCCGATTCAGAATTGAATTACTGATTACGTTTGACAGCATTTCAGCAGCAGTATCTTATATTAAGCTTCGTTCATTAGAAAAATGACATAATTCTTTTTCCTGCGATAGAGACTGATGAGTTCAACGTCATAACATTCCCTATGGATTCATCTGTCGGAAAATTCAAGTTGAAGTGGATGTATACAATGCAATATTACAATTATCTCAATTATGCCTGTAAATTAACCATGGAATGACACTTGAGAAAGAGTTTGAGCCTTCTAGATTGTGTTTGTTATACTGTGAGGTGATTGGAAGATAAGTATATATATATATATATATATATATATATATACATATGCACAATTGTGTGTGTGAGTGTATGTATGTATGTATATGTGTATGTGTCTCACAGCCATATGGGCTATTTATAAGATTTTCTTTTTATCATATTAGAGTTCCGCTCTGATATCATTTGATATTTTTAAGTTAGTATTATTTTCGATGTATACGTAGAAAAAATCGGGTGCTGAAATGTTATCGAAATATTTTCTGCTGTGTTTGCATTAATCAGATTTCTGAGAGCGTGTCAGGCGAAGACCTCATCAGCAACACCGCGCTAAATCTTCTTCTTCACGTCAAGAGTTATTTGTCCTGGATCATAC
>OZ010571.1:118125620-118153120 GCA_963932145.1 Acanthosepion lycidas
TTATTGAAATTGTTTGCTCTGGATTTACATTGAGATCTCTGGATTTTATCCTCCTTAGGTCTACCCATACGGATTACCTAGTTTTTCATAAACCAATATATATATATATATATATATATATATATATATATATATATATATATATATATATATATATATATATATATATATGTATGTATGTGTGTGTGTATAAATATAAATAATATATATATATATATATGTGTGTGTGTATATAAATATAAATAAATATATATATATATATATATATATATATATATATATATATATATATATATATGTATAATTATTTATATATTATATGCGCGGTACTTATTAGAAAGTGCTCAATATCAGAGATAGAGCTAACATATATGGTTGGATAGATGTGAGCTTGTGACCCTGGGTGTCACGCTTTAGCGATCGTCAGACAAACTGATTCATTTTTTAAAAAAATTGGGTTTATGTAGATTGTGTGTAATTGGTGTTATTGTGGAAGTGGTGGGGGAAACTTCGTCGTTTTTTCATCGTACTGACGGAAACATCGATGTATGCAGACACATATACATACTTGGTCGTCAGTCGGGACTCATACATATATAAACATATATGGGCAGTTTCGGATATGACATATGTATGTATACGGGTGGTGTTGTGTCTATACATACGCATTTGTATGTTGAAATTTAAAGATTGGAAGTGTGGCGGAAATGTCTCGTGAATGTATACATGTCATATATTTTATATTTCCGCTGAATAATATTTCCTCGCATGTATGTATATACGTGTGGTGGGGTTTGTGTGAAATTATGATAGGTAAAAATTATTATTATTTATTTTTAAATTTTGAAAAAAAATGCCGGTTTATTTGTTATATTTAAAGCTGGTTATTTGGTTGTTTTTGACTGTGTATATGTAACAGGTAGAAATTTGTAATCCTTATTGGTTATTTATATGGTGATGTTTAATATTTAATATGCTGGGTAAGAGGGTAGTTTGATTTAATAACGGGTATATATGATATGATGTCATAGTAATGTTGCAAGGGATTGGAGGCAATGATAATATAATTAGCTAATAGTTATTGTAAATTGGTAGAAATTGTAGATTAGTAGAAATGATTAGTAACGGTGGTGGGAGAATGATGAAACCATGAATTTAGTTATGGTGGTGGTAGGTAAGAAGTGGTTGTTGGTGTTTTATTTTATTTTATTTTGTTATATGTACTCATTTATTTTGGTATAAATGCTGATAATAGGTATTCTGTGTAAAATTATGGTAGTTGAAGATTGCTATAATATTTTAATTTTTAATTTTTAGTTTACAAAAATATCATTGGTTATTATATTAAAGCTCGCTATTTCCTTGTTTATTTGTGACTGTGTATATGTGGCTGGTAGAAATTTCAGTTTGTAATCCTTACTGGTTATTTTTATGGTGGTATTAAATATGCTGGGGGACGGGGTAGTATACGTTAATAATTATGGCATGATTATATGGTAATGTTAGATATGGTGTGATAGTAATATGTAAGGTGGATGGTGGCAATAATAATATAAGTGGTTAATATTTATTGTAAATTGTGAGTAGTGATTAGTAATGTTGGTGGGAGAATAATAAAACCTATAAATGTAATTATTGTGGTGCTAGCTTGAACTAAAGGGTGGTTGTTGGTGTTTTATTTTATTTTATATTTATTTGTTTATTTTTATTTATTATGAATCCTGGTAATGGGTGTTTATTCTCATGGCTATATATGGAAATTATATCTGATCTTATTGTTTCAAGGTGTTAAATATGCTGGGGGAGTAATATGCGTTAAAGATTGTAGAGGATTTATAATATTAGTTGTGATGTGTAAGTGATGGTGCTGGGTGTTGGTGGTAATGATAATATTATTAGATAATAGTTATTGTAAAGTAATAAAAGTGATTACTAATGGTTGTGCAATGGTAATAATGATAGGTGCAATTATTTTGATGGTATCTTGAAATTAAATTGTGATTGTTGGTGGTTTGTCTATTTTATCCGTTTGGTATGAATTCGGATAATAGGTACTTGTTCTCATGCCTACATTTGGAGATTATCTCTGATTTTTTGTTTAGTAGTTTAAAGCTGGAATCGACGTTTTCATCCCATCAAGGAAATATAGGGTCATGTCGAGCTCCTCCCCCTGGTTCTCGGCTGCTTGCTCAGCCGCCATCGCCCATAGGAACCACTACTTCCACCTATTCCGTAGCGACATGTCTGACTGCAATAGACGTCTCTTTGCCTCTGCCCGTAACGAATGTAAGCGTGTCCTCAACGATGCTAAGTCACTATTTGCGGCTTGGATGAAGGAAAGTATTGCATCTCGCAAATTTGGCTCAAAAGATTATTGGCGTCTCTGCAAGAGCGTATTGAACAATTGAAAACCCTCTATAACTCCTTTATTCAACCAGTTCGAAGTCCTGATCTCCTCTACCGACAAGGCTGAATGCTTTGCTCGGAAATTTTCATTCAACTCGACGCTCGACTCTTCCGGTGTACCCATACCCGACTTCCCTCTTTGGTACTGGGCGTTATCTCCAATTGAGACCCCAACAAGGCTAGAGGTGGAGACGGGATACCAGCCATTGTCTTGAAGAAATGCGCGTCTGAACTGGCGTCCGCCCTTTCTAAACTATACAACTACTGCTTCAAGGAATCTTGTTTTCCTGACTGCTGGAAGTCCTCTTCGATCGTTCCTGTCTTCAAGAACTCCGGCGACCCCTCTGACCCTTCCAACTACCGTCCCATCAGTCTCCTTCCCCTCTTCGGCAAAGTCTTCGAATCCCTAATCAATACCGGGGTGGTTAACCACCTCACATCCCATAATCTGCTCTCAGACAAGCAATATAGTTTCCGCTTTGCCCGATCTACAGACGATGTGCATATGGCCATCACTGAAACAGTCTACCGAGCTCTTCAAAATAACGGGGAAGCCCGAGCCGTGGCACTAGACATCTCCAAAGCATTTGATAGGGTTTGGCATGCCGGCCTTCTTCGCAAGCTCCAGGGTTATGGCATTACGGGTCGATTATATAACCTAATACGATAATTCCTGTGAAACCGTAAATTGAATGTCGTTCTCAATGGATTCTCCTCCAGTTCCTATCCCACGAACGCAGGTGTTCCTCAAGGCTCCATTCTAGGTCCCACTCTATTCCTTATCTACATAAATGACCTTCCTGACCCAATAACTTCCCAAGTTGGCATCTACGCGGATGACACCACAATTTATTCCTGCCTTAAAAACAAATCTAGTCTCGCTGACAAAACTCGCCTGGCCGTGGGTCTCGAAAAATCGATTGTGAACTGGGGCATGAATTGGCTGGTCAACTTCAACGCTTCTAAGTCAAAACTGCTCTCTATTAATCACCACAGAGATCCTTCCCTTCCCTCCATTAGAATGTCTGAAGCTCAACTTCTCGAGAGCTTCTCGGTCTCACGTTGTCTGCTGACCTGAGATTGAATAAATACATTGAATCAATTGCTTCGTCCACTGCAAGGAAAGTGGGCTCCCTGAGCCGCGCCAGGAAGTTTTTCTCCCCGGAGTCGATCCTCCAGATCTACAAATCAACAATTCGCCCTGGCATGGAGTATGTCTGCCATATAGTGTCTGGTGCACCTTCTGTTTGCCTCGGGGTTCTTGCTAGGCTCCACAGGCGGATATGCAATGTAGTTGACCCTGCCCTGGCGTCTCGTCTACAGTCACTTTCTCACAGACGCTTACATACATGAACTTTCATAATTTTAAAAACATCGGTATACATATAACAATAACTTCCATTGTTAATCACTACAAAATTTTTGAAAACACTATACTTTATATTTATGTGTGAATATGCGTCAGTGTCTTCACGCTTCTGTGTATTTGTTATGCACAACATGAAATATAACAATGTTTGTATATTTTAAGCTACCATATGTGCGTCTCAATGATGTGATCAGGTGTGTATACAAATATAAATGGTTATATTAGTACATCTTTTTATTTAAGATTATGTGAACCATATTTATGCAATTATCGTTCTTTGCTGCAGACGTTATTTAAAATATACTATATATACACATAGATAGATAAATAGACAGATGTGTGAGTGTATTTGTATATCAAAATCAAAAATGAAACATCTTTCCATATACATATCATTATTTTTCTTTATGTAAGAATACCTTTATTTGTAAGCAATTTTGCATATAGCACTATATGTATATATAGTATATGCAACTCTGAATGTGAAAACTAATTTTGATGTTCAAAGTGCGCGGTCTGCCGCAATACGCACAATGTAAAATAATTGAAGGGGTTGTCTGCACAAATGCCCGTACGTTTAGCCAGCGTCCTCAGCTTGCTTCACCCTATTTGGTCTAATCTTTCGCAAGTTCATCGGGTAGAATTAGGACAACGATGCACTTTGAACAGAAGAACATCATTAAAATAACAAGGTGAAATATCAAAGAACGTACACGCTCACCTGTATCTCTGAGTGCAAGTATGTCCGGTTCACACCGGTGAGATGCAACAACATTCAGAGGCCAGGTTCTCTCTCAACAGCGAACAGGGTGTCATTGAAAGATTAATTATTTGCATCTAGCTGCGTTTTTATCAACACATTAGCTATCTTTATCCTCTTTATAATGACCTCTTCTTGAACTATTTTCTGTAGCCAAATGTCATTGCCATCACTTTTGCATTTTCATTTCTTTATCAGCCCGACTTTCTCGCTTCATAACATACCAAGTCATTTTGTACTTTTTCTAAAATTAATAGACATTCTTCTCATACTCTGTCACCTTCTTTCTCCTTATATCTTCTTTGTCTGATTCCAACTCTCTTGATGATATTCTTCTTCTGTATGTCATGTTTCTTCAAGATTTAGGTGAACATGATTCTTCACAACCTCCTGTTTTTAATATGTTCTTATTTTACTTTGTTGCTCTTTCTCATCCTTGTTATGTCAATCATATTCACAAGCTCGTTATGTCGGTTATTCATTGATTTCCCCGGTCTCTCTTGCATTCAATATATACTGTGAGTGTCATATTTTATAAACCACTTTACCTTGTTATGTGTATCTGATAGTTTAAATGACACTTTCTGCATCTATGTATAAGTGTGTTTTTGTATTCATTTTTTTCTTAAAGCTTCCACGTTACTCACGTGTTCAGTCGATAGTAATCCCAGTATCATTACGTAAAATCTTATTACTGATGCATCACGGATTTCTTCATCTGTGAGTCGATTGTCTCACTCTGCTATAGTAGACTGTCCAACATTCTTTGAAGACTGGTGTTACGCCAGAATTCCATACTCTTTTATTTGATCCATCATAATTTGCTTAGTATAAGGCATGTATAGTTCACTATTCCAATACGACAACGGATTTCACTGTCAGATTTTCTGTTTTATATTTAAATACTCCCCACATCTTTCAATTTACCTACTTTATTAAATTTCCTTAATTTTAGGTCCTCTTTTATGCCTAATTTGTATTCTCATAAAAAATTAAAGTTTATCTTTATTCACAAATATTGTACTTCATTGTTTTCTTTTTTTTCTTTTCATTCTTTTGTATTGTTACTCTTCTTTTCAGCTGATGCGATTCAAAACTTTTATCAAAATTAATATTCATTCTCTTCCTGTTTCTATTTTGAAATGCACAACACACAAATTTGTCGCTCGTTTCTTCTTTCTCGATTAAAATATTTATAATTTCTATGCAACCTTATCGGTTCTGTAATAATTAAAATTTTAAAAGTCAGAGGCCGAATATATTCCAATATTTTTCCTTCGAAAATATCATCAAAAATATTTTTCAGTACTTAAAATTGGGTATATTTGTTAAGGACCAATTCAGTGTTACATTTATTTCAACCTTTCGTTTTGCTTCCATTTTTATAGATGAAATAGGTTTATATGTCTTGTTCTCCTTTTTGCATTCATCGTTTTTCAAGTTTATGAAATATTAAAATTCGATCTTGTTATGATTCAAAGGATTTTTCCAATCAATATGAATTTCTTTGTTGGTATTGCATAGGATTTGAACAGGGACACCGAAGAGACCATTACGAAAATCAATAAAGAGTAAGATTCTTCAGTTAATCTTTAGAAATGGCACTGACCTTGAATAGGAAAAGAAGAAATACTCTTCAGTAAATAAAATAAAATTCTTGTCCACTGAAATTTAAAGTATGCTTCAGAAGACTATAGATGCCAAAAATGATTATATAAACATGAGCATGGTGGCGTGATGGATTATTCCATTCACGAAAGGATTCGATTTTGTTTTACCTTTTCTAAGCAAATTCATAACAGGGAAAAATATTATGGTTTTAAAATGTTCCAGGGAAGATTAAGTGGGAATCAGTTATTAAGAATATTTTCTGGGTGTACACACAACCCGCAAAATGCACTGTGTTCAATCCCAAATCCTAAGCCGATACGATCAAACTTGGAGAGAAAAGAAACGAACCGACGCTGTAGTTCTCTCCCAGCCTCTCTTTCTCTCTCTGATGATGGAACTAGATTTTTATCGGTCTCAAGAATTAAATTATTACCATGATTTTCTGAAGTATCCGATTTTTTAATTTTATATATTTATATATATATATATATATATATATATATATATATATATATATATATATATATATATATATATATATATATATATATATATATATAATTAACAAATCAATTCCATAGGAGTTTTTTATTACCTTGGCGATAAAATTACTAAGAATAATTATATATAGCAAAATATAATAATTAGCAATATACTAAAGATATAATAATTAGCAATATACTAAAATTGAGTTAAATGAATTATTCGTTTTAACGTATGTTTGAGAAATATCAGCAAAATATACTTTAAGTAAATTTGGACAGTTCACTGTTAAATTAAATATTTAAAGATAACAGGAAGTAGCAAACGACAATCAATAGAATTTCGAATTTAATAATGACTGAGATAGGGAAAACTAGGGAATATAAAGAAAAATGTGTTTAAATATATCTATCTATCTATCTATCTATCTATCTATCTATCTAGATAGATAGATAGATAGATAGATAGATAGATAGATAGATAGATAGATAGATAGATAGATAAAGTTTGGGCAGTGAAACCAACATTCTTAGTGGCTGTCAGTATCAACGCGTAAATGTTATCTTTGAAAGAAAACTGAATAGCTAGACAGGCTGGGTTCTCTAGACTTGGATGGCAACTGGTCAAGAAGAAGGACAACTCCGAATTCACAACTGCAGAGGGTCGTTTGGCCACCCCTGGCATGTAGTTCACCAAATCTCTGCATTCGGCCCTTCAAAAAGTGTAGTTGGTTCTACACAAAACCTGCACTACTATAATCAAATCTCACGTGCTGGTGTCGGGCTGTTAGTTTCTGCTTGACCCTCGTATGTCGAATTCGACGGGAGAGTCGCGAGTGTATGTATATATATATATATATATATATATATATATATATATATAGAGAGAGAGAGAGAGAGAGAGAGAGAGAGATAGATAGATAGATAGATAGATAGATAGATAGATAGATAGATAGATAGATAGATAGATAGATGTGTGTGTGTGTTTATAAAATCATCCAACCGAAAGTCTACCTGAATTCAAGGACCTTATATTTACTACGGCTACATTATCACTAACTCAACATATTGTTGCAGCACCTTCTTTCGATGCTACCAGGTTAGTTGACAATCTCTTACCAGGTGCAGTCTCTATAAAAAAAATACTCCTGCAGAAATTATAGTAAAACGAAACATTAAAGCATTTACTGCATCAGATACATAACATATATAAAACCAATTAATTCTCAGGGTAGCGTATCATTAAACATCACATTTCACCATTTGACTGCAACACTCGTGAATAACTTACAACATTATTACCCACAACTTCAAATCTAAATTTAAAAAAAAACAATCAATTTAGTCTACCTATTTTATCGATCCAAATCTGTGGCTCTTTTATGTTTTTTTATGCTAATGTCGACATTGTAGATGAAACGTAATATCATCTGTCATTAATATAATTTTGTATAATAAATTAAATATAAATAAAATTGTTGAATTTTTCTATATGATTCCATTCTTGTTTTATGCATACTGATTTTTATCCTAAAAATGCAAGACATAAACCAATCAAAGTAGAGGATTATTTTTAAAATGGTTTTAACAGCAGAGGTATAAAACATGAATCAAAGTTTCTTGGTAAATTATGAGCATGAGATCGGCGGAAGACGATTGTCTTCTGGCGTGAAGATATTAATGATTAGTGTTCAAGGAAACATCCATGCTGCGGTCTGTTCCGCAGAGTAATTCTTCTTGGAAACAACCTGTCGCAATGAATCTTCCTTCTGAGATTTGGAATTAGAAGAAAATAGTGGAGTTTCATGTAAAGGTCTGAACCAAAGAAATGAAATTATATGTAATGGAAATAGCGACAGAATAGCGAGAAATGTTACTTGCGCGGAGGGAGGCTGAAAGAGCGTTTAAATTATTTTGAACTGTATTAATCATGGAAGCCTTGTTGTTCTGCAATGTTCTCCCAACGTAATACATATAGAAATTTAAAACACGTCCCAAGCAATATTTTTAGCGAAATTCATGATTTGGTGAAAAGCATGTTTCATTTGGAAACAGATGCGGAGTAATTTGTATCGTAAAGAGAACACGGTTTCGTTACATTCACTTACACGCAAATACCTTTTGAAATAAATAGATCATTCTATGTATGTGCTGAGTAGAAGTAGAGTTATACATGGTTGACAATCAATCCACCGCAGAAAAAATGGGAAAAATATCCTCCTTGTCAATTATGTGTCGAAAATGGTCGTCCAAGCACTCATCACATACGGCACTTAATATATGAGAGAAACAGATTATTAATTTTGCTTAAAATGCTCCCTAATTACAAATGTTAATAACTGTTTTAAATAACGTTTCCATCCCAAAACCGTGTAAACTTTCATTTTTCCATTTATAATGCAATTTAATATAATTTGAAGAACTGATAAAGACAATCAAATCCAAGGAATTATTCTAATCATAAATATTTCAAGAAATAATTAAGTAATTTACAAATTTCTCATCACAATTTTATTCCTTATGTTTGCAAGAACTTTCAAATATCTCTAAATGATTCTAAATATATATTTTATTTATACTATTTAAAATTTTATTTTTGTTTAGATATTCGATCCATGGTATTCTAAGTAACATTATGTAGAACAAGAACTCTAAATTCAAAATAAACTATTGCATCTTCTTAGTAAGGATAACCGTAAAAATAACCGTAAAAAGTGAATGAAAGTATAGAACATTAATATTTTATTGATGGCACAATCTTGTCGGAATATAAACGGACAACTAATTTTTTGCTTAAATATTTCCAAAAATATAATTTAACAAGATGTTATAGAAGTAGATCTTGGTGTTTTGTAGTAATATAAAAAAAAAATTCTCTTGCGGTAAAATGTCATTTGCAAATCTCAGAAAAAAACCTTCAATAAACCAAAAAAAGTTTCTACGTAATATTCCGTATACGAAGCAGCCAGCTTACACTTTAAACGCGTGTCTTTCACTTCCTACTCAACGCAAATGTTGGTTGAATCACTTGAAAAATTGCAATTAGAGTGTGATTTCGATTTTGTTCAGACGAGGAACTCTGGGGTAGGTAAGCAATGTAGAACGGAATCTATGAAAGGAATCTTTTTTTTTATTAGCTACTGCTCAGCAAAAAGTTTAATTTCGATTGTAAAGACGCCTTAAGATACACATATATGCAGAATTAGAGCTCAATTGACCATCTGCAGTAATTTAGTTCTTATAATTTCAATAAGCCTTTCGAAACATCGACCATCATTACGTCAAAATATACTTTTATAAGACAGTTAAGTTATTCTCACTGAAACCGTCGATTATCTCCAAAATATCCTTTTCATTTGTTTACAATAAAATTACACATTTTTAAGCATTTCACCCTAAACAGGGCGAGAGTGCCACTAGTAAGCAACGGTCTACAGAGCGTGAAAGTAAGGGACTTGTCTGGGTAGAGGTGGGTTTGAGGAAAAAATAAAAAGAAGAAGGGAGAATGATTAAAATAAGAACGATGATCAAGGCATTAGAAGATGTTGATTGACATTAGATTTAAATTTTTTAAGATCATAGTTATCATGGAAGCAAGTAAGAGCAATCGAGTTCCACTGTCGGGAAGTCCGAGTGAAGAAGCAGTTGGAGTAGAACAGGCGGTTACATTTAACTGTTTTGATAGTAAAATTCTGGGAACGATATACGATATGTAACAGTTAACTTCCTGCAGTCGGGACAACTGTGAAAATAGCTCGTCAAAGCAGATGCCATGAAAACATTTATATATATAAGACAGAGCAAAGCCACATTAAGTCGGTGAGAAAGTGACTGGAAACGATACCCCAAGTCAGGACAGATCACACTGCATATCCGTCTTTGGATTTTGTAGCGAAGCTCGGGATGAAAACCGGGTGCACGAGATCATATACCGCGACAGTATTCCACGAATGGATGAATGGTTGCGTAGCGTGACAAGAATCAGGCATGGAGCAAAATGACAGAAGGGAAGCTTACAGGGAAAACACGTAGAACAATCAAACACTTTCGCGAGAGATTGAATGATTGAAGATTTATTGGTTTGCATAAGAGCGAGGTCAGTTTTAAGCCATGTTATATGGTGAGCGTTAAAGTCACCGATCACGAATGTTTGCAAACGGATGTAGAGAGACGGCATTGTCTATATTATCAGGAATGCTATCGAGTACACAACAGTCTTGAGAGGAAGGGTTACGTTAGGGAAAGAAGAGAATAGCTTACTGAATTGATGAAAGATAGACGGCGACACATTTAAGAAGAGTCTGGAGATTCCAAAGAGAGGTTCTCAATCCAGCGAGACATGATCGCGTACATAAATCTCCAAGTCATGCCTTTGGATATTAGAGTCATTTGTAAGGAAATGTTGAAGGGTTTAGTTGTTTTTATAGCTGGTTTAGTTTTATAATTTTGGTTGCTCTTGGTCATATTAAATGACGTTGGTAAGGAAAAGGCTAAAAGTAATGGAAGCAGCCCATAATCAAATGTGTCATGAGCAGAAAGGAATTAGCGCAGATTGCAAAATAATATGTGGTCTCGGGGTTGCTCACCGGAGGGGCATACAGGGATACTCATGATTCTTTTCTTAAATAGTTATTTATATTTTTAACTTGCCATATGCCACCAGGACGTATGTGAACAAAACTCTCCACAGCTTCCTTTTCATTACTAACTCTGTCATTAATGGTGTGGTCTCCTGTTGCATTTCTCAATGATTGAAGTTCAAATTTTTCTTAGACTTGGAGCTGGTAAAAATTGATGACGTACCTATCCCAATGGCATCTCTATAAAAATGGTTGGATGAAAATTAGTTATTTGTTTCTTTTTCTGCACCCACAATGTGTACGCGACGCACGTGCAATCTATTCAGCTTAATGAGGGTAAGTCCAAGAATATTGGAGTAATGTCGGTATTGTGTTTTACGCCACTATACATTTTTGAGTTTTATTTGAACTGAAATCCCGACCATTTTTGTCCAGAGCAGGCAATCAAATGTCTTGTTCAGGAAAGTTTAGTTTGTTCTCTTTTGAGTTCCAACATGAAGAAGAGATTCAGAACTCAATATACTCATTATTCATTAACCGAAATCTGTTGTGAAGCTGATGATGTTCATTGGGAATCAGTTTTGATGTCCTGTCTCCATACAAGACCTGGACAATCATAGCTCTCCACTATATTCTGTCACGTGTAGCTCATAGTAAACATTGATTTTAGATATCTCTCCGAATACATGTTCTGACAACTCTATATACTATATCATTGGGTAGGTTCTATCTATATCTATATCTATATAAATCTATATATCTATATATCTATATCTATCTCTATCTATATATCTATATCTATCTATATCTATTTATATCTATATCTATCTATATTTCTATATCTATCTATATCTATCTATCTATATATCTATCTATCTATATCTATCTACATCTATATTTCTATATCTATTTATATCTATCTATCTATATATCTATATCTATCTATATATCTATATCTATCTATATCTATCTTTACATCTATCTATAAATATATCTATATATAACTATATATCTATCTATCTATCTACATATCTATATCTATATATCTATATCTATATCTCTCTCTTCCTCTCTCTCCCTCTCTCTCTTTCTCTCTCTCCCTCTCTCTCTCTCTTTCTCTCTCTCTCAAAGTACTGTGAACGACAAATTCTAAGCCATCCTTCATCATTATACGAGAAAATTTTTTTCATTTTTTTCTGATTTTAAGTGTCCGTACACTTTGCGTTTTCATTTTCTGTAAAACCTCCTCGTTGGTCACATGTTCAGTCCATACTTTCGTATTTTTTTTAGCATCCCGCTTCCGAATCACATTTATCTTTCCTGAAGTTTAATCTTCATCTATAAGGGTACTTTCCAACATTGAATGTGATATACGAGAAGTGATCTTATACTACACTTCCGTATTTATTTCATTGATTCTCACGTCGTTCACTTTTAGAACTTGCTTAGCTTTTGATAACAACTTTCGCTATACCAATAAGCCTTTGATTTTGGTCTCGCCTGTCCGTTCTCTTTTAATACCGTTTCAAGATATTCAATTCTTTACACTTGCTTCGTTTTCATACGGATCTTGGGTCGTTCCTTTCTTTTCACTTTTCTTTACTAGTTCCGTAGGAATTCTTAGTTTAATCTTGTGTCTGTTACCATTAGTAAGTCATTTGCATATATTATGTTATAAGACTTCTAATTTTCTCAGGAACACCTCACTGTGAAGACTAAATAATCTGATGAGAAAACACTTTCTACCTTTGCGCATTTACTGAATTAATTTTTTATCAATATGTAGGCTGTTCGCTCCAATATAAAGTTCTGTATGATTCTAAGACCATTCTCAAAAAATGAAGCAGCCATAGTAGTTCAAAATGTTCTTTGTGAAACACTTTATGAGACGTCACCTCGAATACATTCTTTAATTATAAAATTGCTGTTGGAGGTTTATGACAGGAAAAGCAATTCAGCAGGAAACTAATAAGTCACACTAAATTTTGAATATTCATCGAAAGTGTTAGTCCACTTATTTCATATGCCAGGTGTTTTCGCTTTTAATTGCCACTTAGAAATCTCGTTGTCTTTTAACGTAGGTCTCTTTTAAAAATCATATGGAGATTCTTGTGTCATTGTCATTGCAACCTGCATCCCAGCTGCTGACTTTTAATAATGAAAGAACTTAATAACGATAATATAAAAGACAGATATCAATCTTCTTTCAAGCAGGCAACACAGTATTTATTATCAATAATAACTAATTTGTATAGCCCGCGTTAAGTAGTTTATGAATCTTAGGGTCTTATCCTAGTCACATCACCAATTGTGACGTCCCCCCGGTGTCGCTGCGCCAAATGTGACGTCTGTCTAGCCGCGTCCGTCGTGCTATCCTGTCCTGTGACGACCAACTGACTTGGTATTGGGCGCGGCACCAAATGTGACGTGCTAACCTTTTGGTGATTCGGATGGGAATCTGGTTAGTTTCGGTATCAGCCTTGTCGTTCTCAGCTCGCCTCCAACGTCTGGTTACCGAAGTAACTGTTTTGATTTCCAGTCTAACCTACCCACGTTGTGAATTGATCTTAAGGAGACGAAATCAATCAGTCGCTGGGCCGTGATGCAAGCCGAGTTCGATCAAGGGTAACACCGCACAAGTATATGTAAAAGAAAATTAAAAAATAACTCGAAAAGTTCAAATGTGTTAAAAGAGGATAACAATATTTTATATCTGGTTGCTGAATACAGGACTGCGTCTTTCTCCCAAACCCGCTATATGGATTCGTGACACTTAGTGTTTGTTAGGCGATTCTTAACATCTTAAGTTGTTTGTTCTTTAAGAAACTGGTTCTTGGTGTATCTTCAGGCGATATTCGTAAAACTTGTTTTGGTGGTATGAGTCTAAGTCGTTCTTCAAAAATAAATTGTTCTTGGCTAGAAGTTGAGTTCGGAATTGCGTGGAATCTTTCAAGTAAGCTATCTGCGAGGCGTGTCTTCAGAGCTCTCAGCTCACTGCAACTGCTTGCCTGTCTGTCTCCAACGTCTCTCAACTGGAACTGGAACTCGAACTCGAACTGGTACTGAACTGAACTGAACTGGTTTTCACTCGCTGCGACTCTGCTTATATGGACGCCGACCAAAACCGGGATGGGCTTGTCGGGGTTTGATAATTCTAAACCCACAATCCACTTTTTTGTTTTCGGTCAGGAAAATTTGATTATTTTCCATTTCTGGAAGTATTTCGTCTACCCACCTTCTTCTGTTCTCATATTGGTATCTCACCATGTCCTCAGAGGGTGTCAACGGGTTTCCCCTCTCTCTCACGGTGGAATCTTACACCTATCCCTTAATGGGGACGCAACAGGCCTCCCGTCCTTCTTCACATAATTACCTCCGCCTAACGCTCATGCCACCATCCAGCCAATGGGCGCTCAGCGGCGTCGGTGTGGCCAGACTAGCCTCGCTTAAAAAAATCTTGCTCAAAGGAAAAAAAATTATCTTCCCTTTTATTTTTCTTTTCTTTTCTTTCTTCGAGGAGAGCTCACACCCTAGACTCTTATCTTAACCAAATCACCTGGAATTCGTCAATCAGTTTTTCGCCAGCATCAAGTGGGTGGCCATTTGGACGTATTTGCATTCTTGCATTCTTCAATTACTGATCCGATAAAAAAGTGCCGCTAACATAGCCAGCCCTGACGATAAATAGATGCTCCTCTCAATGATATTCTGCATATGGACAAAGGCTTAATCTTTCCTTCGTGGTGGTCAGCGGACACATTTGTTTTTCACGGACAGTGCGTACTTAATTACTTTTTATTTTTATCTCTTTAGAATTCTGCCGGAGTTAACTTGTCCAACTTGAAAATTCCCGTTACCATTGCCATGGGCAGATTAGACATATCTTACTCTCCGCCCCATAACATAAATCAGATTAAATTCTGTGTTTTACTTTCTCGACAATGGAAATAAAAATCTTGCCACTTTTCCTTGTCAGAAAAATAACACCACTTAGTGTCCTTTTCGGGATGGCTTCTTATCACCTAAATTTAATTCTCACCTTTCTTTTTTTTTTTCTTTTTTCTTTCTAGCGACGTAAAAAGTGTCACACCTGCTCCGCAGTAAAGAAGTTCTTTTTCAATGTGCATTAAACCATATTTTAGATGTTTGTAGAAAGTGGACAATTTTTCTCCATATTATCTTGTCTTTTTTCATATTTTCCCTCAAAGTTTCTATTTGGTTATATTTTATTGCTGATTATCACATTTTTTTTTTCATTAGTTTTATCAATTTTTGATTTACCTTTTGTTTAAATTTGCTTTGCTCGTTGTTTCTATTATTCAATTCATTTGGTGCATTTCATTTTTCTAGCTAAAAGTTATCACGTTTTGTTTTTGTTTTTGGAGAACTATTTCTTTCCTGTATCCTTTTTTTCATATGTATTTTGTCAATACACGATCAGAAAATTAATTTAAAAATCACTCAAAATAAACAGATAAAAGAAATTAAGAAACAATCCAAAATACATGCCTCTTTTACCAAGTATATAAAATTAAATTGTATCAGAATTCACCAAGTAATCTCTTCCCCAGAAATTAGCATTTTATCAAAGCTGAGTTACCGCCTTTTTATACTTAGCCAACTTGACGCGCTAACAAACGTATTTACTGCGTTATACATGTTTGATGCTTATAAAATTTAGCTTAATGTGCCAAATAGTAATACCGAAATGGAATTATAGTTATTCAATTGCGACAACCAGCTTCTATGTTATAACGCCTATGATTTTTAATTCTCTATTTGAAAACCTGTTCTAAGCCACATCTAAAACAAAGTCAAAGTTTGCCATTTGAAAATATACTATAACCTAAAACCACTAAAAAAGATATATAAGAATATATATATATATATATATATATATATATATATATATATATATATTACTAGTAATACTTTCAGAGGAATTGTTTTACACCTATAGTTATTCTCCACGTTATGCTGTCCGAAAATAGATCAAAATTACAGTATAAAAGTTATATTAATATACAATAATATTTTTTCTAATTATATTTAATTTCTAAATCACTTATATATCCCCCACCCTTCCCTCTTCGGACGCTTGTGAGATGATGTGCCTAAACTTTTGGGCGAGGATGGTTAAGGAATCGACAGCATTCAACACCCCATCCATCACTCAACAAACTGCTACAAACAAGCACTATTCTTTTTGTTTTATGTATATTTTTTCTCAAGGATATGGAAGAAAGGAAGTGACGTTTCACATACGGCTTGCCTATGCACTGAAACGAAGTTGCATATTTGTAGTGAGTAAACCTTTTTGTCTATATGATAAAATTATAATAAATAATTATCGCTCTACTTTCGGTATCGAGACCTGTTTTGGATTAATATTGTGAACGTTAGAATTTATATATCACTTTGGTCCTCATTGCATCATATATATATATATATATATATATATATATATATATGTATACAAGGTCATTTAGACGGGCTTCAACGTGGTTTATATTCTAAGGGGACGTCAACAATTTACTAATTGAGAAAACGATAATTCAAACTCACTAATGACTTCTATTCTATCGATTATCTTTGAAGACATACAAAAGTCAAAAGCACGTGACACTACCAACATACCAGTATCAGACAAACTACAATCAGAGAAATATGTAGTATATTTATCTGTAGTTACAGCAACAACAAACTTTCTTAGCATTGGTTCTTCTACTGAAGTAAGTATCACCAGATATTTCGAAAAACGGAATTTATCAAGAAAAGAATGCGTGATAGATTGATCCTGGAGTTTTCAAGAATTGACTAAGTTGTAGTAATACAAAATTGAAGCGATGAGAAATGTTCTTTCAACATAACATCAACGTGTTATGTCGATAAATCTTAGATATGCGCCTAGAAATATAACAGGGCTAACAAAACTTAAATAATTTAACTCCGAAACAAAGGGGCCGTAATTTACTCCTCAACTCTGTAGTGTTATTGGCGGTATTATTTATATTGTTGTTATATCGACCCCGAAAATACGCGAACAGATTTTTAGTGACATACTGTCTAAATTGTATACTTAAAAATGACAACATTTTATGATTGAAAATGTCAGATACAAAAGTGTCTTCTCGGGACGATACTTTTCTGTCTGAAGTTTTGATTAATAAAATGTACCCCGTTTTAAGAATAATACACACGCACACACACACACACACACATACACACACACACACATATATATATGTATATATATATGTATGTATGTATGTATGTATGTATATATATATATATATATATATATATATATATATATGTATATGTATATATATATATATATATATATATATATATATATATATATATATATATATATATATATATATATACTTATAAATATGACAATAGTTAACTTTTATTATCCCTATTCTGATTTTTCTCTCGTCAGGATTCCTGTGTGTAAAAATCATTTAATTCACAAAGATTAAAATATCCACCCCAATAATTGTAAACATTGATACACGTAAAAATATTACCTCTTCCCAGAAATATACTTTTGTAGAACCATAATAATTGATATATAAATATGTGTGTGTCCTCACGCGGGCCCGTGTGTGTGTGCCTGTGTTTGTGTGTTTTCAGCAATTGATTCATATTTTAATATTTTGTTTTTATCTTTATGGTTTCTGATAATATACATTCGTATGTTTCATTGTGGGTTTTATCGCAATTTTCTTTTCTTTGGAAGTGCCTAAGAATTTCAAAATCCATATCATTTATTAATTAAATTAAACTCGAATCCATGAATTAATATTATTAAATGACAAAAGCCCTCCAGATTTGAAACTTTGATGAAACACTAAAAATAATATCAATGAATTGAATATTATCCCTCGTCTTTTGATAATATTGTTTCAAGAGCTCCTGATAGCCGAATATACGATGTGTATAATCTGTTGTCGATTAAATCTGTTTTCCACTGAAGAATAGGACTGAAATATTCTCACTATCTCTCTGCTTTTATTTTTCAAAATTTAATCCAATGTTTTCAAACTTTTTACACTGCTTAAAAATATATTTATATTTCACCTGATAGGTGATCTGTACAAAAAATATTATCGTTAATAATATATTCCCTAATATTATCACTGTTATCCTATTATTTTTAATACGTCATAGAGGATGTAAGTAGTTATCTATCTCCAATCATCTTCTTGTCTGTAAATTGTCATGTATTCATGGGAAAACTTTGGAGTTGTTTCCCTTTGTCTTACCTACAGTTTTTATTGAGTATTTTCCGGCTCATAGTCACATATATTTAGAGAGCTTACTCCAATATGGTATTTATTTTATAGGGTTAGTGTAGATAGCCTTTCTAAAAGGCATTTTGATAAAAGCAACAGAATTTGAACTCGTCTTACTGATTCATTTTTTTTCTGAATTTTCTTTCATTACTCTCACATCCTTAGAAATCTTTGATTTTCCATAAAAGTACATTTTGTTTTGTCGTTAAATTGAATTAGGAGGGTTTACGTTTAAGTATCTTTATATAAAATGATTGTTTTTATTTATCTTATGAAAAATTTTATATCCTTTTGGATTTTTTAATTTTAATAACTGGCATATTTTAAAATTTTAACTTTCGGTATATGAATTTTTAATTTTGAAAAGTAAAAACAGAAATTATTTGTGATATTTACCTACAAGCTACTACGAATGTTTGAAATATTGAAATGCGAATGATTGAAATATCGTTAATAGTATTTACTTATTGAACGTTGCACCTGATTCGCATATATAATCTGAAGTTGATATCGTTATCGTATTTAAGAGTAGAAAAAATGTCACCTTAAAAAATTAACTTATTCGCGATATCCAAATGAAGCATTAAATATTATTTACCTCATTGCTTATATTAGTAGGGTTGGTGTGTGGTTTCCATATACGTTTAAAAAACAAAATTAAACTCGATAAGAGAAGTAGATGATTTTCAATAATACAGAATGCAGGTTATCATAGTATAAGAGCAAAGTAATACTGCTATTTATACTAAAATGCAAACTATGTAAAAGGACTTCATTATATATATATATATATATATATATATATATATATATATATATATATATATATATATATATGAAGAAATATAGTCTTAAGATGAGCTATATTTATGGGATGAAGTGCTCAATATCAGAGATAGAGCGTTTGTAAATATAAAAGTGAACTTAGAGGCGACAGTCTGTTTCATGCTATATGTAATCGTCAGGTGGCCTGACGATTGTATATAGCATGAAACAGACTGTCGTCCCTAAGTTTTAACTTCTAAGTTCATTTATATATATATATATATATATATATATATATATATATATATATATATAATCTCCTGAAACAAGAAAAAACTGATTGGAACAGTAACGCGGTTTCGACCTCCAACTTCTCCTCGGGTGCTTAACTTAGCGACATAATAACAGGCAACAAAAGGAGAATTTAAATTTCTTAATGCGTCATCGGAATAATGAAGGGGAGGAGAAGTGGCTAAAAAATTGATATAATTGTTTTTCCAAATTCATCAAGATCCATATAATCACAAATGTCAACTTTCTCATGTGCCATTATTCCGGACCTCTCCTTCAAAAGCTCAGCTCCACACTTGTATATTGCAATAGCCAACTTCTCCTCCTGACACAGCTTACAAGAGTTGCTATTCACTCTACTATCCTTTACTTTTCTTAAAATATTGTATTCAATGACCGAGCTTCTTTAATTTATACCCTTGTTCAAAACTGGGAAATACTCTCCTGCTGCGATAGAACTTACACGCATTTTAATTAAAATATGCTTTAAGAAAAGAAAATATTTTTCAGAAGAAATTATCAAATGACATGGAAGAGCTAAAAAAATTACATAATTACAAAAATGCTCTTGCTTCTTACTTTGATGAAATTAATACAGAAGCTAAAGAGATCCTCCACAACATTTGGCATTAGCGATAGTCAGGATACTGACTGAAAACAAGCCTTCCGGAAAGTTAAAGACCATAAAGGAGACTTCTTCAAGTGGTCATAATTCCATTTAATAAACCCTACTGAAACGGAGTTAAGTATTGTTAGCCATAAAATTATATTGGATACATGCCAGCTACTAAGGGTAGCTACGGAAGTCAACCAGTGGAAGATCACTTCTGACTGCATTTCCTGGTTTAATAACATTCCAAAGAAAAGGAATCATGTGTTTATTAAATATGGCATTAAAGAATTCTATCCATGTATAACAGAAGAAAAGTTTATTGGAAGCTTTTTTGTTTGTCAAGGACTTCGTATATTTAAATTCTGAACAGATTAAAGTCAAATATGTATTATTTCATGGCAGTGAAGCATGTATCAAGAAATCCAAAGCTGCTAACGACGATATTCCTCAAGGATCATTTTGAGTGGTCTTAGGTGTCTGAACTGATGACAAACTACATTTTCAGCAAAGTAAATTAGATATTTCACATCCACACACTACGGAATATATGCAGTGTGGGACTAAAGTTTTTATAATTGCAAAAGATAACATAAATGGTGTATGTTGCACAGAAGGATAATGCATTGTGCCGGGGTAGAATTTGAGAGTGCAAAGGCACACATTGGTTGCACTGAGGGCCAATTTAAAAAGGGGTGGTATAATCATACCTCGTCATTTAGAATACCCGAACGCAGGTTGAATATAAGTATAGCACTCTAACAATAGAGTTTTAGAGACAAAAATAAATAAATAAATAAATAAACGAAAGAAGCCCTGCCATTAAATTCTATATTTTAAGGAAAGCAAAAGATGGTAAAATGAATATCAACTCTTGTAAGATGTTGGCAATTGCAACATAAAAGGATGGCACTGACTTGATAAATGAAATATCCGAAACTATGATAAATTACTGGCACATGTTGATTTTGGTATTATAGGAACATTGATAAATTTGAAAACAACAATTATGTTATTTTTTAACCAGATCTCTTAACCCTCGTTAATTCCCGTGCCATATTAAGTTCTCTTCGATTAGGTCTTTATTCTTTCGGCGAGTTAACCATCTGGTGAGACTTTGGCGGTCGAAACCGCGGTTGTCTCAGATTCAACTTTATTTTAGGATATTAAATCGCTCTACGGGTTTGGTTTTACTAATATAATATAGATCACTTTTAAGACATGCGATATTAAACAACTATTTTAGCATATATTTAATTTGTGATATATATATATATATATATATATATATATATATATATATATATATATATATATATAATTAAGTTATAAGGAACTTGGTAAACCGAATTGGTAAATCCAAAGAGGATGAAATCCTGTGAGCTCAATGTGAGGAAAGAGCTAATATGTAATGAAAAACAAACCACTTTAAGGTACCATTACGATAATTTATTTCACCTAAATCCTTTTTTAAGGATTCAGGTTCATCAGGTAAAACTTCCAACAACGAATTGAAATTGGTGGGTAGGGTATTTTTTGTAATTTAATAGAGGGGGTTGAGAGTGGTAGTTAAACAGACAATATAAAGTATAGGGAGGGGTTAATTTTATATCTCTCTTAAGTATGTTTTATATTGGAGTAGGAGAGTTGCTTAGAAATCTTCTATGTAAACATTGACAAACTATCATCACTGTCGTGTCCTTATATTGTTTAATATGTTGTAATTGATATCTTTGATAACGGCTTAAGTAAGCCGAAAGCTTAGATTGTATTAAAAAATATGGATCACTACTGTGAATTTCTTTCTTCTTTTAACGATAATGTTATTAAACTTATCAGAAGTTACGAAAAAAATTTACATAAAATAAATAGACAGCACTTGTATTATTATTTAATGAAACGTATATATATATATATATATATATATATATATATATATATATATATATATATATATATATATATATATATATATATATGGTGGGGGTAAAAAGAGTACTCTTTGCAATGGTTCCTCTGGTGAAAAACTTCGCTTAATACTTTTCATTGGAACATTTGAAAGTGGCAATATAAAAACAAAAAAACACACGAAGTTAGATCATAAAAATGTCATGATATCGCAACAGGATAAGTACTGATTTCATGTTTCTTCGATGAGCAGGCAATGATTTTTAAATGTATAGTATTTATACAGAATACGAGGGTTGCTATGGCTGGATGTGCCGTTGGAGTAAAGTATAACGGCTCATAATTTGAGGGCGGAGAACTGAGTTTCAATTCCAGTGGCATTGTTTATATTTACTTATATGCACAAATGACCTGGGGAAAGTTATGAATCTAGCTCCTCTACCCAGCTACATTCAAGAAAATTGTCAAAATGGCGCACTCATTTGGCTCTGATGGAATTGTCATGTTCCGCCTTTTCATACTGTGTGTCATAATTTAGGGCTATATATTTGCATTCCTGTGTAAGTTTCTTGGTGGATTCCACGTTCGCCCAATAATAGTGATTTTCTAGGCTCTTCTTATATGTGGCACAAGGCCGGAAGTATGGAGCACTCTGTGAGGATCGAACTCACTACTCAGTCATAATATATTCTAGCGAGACAAGGTTGTTAACTATTACACCACGCCGAGGTGCCCTTTTCGCCCAATAATAATTATAATGATATCAGCAGAGTTTTATATTTGATAGCAAGGAACTTCTTCTTCTTCTTCTTCTTCTTCTTCTTTTTCTTCTTCTTCTTCTTCTTCTTCTTCTTCTTCTTCTTCTATGTTTCGTATCTCCTCAAATGCTGTGGGTCATGGATCTCCACAATTTACTGACCTTTGTATATCTTGATATTTTTTTAAACTTTTTGTTATTGCTCCTAAACTTTGTTCTGCGACTTTGTTCTGCTTGAGCTAACTTGATAGATTATGCGTTATTTTCCTCTCTCGCTCTTTTTAGTCTTTACTGCCTGCATCAAATTTTCGTAACCGTCTGTCCTCATGATAGGTCCTAGACATTTTAACTGTCTCTACTTGATATTAAGTATAAATGAGCTTTTTGTTTCGATTTTCTCTAAAACTTAGTCGTTACTCATGGGATCAGTCCATGGTTTCCGCAAATTCCTTCTACATAAATATATTTTATTTCTTTAAGTCTCTGTTTCATCTGTGAGGATAATTTTCTGCATTCACTGCCATAATCTTGGACATATATTACGTAACAGTCAAATATTCTTTTCTTTGAATCTAATGAAATTTTCGTAACTACATAATGACGGTTTAAATAAACAAAAACTGTTTTACTATACAAAGAAACTCAATTAAAGACAAAAGGAGATTAAAAACGCAACTGTCAGTTTTATGTTCACTGATTTTCGTTCCGGTCGATTGCATAACTACCAGGTGGGGACTTTTAGGAGAATAGGCGTTTCCAAAGACATTACTCAGTAGATAGGTAGCTTTAGAGGAACTCATTCTCATACATTCAGTTTGAAATCTATATAAACATTATCTTCAGGAACCTGGTGTAATTGTAGAATTTTAAAATGCTTAATATTAATTTCGGGTTTTGTCCACTGTTTTCACATCACTATTTGCAAGTCTCTACTATTATTAAAATTAAGTCTCTACTATTATTAAAATTAAGTCTCTACTATTATTAAAATTAAGTCTCTACTATTATTAAAATTAAGTCTTCGTACTATGGCCTAACCCCTTTACTTTCAAGGATATTTTTCTTTTTTGTATTTGAACTCTATGGCCATCATGTATGCCAATGTCGGGTTCATATCCAGAATTCAAATTCGTCCAAATTCATTTTGAAAATATATTTAACCCGCGAAGAGAAGGTATCTTTAATCCCGCATTTACAGACAGGATAGAAATTAGTGATTTGATTATATTTTCTATGCAGATTTTCTGTTCTTATGGAATTTTTCATTTGCCATTGTATTAGCTTAAGAATATATATTTAGCACGTTTGTTTTTGTAGCTTTTTAATTGAGCGTTTAACACAGCCTTTCAAAAATCAAATGAATATGTTAGCTAAGATGGATATGTTCCATTTCTCCATTTTCAATTTGGTAAAACAAATTCTCTGAATACCTGTCATTCATCAGATTGATACTCCTGTTTGGTATATTGAAAAATACCATTACTGCCATAGTTTTGTAGATCTTGAAACAGTGTCTTTTAAAGGTCTCCATTTGTAAATATTTTTATTGCGAAATGAAACTGTCTTTCGCCAATGTTTGTTGCCTTCTTTCTGTCTTTCAGCAGAAGCTAGTATTTTTTTAAAAAAAAGTTGTTTTTTTTCTTCTCTACCACGGATGAAATTAATAACGCGAGGCATTCATTCTGATACAATCCTACAACTCTATTATTCTTTGTTTCCATTCGATTCCTTTGCTAGACAAATTACAAATACTTCAATATAAACGCTCCATTGAAAAACCTCGTACTGACATCAAAGTTACAATAACTATAAGTGTCTTTCAAAATATTCTTGCTGCGAAATAATGCCGACTTTCAGCAGTGTTTGCTACTTTTATCAGTCGCTTTTTTAACACACACACATCTCTCTCCCTCTCTCTCTCTCATATATATATATATATATATATATATATATATATATATATATATATATATATATATGTGTGTGTGTGTGTGTGTGTGTAGCTTAGCTGTATCCATGGATTTGTTGTATATTACTTCACTAAAATATTTAAATCTGTAGATTTGCTTATCCGTGTTACGATTAAGCAAATCAATATCGTATTCTATATTTTCTCATTGCTCGATTTTTCATACTATTCTGGACAAACTGCATACGCCACATATTATCTCACTGACTTTGCTGAAAGAATCTTACTAATGTTTAAAATTTCCCCCTTTATCTTTAATCCTACAGGTATTCCTTATAGTCATTCAGAGTTATCAGCAAAAGTAGTTATGCAATAAAGATAACCACTTATATAACTTGGGTTTAATAGCTAATCTATTTAAACGTATGGATTTCGAAACAGCGTAAGACTCCAAATCAAACAATAAAATAATGATACTGGGATATTAAACAAGACAAAGAATCAAACATTTGAAGATATTATGATTCTACTTTTCAAATTAGAGAGAAAATGTTTTTTGCCAGTTTTACTTTGTTTCACCTGTACATATATTATAAAACAAACATTTTAATTCCGTAGACATCGAACGAAGAATTTGTTTCAAGGAGAATTAGGTCTAATGAAATGTTTTGTTTTTTTTTCTAATTACATATATGATTTGCCAGAGATTGAAATTCGTGCTTGTATCGATCATCACATTACAAAAAACAAAAAAAAATATAAATATCAACATAAGGCAGATTTTATTAGATAATATCAGAATGTATATAGTATTCAGTGCAAGGAAAGACTCCAAATTCTAGAAGTTACAATAATGCAAATTATTGAATATATTTTTGTTAACTTCTACAGGTTATTAATAAAGAAGACAAAATAATTATCTGACCGCAGAGGAAGTATATACAGCATATTTAATCTGCTTAGGGATTAATTATAATGATAATAATAGTAATAATAATAAATACAAACAACAACATCAGAGTCCCTGCAACATGTAATGTACCTTTGAAGATCTTCAAATAATTATCAAAATGCTAGGATCTTGAATTCTAAATCTAAAACAAATGTGGAAACATGAGGGCATCAATAATAACAGTCGTAGTTGGATCACACGGATTAATTAAAAATAAGGTTCCGATAGAATCACTGAAAGGATCTGTGGCAGCCTATAACTTAAAGAAATTTACAAATATTGTACTCGCAAGTGCAACTAACACATTACAAAGACCTTTATCTTTGTAAAATATGGAATCTTAGCGTTTATTTTTACAAGAATGATCAGTGGAAAATGTCATGAATCCATTTCTGAACGTAGGTTCTTGGTTGGGACACGGAAATCCAAAAAAAAAAGTAATAATAATAATAATAATAATAATAATAAATAATTACAAGCTAACCAGTGACCTAAGGCCCGAAATACTATTTCTATTTATTATTCCTAATAGTATTACATTATCTCCTTTGAATTCTGATATTATACGCATATCTTTCCGGGTTCCAACCACAGATATATGGTCAGAAATGGTACAATAACATTTTTCACGGAGCAATTTTTGAAACAAATTGTACACATAATTTGCATAGCTAAAGCCCTTCGTAATGTGTGGCTATATTTGTTGTATTTTTTAAGGCGTTGGCTACCAGAATCATTTTCAATTTATCTATTGGAATATTTTCCGATTAATCTGATGGCTCCAACTGCTATTGAAACTGTTGTTTTCCTCATGTGCCAAAGATATATTACAGTTTACAGTTTGAAGGCACATTTTATCATTGCGGTCTGGCATCATGATGCCTGGGTGATTGTTCTTTATGTTCGTATTATAATGTCCCAAAATTTGTTACAGATCCCATTTCCTTAACAGCGTCTGAGTGTTGTTCATATATGCCATTTTTTTGGCAGTTTCCTTTCCGAAAAATTTCGGATTTTCCAGTGCAGATATTATTCTATTTCTGCCATTATATTCAGTAGGTACCAATACTGCGAACCTGATAGAAGATGATCAATTATTTTTGTATATTTATCAAAGAATGTACATTTTGGACTAACAAAATTCTTCAATACGTATGCTTGACAATTTCTATTTAACAAGAATATGTCTTGTGCAGCAAGAATAAAACCTTCGGTTTTAGAATTTAACTATATAGCCACTAATCGGTACGCGGTTTGTTGACATCAGCTTCTTTTGTACGAGCTTGAAGTGGTTTATTTTGCCATCGTTTCTCTATCTAATCGTTTGCTGTTGCTTTTGATTTCTTTTTTTTTTTAAGTATTTTGTAGCAACAGTCGGTGTATTATGCATTATTTCATTTCTCCCCACCATTTCAAACCCCATATTGACATTGTTGCCTTCTTTTATTACTGAATAAAATGTCTTACTTCTTTTACGTTATTTGACACAGATCATCATCCAATCTTCTGTAGTTCCAGGTATCTTTGAATGACAATTGTTTTAGTTTTGTAAGACAGTTCTAGTTGAACTAATCCTCTGCCCCGTCATGATCTCGGCACATACAGACAATCAACATCAACCTTACGATGATGCATGTGGTGGCAAGAGAGAAGCGTTATTTTGCATTCATTCGATTAATTTCGGCTATGTTCCAATTAAGTATGGTGAAGATGTATTACACCATTCGAACAGACAAGGTGATTATGCCAGATAATCTGTTTATTTTTAATTCAGCTCGGTATTAAGTATCAGACTC
>OZ010571.1:118158120-118168120 GCA_963932145.1 Acanthosepion lycidas
TACTGGAATGTTATTAAGGTTATTTTAATTTAGACTTATAATTACACATTTAAATGTTATTCATCTTTTGAAGCATAAAACATATAGACTAATGTTTACCGGTGATAAAAAACACAAGCCGAAAATGGAAATGTCTTCCGTTGTTGAAATTGAGATTATCCAAATCATTGCCACTTGTTTACAATCACTTTCAACTTAGTTTGAATAGTCACGTTTTGTTTTTATCTAACCTTGAGATGTAGAATATGTATGTCACGAAAATAGGCTCACATCATTCAAAGTTGTTCGCTGAAACATCAAGATTGTGCCAGCTTGAAGACTAAGTTAAGCAACATTGAATTTTCACGTTCATATTCGATGTTACATCACTACAAATCGAGATTATATTTTACGAATCTCTTAACCTGTTTCAATGCTTTCATATGCTAACTTTCTTTTTATTCTGACAGCAATATGTATCTTAATATCTTTCTCGCGCTTATCTCTCTATATCTATAATGAAACTTTCAGAAACTATTCACAGATGTTCGAAATTATTATAAATATATTTTATTTTATTAAATCATGGCAGAAATATATTTTATATTTATTACCACACCCATAACTAATTTTATGAAAACTAGAAATTCTATCGAGTCCACATTAGTAATTACAATAGTTAAAAACACAAGGCTTTGAGGAATGCAAATCATGTTTTTTGTTTCGTTTTTAATTGGACCCCACTACATGAAAATCAGCTCTGAATTGTAACATACATAACTCAACAAAACAAATATATTACTTAATTTCAAATGCTTTTGTTTGCATTTAGTTGTTTTTATGTATATGGAGAATATTTTCTGAAACCATTTTTTTTCCAAGAAGAATGTATTTTTAATACAATTATTTCTTTTTTTTTTAATTATAATAGATTTTTAGATTTAAGTTGTTAAAATATTATAACATTAGTTAAAAGCCGCGTCAACTTTCGTATGAGTTCTTAGGAGATTTTTTTTTGCGCGTTGTAAATTGTATCATTTTTACTAATCAGAAGACCCAAAGTAATTAAGAAATGTATTTTTTTTTATAATCGGGTTCTAATTATAAAGTACGGAAGACCTACCTGAATACAATGAAGTTGCGTTATTTGAGTTAAGCATTCTTCTCCGCTATTAAGGCCTTTACTTTTGCGAAACACGTGTGAAGAAGTTTATTTGATTTTTCACTTCCAACAGAGAAGGGTACATCAAAGTATCAATATCTTCTCATGAAATTTATATGATCTTATTTTTATATTAATCTCGGTTATGGCATTTTTTCTGTAAGTAAAACATCAGAATTAATAATAAAATGAATGGAAATACAAATAACACAGTAAAATATAGTAAATGTACATAAAATTATAGTATTTTATGTACAATTTCTGATCAAATTTCATAAAAAAGGAACCTATAAATTAATTAGATAACTTTCTTATGAAATTTACTCTTAACAGTCTTATTTTAATTTCTTTAGAATATATTTTCCATAAAGCATCGCAAACGTAAAGGTAAAAACTAAGTACAAAAAAAAAAACTAATTCGATCGCTGAAACTTTTGCTTACAAATAACGAGGTAAATAATTTGTTCACTTAATGTAAATGATTCCAATTTTCTTCTTCCGTAGAACAATTTATCCTCACGGAATCCGTCAATATGTCATTCATCACCTGTCAAGTGACTCGAAAGTTTATAACCTACTTTGTTTTATTTTCAAATTATATCTTTTCGGCGCAGAAGCTAACTTATGCGTGGTTCAAAATATTTTAGATAAACATTATAATTTCTGATTTTCTGAAAATAAGTTTTGAAAAAAATGATAATTGATATTTAAAAGAAATTCAAACTGATTTTTTCATTTTTTTATAAAATGGAAAAAAAAAATGGTAGCCATCTGCCAATTTTGCTGACTCAAAATAAAAACAATATTTTTAAAGAAAATTTCGGACATGCTGGGAACGATTAAAATTGTAAAAAAATACCCTTAAAATACTTTGATCATTCCTCTTAATAATAACAAAAACATTTTGACGATAAATTTTTGACGTCTTTTTCATCACGCTATGCTCTTTTCTTAGCGATCTCGTGGAGGTACCTACTTTCACACATGTTGAAGATTTAATATAGCAAAACGGGCATAAAAGTAATTTTTCAGTGCCATGCGTTATTTCTTAATATTCCCTTCAAATTTTTAGCAAGTAACAATCGAAGCAGAAGTATGGAAATATAAGTTATTCAAAATTAAATATAAAACCAAAAACAAAACATTGTTTTCTTCGGTGGATATATAAAGATTCTTGTAATGGAAAGCTGTCACTTTTTGAACACCGATACAACGAGATGGTGTTGATTTTCAAGCTAAAAAGAAGGACAACTGCACAATATTACCGATTATTCCTCCATTTTATATTTGACCGAAACACATTATATCAAATTCCTTCTCAATATAATTGATATTCGTCAACCGAAATTTCAGGATACAGCTATATTTCTAGATAAATATGCCAATTGTATCTGAGCTTATATCTAGTCTTTTTAGAAATATTTACAGTAATTTAATTATTGCGAGAGTGTATTATATAACTAGAGAGTTGTTCATCAGATTGAGCAATGGCAACATACAGGCTGCAATTCCATATAATATGGAACGAAAAAAAATATCAACAAAAATATTTCAAAAATTTGCAAGAAAAAATAACTGATTTCAGAATCTAGCAAAAACTAATAACTGTAATTGACTAAGATTAAAGTATACTTTATCATAAAAGAAGATTTACAAGGAAGAAGATATTTAAGATGATTTTATCTACACAGAGAGAAAGGTGCACTGCATTAAGGATAATACAGTAAATCAACCAAACCTCCACGTTAAATAAACACTACGAAGAGAAATTTGTAAGTTGGGCAGGAAGTATATGAAAACAGATTTCCCAGACGTAACTGTTAGTAAATAATATAGAAGTACATTTATCACCCTGGTGACTTGGCTAAATTTTGTGTGTCTGCTGGAAATATTTAATCAACCAGTCTTCGAAGACAACAGGCGGGAGATAGAGTACCATTGTGGGTTAATATTGTAGGTAGTGAAATTCTAGGTGCCTTCAATATGATGATCGTATGAAGATTAACGTAGATTTATTGCATGATATTATATCAAACGATTTTATTCGTTACAATCAAAAAAGTGTTATGCTATATAAACACAGTGTTCTTCATGCACAAATATGACTATTATCAATTTTTCAGACATACTAAATTAATAGTTTATTCCCGCAACTTACACGGGAAAATTGTGGTTTGTTATTCAAAGATACTAATGGAAAACCCCTTTTAACAAAGACAATATTTGAAAAGCAATAAAATTTGCAGCATGATTATGTCAAAATAGTAGAAATCTCTAAAATATTCAATGGATGAACTTGTGTTGATTGACATGTAAATGCTAATTTATTTATAACCACCTTTCGTCTGTGCATTGAATACTGCTAATACATATGACATGGTAGTTCTGTTATATATCTAGATATTCTTCATAATTTCAAAAGAAGAATCTTCAGTAACATCGGTCTTGACATCTTGGTTGCAGTTGCATTACGAACGCGCTAAAGTAGCTACCCTGTGACTTCTCTATAAATACTTTAGAGTTAACTCTTCGGATAAGCTTTCAAAATTGTACCTTGAATTTATAAATTTATGCGCAGAAGTAATTTGGCAGAAATGTTTAATCAATATTTAAATGGATCTATTCTCGCAATTCTTGGTTCTGGGTATCTCTTCCGTTTTTTTTTTTTTGCTTTCTTGTCAAATATGGTCTTCAAAAAATTAAATGAATTGTCAACTGGAATTTTCTTTTACGTTGGCGTTTTAGAGTCCCCTATTTTTATGGCATATTATGTTAATCATTTTTTTGTTATCCTGGCCAATATATTTTTTATTTATTGGTATAGATAAATGAATTTAATTTTTTGTTTTCTATATTAATACCATCCTTCACCTATAATGTATTTATCAATGGTTTTACGATATGACGATAAAATTTCTACAGAAAGCAAAAAGAAAGGATTAAACAGCGACCGGAAGAAGACAGATTCCCCGATTGTTGGGAAAAGGATGAGTCCAAAATGTACATTGCAAAATATCAAAATGAAACATGTACACAAATTTAAATACCTCGGAAATTTAATAACGGTTGGTAAGTGAGATACTGAAATCCGATGGCGCATTGGGATAGCCAAAGTTACATTCACAAAATGTAAGCAACGTATGAAGAAACAAAAAAATAACCATTTAGAAAGAAAGCAAAGAGTACTGAACTCTTACGTGATATCAGTCCTCCTTTAGGATAGTGAATGCTGAACAATCTCCTTAAAGATGAAGAGAGACTTGAAGCAGCAGACAAGTTTTAGAGAATTTGGAAAAGAAACGGAAACTTATGCGGAAGAGACATTTGAAATATCTAAAGAAAATAATGAAGAAAGATGGTTTGGAAAATCTAATACTCACAGGACAGACTGAAGGTAAGAGGGGCAGAGACAACAACAATGTATACCCTATATAGTGATCATGAGTAAATGGATGGCGGGGCAAGATTTAGGAGAAATATCAAAAAGACAAAATTTATTAAGAGCTATGAATGGCAGGGCATTGTGGAGAGCCATAATCGCATACGTCATGAAGGGACATGTTAAGAACAAAGTACTATAAACATAAACTCGCACGAAAACTTTCAGATAAAATATAATTTTCTCTAGACATTAAATCTGTTACGAAAAAAGAACTAAACAAAATGAACACAAAACGATCAGCTTTAAAAAAGGACACGTAACTGGTAAAACCGAATGAAAAAAAATGTTAACAACAAATACTTTTTCACACCCAACCCAGTTCTGCAGAATCAGAATCAACGTTGAGTTTAAGCAAGCGAATGAGACAATTAGAGTAAACAGCTATGCAAATCAAAATTTTTCCCACTTGTGGTGAATGCAGCTATCGATTTTAATTTTTGCATTCTAGCATGCTAGTTAACATTCGTGTCAGACAGCTGTTGGCTCTGACACTGGCCAGTAGAAAATGGCCGCAAACTACATGAAAACTGTCGTAGAAGCATGAAAAATCGATTACTTCCACTATCAATGAGAGTTTGGAAATGCAAAGTCGGTCTTGCCCTTTCCACTATCTTGGGGCATGTGCATATAAATTTGGGTCCAAATCCGTAGAGAATTGCGGCCGTGCATTCCTTACACAGACACACAGACACACACAGACACACACACAGACACATGTCCTGCCTTTTATATATAGAGATAATAAATATAACGTTTACTAATTGTCATTTGCTTTGTTACGCGGGCAATTATAGTATCCATAATTTCTTCTTTCTTGTTGGTTAATTTTCTTTCCTTTACTATCAAACTTGCTTTACCATTCGTTCAGACCACATAGAGTTCTTTCTACAAGACAGCAATACTCTACGACTTCTTGGCCTCCTGTTTTCAACAGAGGAAAGCAGCGAATAACCTACCTAATATGCTGATGTATTTGAGCGACTATATCGAGTCATTTGCTATGTCTGCTACAAGGAAGGTTGGATCCCTGTGTCGTAATAAAATGCACATTTATAAATTTACACTTTGTCCGTGTATTGAATACTATTGCTATATCTGGTTTAGTGCTCCTGCTGTGCATTTTGAAATTCTAAACAAATTCCAGCACATAGTCTGCAATACAAACGATATTGACTAGACATCTAGACACCAGTTACTTTCTTACCAACGTAGTATACCTACACTCTGCCTGTTTTACAATATTTTAGAAATAACTGCTCGGAAGTGCTTTATTTTCCTGATTGCTTGAGTACATGATTTAAGCAGCTACATGATTGACAACCGGTTATATCCATTTTACTGTTGATCTAGCTAGATGCACTCGTCATTTGTACTCTAAGAGTTTTCATTCTCGCAATTCCTACCCGTAGAACACACTTCCGATTCCTTGATACCCCGATAACTACAACATTCATAAAATACAGATCATCGCCAATCGTCACCTTCTGTTTTCTTAAAACTTAATTTTTTTTTTTTTTTTTTAATATCCCTATTTTAAATCATCTCATTCTTCTTGACTTTAACTACCTGTAATTCGGTGTTTTTTAGCGACATTATCACCTTTATTAGGGTGAAATGTTTTAAAAACAAAAACAGAGAAAATGTGTTTCTTTATTAATATTACCCTTTTGTTCTAAGTGTTAGATGCGCCAAACCCTCATTTCTCAATATGTCCGCGTGAGTGCGAGTGTTGACGCGTATAACGAGCAGACATGCAAAGAAACTAAGAACATAAAATTAAATAAATTAGAAAAATAAAAAGCTATTCACTAATGCACAATTTAATAAAATAGTTTAATAATTAATAGCAAATAATGATACTTGTTTTTATTGTTGTTGTTTCTGTCATAATATTATTTAGTAATATAAAAATAGAATAATACAATTTAAAATAGAAGAAAAAAACTAATATTAAAACTTGAAATGTATACGTTAATAATTAGGCGTTAGGCATGAGAATGTATCGCTTCGAATAACAGGCGACTGCGGAGGAGAACATAATAACTCCGGTTACAGATGATCATATAGCGTCTACTTCAACCTCTGCTTTGCACTCTTCTGCGTGCCGTGGCGATGACCAAACCGGCAGCACTGCAAAGGCTGCAAAAACACCCAGGCAACCTTAGCAGGCGTTCAAAAAAGCCTCACCGGCTAAGAGGAAACGGGAGCAGGATTACATTGAGTGTGCCTCTGGCGTCTACTTCAACCTCTGCGTTGCACTCTTCTGAGTGCCGGCGATGACTGACCCGGCAGCTTTGCTTAGCGTGACAAAATACCATAGCGAGGCAACCTTAGCAGTAGTTCTAAAAGAGCCTCTGCGGCAAAGAAAAAACGGGAGGAGGAAACCGAGTTAGAGGCCTATTTGAGGCTTTCCAGTCAATCTCAACGGAGGCAGTATGTTTTGTCACATGAAACGCTTGGTGAGCGTAACTACCGTTTGTACTGCAAATCAGTTTACACATATTCGTTGAAAAGTAAGAGGAAACTACCTAAACGCTTGCAAGAAAGCAAAAAAGCGGCTTCATCACAATCGCTTTTGCGGTCTCGTCCCAGCCAGCATCGAAACGCTACTCGCAATGCAGCCGACGCGGCTGCAACTTCAATTCGACGGTCCCAGGAGATCACGGCTGAGAAAACCGCACGTAACGCAACGAAAGTTGCGGCAACATCCAGGAATTCCAGGAATTCATGGCTGAGAAAATCGCACGCCATGCAGCCGACGCCGCTGCAACTTCTGCTGCAAGGGCGTCGGAAAGTTGCAATTTCAACTTCCGCTGCTAGACGAGTAGAAGGAACTACTGAAAGGCTTGAAAATTTGCAGACTGTTAAACCGCGCCGCCATGCACAGCGAGGGCTCTGTAGTCCACCAAAGCAGTTTTGGTTTAAGCTGGCGTTCAGCTATGAGACAGTTTTGAGGCTTTCCGGTCGCAAAGAGCTCCAAATAGGATCCATGTCAGTTGTCTATGGGCATTGCAATGACAAAAATGGCCTAGAGAGTCTGCAGGTTTGTGTTGTTTAGACGGTAAGGTAGAGTTGCCACTTTTTCAAGAGCTACCTGCTCCGTTGTAAGCTCTGATGGAGGGTTCCATTCCAGACTCGCAAAAATCAGACAGTACAATTGTGCCTTCCAGATGGCATCTTTTGGTGGTAATGCCTTCCGCGAAGTCGGATGGAATCTCACCTTCAAGGTTCAAGGTCATGTTTACCACCGGTTTGGCTTTCTTTTGCTGGAAACTGCCACTGATTCGGCTTTTCTAAAAATATACTTCATAGCTGACTACAATCAACAGGCATTATTCCCGAGAACGATACAGGCAAGGACAATCATACTTGCAGGGATATCATAATGAGTCTCCAACAAATGCTCCACGAGACAAACAGCTGTGTCCGCCGTTTTAAGTATGCTCTCGAAAAAAACACTTCTTCTGATTTCATTATTGTAATTAATGTTGAAAAACGGCCTCAGAGAAAGTACGTACGTCGTTACAATGCTCCCGCAAGTAACGAAGTTTCCATCATTGTCAGCGGTGATCAACACAACAGACGTGACATTGTTATCTAATCGCGCGACATTGGGCTCTGAAGAATCAGTGAAACGTACCGGTCCTACGATGCAATGCAATATCCACTTCTCTTCCCTTACGGAGAAGATGGGTACCACTTTGGGTCCAACTTAAAATATCTTGCAGGGCTTTCTACGCCTACCTATTGATGGTACATGAGGGTTCATTCAATCGTCTTCAGCGAAGCCGGCAACTTTTCCATCAATTCATAGTAGACATGGCTGCTACGATGGAATCCGAAAGACTCTGTTACATTAGATTGAATCAGACTCTGCGCTGCGACTCTTACATTCACCTCCGTGATGCTTTACGAAATGACGCTGATCCACGCAATATGTGCATACTACCTGCAATGTTCAAAAGCAGTTCACGATACATGCACGCGAGGACGCAAGACGCGATAACATACGTTCGTAAGTACGGCCGAACAGACCTATTCATAACTTTCACTTGTAACCCAAAATGGTACGCTTACTGTGAAGCATTGAACTCATCATCAACTAATGTATCAGTTGTCTCTCCTCACATCACCATAACATATGTACAGAAATGAATGACCCCGACCAGATTACGGCCCCTTTCAAAAATGCGTGCGAAACCCCTTCGTGCAGCAAAAAAATCGATAAAAAGTTCCGGTTCGACCCTGCCATCAGCTGTCAGTTTTTGACTTCTTTTCACGCCCAGTCTGCAATTAACGTCAAATGTCGAGTCAACGGCGTCAATTCGTAACGGAGACAGATTTACAATTTGGACACAGGCTTTCAAAAAATTGTTAAATCGGCTGGTCCTCCGGTATATGAGCGGATGACATTCTAAAATTTCGGGTGTTCTTTACAATTCAACCAGAAATTCGTACGCGGCCCAGTTAGAGGTACCTTGCATAGCATGCCGTGTGACCCCGTGGTGACTCAAAAATCGATACAAACCTCCGTGTTGACCATGCCCTCAGCAGTTCATTTCCCACTTCTTTAAATGTTGTTCTTTCTCCCAGGCCGCATCCCAGATCCGGTTTTTCAATTTACGTCATTGTATCCTGCTGGAGCCCGATTTTTTATTTGGGACTCAAACTTTGTAAAAAAAACGATTAACTCGCAGGTGATACGGATTTTGTGGGTTTTAAGTTGAATGTCTCGCCTGCACTACGCGGCCCATTACATCTAAGCTTTTCACCTCATTTTGGACTCTGTGCAGTTGACTTCGCGTTGTTAAACACTTTTGATCTCTTTTTATTTGAACTTAAAATCAGATCAATATATGGTTTCCGAAGTACAGGGTTAAAAAAACAAGGGCAACAACCCCGCCCAAGTAGTATGACCAGTCTCAATATTTCAGGAAACTGGGTTTGGTGTGAAAAAGTATTTGTTGTTAACATTCTTTTTCCAATCGGTGTTTCCAGTTACGAGTCCTTTTTAAAGCTAATAGTTTTGTGTTAATTTTGTTTAGTTCTTTTTTCGTAACACATTTAATGTTTACTATAGAGCTAAGAAAAAAATCGCAGTGTGAGATAAGCAGTAAGTAAGGCATGTAGCAACATCAGCACGGCAAAGGGCACTCCTTTAAAGGTAAAAGGAAGGGCAAAAATATTTTAAGTGAAGTGATAGCGTTTGCTGTATGAGTCGTACGATTTTTGAATCAAGCACGGGTAACGGCGGGTCATGCTGCTAGTCAATAAATAAACATAAAATATTTAAGTTACATTTTCCATTATGTCAAGAAAAACGGTAATAAACAATGATGTGATTATTAAACAGATAATATTTATATTTCGAAATATCAAATTATATAAACTATATACATAAATAATGTAAGAAAAAC
>OZ010571.1:118173120-118245620 GCA_963932145.1 Acanthosepion lycidas
TAACCATCTAAAGAGGTCAAGTTTCTGTCACTCCTCCTACTCCAATATAAAACATACTTAAGAGAGATATAAAATTAACCCCTCCCTATACTTTATATTGTCTGGTTAACTACCACTCTCAACCCCCTCTATTAAATTACAAAAATTACACTACCCACCAATTTCTAATCCCATTTTTTTTCTCACTTCGTTGTTGGAAGTTTTACCTGATGATCCTGAATCCTTAAAAACGGATTTAGGTGAAATAAATTATCGTAATGGTACCTTAAAGTGGTTTGTTTTTCATTACATATTAGCTCTGTCCTAACATTGAGCTCTCAGGATTTCATCCTCTTTGGATTTACCAATTCGGTTTACCAAGTTCCTTATAACTTAACTTATATATATATATATATATATATATATATATATATATATATACTCATCAATGATGCCTATTGTTTAACAATGTCTATCGTATTATATGTACGGTTATTGTTAGGCAGTAATGGATATTTTAAATTATTCTAGAGGCTACTGTTTAGACATTCCGGTGAATCTGAATGCTGTTATATGTAGCAATTGTATAGTGTTGTTCATTACTTCTAACTCTCTATTTATTGAACATTGCCTTGTGTATTTCGTATTCATTCATGTTGTCGAATATTATTAATATTACTTTTATGGGAGTTGGCTGAAAAATTCATAGGCTGACCAAGACACTTTATGATCTGTGACCAGACGAGACTTATTTTTCAACATCTCTCCTTTCATTACTGCACAGATCTTCCATCGGTGTTGGATCCCAATGATTTTATCCTCTCGATCAAAGAAGTCATCAACAGCAGATTAGATGTCATCATCACTGCATTACTAGTTCTGAGTGAGGTATCTTTAAATGTTCGGGAACAGATTATAGTGAGATGGATAAAACTAAGGAGTGTGATCACCATGTTCAAAGCTACATTCACGGACAACGACATTTAAAACCAAGGACTTGTGTGTTAGATCTTTGTCCTGGTGGTTATGGCAGTTGCAAGATTTCATTTCCTTGGATTATCTTCGAGATATTCCCTTACACTCCCAAATTCAACTGCCCACATTCGCAGTGTTAACAAAACTGTAACGTTATCCCCTAATGGTGGAAGCCTATCAGCGTTAATAATCTTAGGTATAAACAGTTTTTCTGCAGTTATTTAACATCAACACGAGACAAAATTTTCTCGTAAAGATACATTTCAATTCTACTTTGAAAATTCAGATATGAGTTTAGGTATAAGTAAACAATTCATTTACTAATAAGACGAGATGAATATAATGTATGCAAGATTTCACAGCCATAGCGTCATCGCTTCATAGTAAGCTTATGAACTTGCAGTCAACACCCGTACGTTGGGACCTACTATATATATATATATATATATATATATATATATATATATATATGTGTGTGTGTGTGTGTGTGTGTATGTGTGTGTGTGTGTGTCTGTGTGTGTGTATGTATGTATATATGTATGTATTGTTGGATGAGTGTTTAAAAAGTATAGGATTTGACATAAAGTCAAACCAAGAAGAGTAAATTTTCTAGATGTAATACTCAATCTCCCAAGCAATGCTTTTCAATCAAATAGATAATCCGACGACATAAAACAAACATCATCGAAACGCCCTCCAAAATAATCTGGCAATTGTGCCGATGAAACCATATTTAACGAAGCCAGAAACTATTATGTGACAGCCCTAAATGTTAATGGATCTTTGGCAAAGCATTCATAGATACCACACAGTACAAAAAAGCAACTACATAAAATATATCCTTTAACACGCTGGACAACAGAAATGCACTCCACATTAGCGATAGTTGCACCGATTACAGTACACAAATAATAACCGTCAAAGCACGTACACAAGCCAAACCCACACAAAGCAAAGAAAGCGATGTTCATATATAGCAATTGTTGCGAAAACAACATAATATACAAAGCCATTGTATGAACAAAAACAAACCTAGTAATAAGTGAAGAATCCTGGAAAAAGAAACTACGCACGCAAATCATCCTTTATAAATATAAAATGAGCGAACAGTACAAAACATTCTAAATATATACGAGGATTATAATCACCTTGATAGGTCAATGTAAAATACTTAATAAAAGATCAGAGCATATCTCAAAATGCAAACATTAATATAATTTTTTTTTACTATGTTAGATGAAACAGAAAACCAAAGACAAACACCCACCTTGTAAAATATAACAATAAAAAATGTAAATATCTGCACACGATATAACGCAGGTAATGTATCCTACTTTAAAGAAATCCAATACTTTACACTAAACAAGTATGATAACCAAACCCAGAATAATAATAATAATAATAATAATAATAATAATAATAATAATAATAATAATAATAATAATAGAAATAATAATTATTAGTATTATTATTAAAATTAAAAAAATAAATAAACAAATAAATTCAATAAGAATCAAGATAATAAATACGAATGCACACAAAGACATAAGTTGGAGGCTGGAATGAATATGAAGAAATTAGATTTGGGAAATATTGCATGCATTGATTTGAGCTCTTCTTATTCAAAACATCATTGTTTCCTTCTAGGTAAACTGATATTTGAATTTAAAAAAAAAAATCTAATATCACTTGTAGAACTTTTCTTGATAACAGAAAAATATGCCACCGTTGTTTTATTAAGTGCTTGCAGTAAATAGTTCTTAATACATATTAATGTTTCATTAAGTGGGACCAAAATCAGCAGTAAATAAATCAGTATTATTTGTGAAAATTTATTTATTTCTCTACAGGATCATGTTATGCAAATCAGGGCGGAAAAAATAACATCCCGCCAAATATGAAAGAATATGAAAAAAATCATTATGAATTTTTTCATAATCTTTCATATTTGGTGGGATGCTATTTTTCACGCCCTGACTTGCATAACATGATCCAGTAGAGAAATAAATAAATTTGTTTTTCTAAACATAATAATGTTATATTCATAAATATATATATATATTTTCGGATCATAAGAAATATATATATATATATATATATATATATATATATATATATATATATATATATATATATATATATATATATATATGTATGTATGTATGTATGTATATTAATTGTCATTGCTGAATAAATGAACCTACTGAACAGAGTTTGTATTTGACAGAGTTTACACGTAAGTATAATGGATGTGAATGCCAAATATGATTCTTGATTTAGTTCGCAATAAGTATAAAGAATAAACGCTTGAAAACTTTTGACGTTTAGGTAGATGATAGAAAGATAAATAGTAAGTGTAATCTTATGCTGTTATTAGTCTCATTCCTTTAATAACTTCTTCATAACATCCATACACCATTGATTAAAAAAAACTCCTTTCTTTTCAATGCAAAGTTTTTGAAAATTACTTTAAGCCAACGTTGAAAGCGTGGCGATAATTAGAATAATTAACAAAGGTTAAATGGTTACCGTCTATTTATACATTGAATTTAAACTACGAATAATTTCTTGTGGTCTTACAGAGACCGACACCTTTATTTGTTCAGGATAGCTATGCTGTCGGAATACATCTTTTATGGGGAAAGAAAACTCTATGCTTCACTCAACCATCTGCTGAAAATAAGACTCCAAGATAGAATCACTAGTCTCTGGCCTTGCTGTTAAAATCTACGCTCGCTATGTTGTAGCAAATAAACACTTTGTTTAAATGGTGTAGCCGATCATGATTAAGGCTCACACGGTTCTACAACGTTCCATATGCTGGGGGTTCTATTGTACATCTATGTTATAACCGACATGAGAGGGTTGCAACAGTTGAGAAAAACACTTGTAAACCTTTATTTTCATAATCGACCATGAATCGATGTTTATTCTTCTTCGGCGACCAAATCAGCTCCAGCATCATATTTAAGTGTGCATGTAGTGGGGTAGAGAAAAAGGGAAGATAAAAAAGGACAACAGCAGATAAATGCAAAAAAAAAAAAAAAAAAAAAGAAACAACGTCTGGCTACACAGATTTTATCACATAGACAGATAGAAAAAAAGAAAAGAGGAGAAAACATTTGGTAAACATTCCACTATTTCTCCCATAAAAATAATATTGGCAGTTCAGAATTCGGAAATATCAGATAACGTTGTGAACGTGTCTGTTTCCAGGAAACTGATTCTTCGTTGAGTAAAGAAATGAAACATGTTGCAGTTATTATTGACTGTCTGGAACAAGGTCCGATTACAATCGGTACATGGGATGTTAAAAATTCATTACTAGTGAAAACTATAAACATCTAAAGTAAGAGACAAAACAGTAGTACTCAAAAGAAGATTGAAGATAAATGTGGACATTTTAAGCGATGAATCCTCTGCTCAGACGATGAGAAGAATGAAAAATGATTCTGATTAATATAAGGCAACAGATGGAAAGAAATACGTTTTGCTTCACTGAAAATATGTCGATCCTTGTAAACTATCCATGTCCAACAGAAAATTACGAAGAAGGAATATATAGAGATTAAGACGCATGAAACGAGGATAAATAATCGGACAGTCACCATGAGGAAACTAAATGCTAAATTTGGTTAAAAATACTAAAGGGCACGGTAAATATGGAGTTAATATCCTCAAAACAGGAGAAATTGGTTCTGTTCGAATTCCAGTCGAATCCATTATATTCACTTACGTGCTAATACCCTTGGGAAAGGTATTAAACCTCTTCTTCTCCACACAGCTATGGATAAATAGCAGGACAGACCGTGGTCTCTACTCTTGGATGGCAACTGATCTACCGCTGAAAGAAAAGGCAGCCTAATGCGGGAATACATATTGAAAGCTACATGATTGCCTAAGCGTGCATTCCATATTTCACATAAATGGTGGTGAAATAATAGCTATCTGGTTCGAATATAATCCAATGGATTCGACTGGAATACGAACTTGGTTCTCTGATTCCACAATGTGAGCTGCTATCCATTATTCCACTGTACCGCCTATATCAAAGTGAATGTTTGAGAGATTATTCGTAATGAAGAAATGCTTAACGAATCCGAGATGAAGTTTTACCGAGGAACTTTGGTAATACCACGGAGGGAGGATGTGACATATTATCAAGTTTTAATGGAAATATGCATCATAATGCTAGTGCTAATAACATTTCGAAAGAAGCATATAAACATTTATAAATAATAAATAAATAATAAAGCGGAAAATAGGCCAGAGGAAATTGGCAGTCACGTGATAGAGGGAAAGAAACAGATAGCGTGAAAGACAAGCAGTAAAGTATTTGACACATTATATTGGTGCAAAAGAAATGTCGCTTTATACGTTAAAAAATACGTCAGAAAACGACATTATTATTGCACCAACCTAATATTTCTATATAAGTGTTTTGAAACAAGGATAAAGGTCATGAATGCGAAAGTATGGTTGGGATAGATAAAGAAAAGCACTTGTAAAGAACTCTCATCCACAACGTCTTTGCTGAATGCAGAACATAGAGAGATGGAAAAATGTAAAGATTATTCAAAACATTACGTAGCAAAGTGTACCCGTTTTATCCCAACGACATTAATTATTCGACTTGCCATGTCATCGCTAGAAGAAATTTCAAAAGTGAAAAAAAAAAACAAAAAAAAAAAACAGATGTAATTCCCTTTTTTTAATGAAGAATGTGATCAACAAGAATTGTAGCCGATAGGGGAAAAACAGATTTTATTCCTCTCTATGTCGATAATGTCTCTCCGCATATTGTTGTTCTCAGCAACATCACTCCATCTTTGTCTTTGTGGCTCGTGTTCAGCAATCAATTTACACGCTTCCTACAAGTTACTAGGTTGGCGCAAAAATAATGACGTAATAATGTCGTTTTTGACGTATTTTTAACGTAAAAAAAACGACATTATTACGTCATTATTTTTGCACCAACCTAATAGTTTACCCCTGCCTCTCTTGGCGTCATTATCTTTTGTGAGTTTTATATTCTTAAATCACTCTTTCCTTATTACGTGTCCGAAGCATCTGTGCTATTTTTTCTTATTTTTTATCAACAATTACTTCGTATTATCCTTACAATTCTACCTTTTCTCACATATTCGAATCACATGATTTACAGCTTTCGTCAATAGAAACATCACTGTATCACCACATGCCTATGTTTTCATTCCTGAGTAAATTTGATCAACATTCACTGCGATATAGGAGATTAGATATGAGATGGCAGTTAATCTTTAGGTGCATCTTTTATAATGATATTTTTTTTCTGGTTTTGGTGATCAGTTTCTAAATGCATTTATTTATTATACCGATAGATCTATGGATTTCTGTTAAACTTCCTGTCATCACTCTTCCAGTAATTAAATGTTCAACTCTTCTTAATTTTAACAACCCTTGTACACAACAAGCAATATTAGCTGTCTCTATTCTTGCCAACAATGTCTTCTTACATTTAATGGTTAATGTCTTTTTTTTTTTTTTACTTTCATCAATTCCATTCTACATTTTTTTGCAACTGAAAATTTCTACCACCACGATGTCACCTGTATGTCTTATAAACCATCCACACATATATCTAATCTACGATACGCTCCTAACTCTAATGCGTCTCATTTTCCATAAGCATATAAAATGCAATAATGGATTACATATAATATAGGTGAACTATTCAACTTGTGAAATTGAGAATAAATACAATGTATCTAAATACGCAATTGAAATGTCGTAGTAAATGTCTTAAATATATCAACAATGTTTTGCGGCAATTTTTAACATTAACTTGATATATTTCTTGTTAAAATTTGAATAATTTTAACATATTCAACATTATGAATAAAAAATACTTAATTTTATAGAGTTTTCTTTCGGAAACGTGCATGAACAAAAGTAATTTACAGATTAAGCCAAAAAAAAAAAGAAGCAAAAATGGCGTCAAAATCCGTGAAAATTTGTATCCTTTAATAGTCAGTTATGCTTACTTTAATTTGTAATTTGTATAAATGTAGTTTTAAAAAAAGCGAATGCTGATATGTTACAGAGCGTTACAAATCATTTGCCTACTGCTCGGGCTTCTGAGGTTGTACGCACCGACTCTGAAATCGCTTAGCCTATCTTTTGAAGTGTACGTCCAGCCATAAAATTTCTGATAAATTTCTGCGCATCTTATATTTATTTCCTTGTCTCCTCTCTTATCTGCCATGTCTCTTCAGAACATGAACGAGCATGCCTTACATATTTTTCTGTGATATTTGCTCTAACAAACTTTTGTCTGTTTGCCACTCCTCTTTATCCTTGTTTTGCCTCCGATTCACAGAAACATTTAATGTCACCGGCTGTTGTTCGCTGCTTCTCTTCCATTCAATATGTCATGACTTTTAGATTCTCCGCACGCACTTTCATAATCCGTCCCTGAAATTAAATCTGTTTCTCTCATATTGCAACTATTAATTTCCTTGTTTGTATTATCCTAAAGAATTCCTCGTTGATCACATAATATGTCCATGGTATTCTCAGCATAGCCTCGATATACAGGTTAAATAGATCCGATGAAAAGATGCAACCTTTTCAAACTCGAGTTTCTCGTTTTGCTTATTCTTTTTCACTATGTACACGTAAACTGATTCTTTCAGCAGAAATTACAAATTACTTGAATATTTTTCGTGTACATCAATTGAAACAGTATATATTGCAGAATAAAATGACACAGTAATAATATCTGTAGAAGTTATAACATTAGTAGAACCTAATATTTGTACATTTACAATTGGTTAGTGTTGTGGCACTTGCAGAAATAACGATGGTATTACTAGAAGCAATAGTTAAGTAATCATTTTAGAAGCATAATCGTAGCAGATAATAAACTGAGTAGATATAGGACCTGTAATAATTCTATTAATTCTAATAGTTTGAGTAGTAGAAGTTCAAATATCAATAACTGTAATTTTATTAGTAGCATTAGAATAAGGCGCAAATCAAATATATATTGTAATATAAGGCTAAGTCAAAAATTATCCGCACTTTCGCTATAACATTTAGTTTTCGCTGCCGTCTGCTTATGTGTGCTTATAGTTGGTTTTATTGTGGTCACATGATCGAGGTTTAAGCGTGATAACGCCAGTTTTCTGGCTGCTATTACAGTGTAAACATGGCCGCTCGGCTAACAGAATGCTCCAAGGCGGAACAAGTAGCAGTGATCTGAATCGGCAGAGAATATGCTACCTCACTGATGATCTGTTCGGCATTACCATATAATCTTCTCGTTAGTTGCTGAGGTTGACGGGCGTTCTGCGCCTCCTTCGTGCGTCACGCGTGTCTGGTCACTTTTAAACTTCTCGAACGACTCATTTGCATTTCTATCCGGTAGTTTACTGTTGCTGTGTCTTATTAAAATCCTCCGGTGAATTTCAGCCCCTGATACAATTTCTGACTAGAGAAATCGCGTAACTGTTTATTTCTTCCTTGTTGCAAACTATTAGAGGTGACGCCATGTTTACACTGAAACCGCAGCAAGAAAACCGAAAAGATCAAGCTCAAACTTTGATCACACGGCTACAATACTGCTAACTATAAGCATGTGCAAGATTAGAAGGCAATCTAACATACCTAAAGATATGCTATGACGAAAGTGCCGATAATTTTTAACATACCTTCCTATATAAAGTCGTACTAATTCCCGTAGTGACTTTAGTATTAGAAGCTTGTTTGTCGTAGTTTTATCAGCAGCAATATTCATAGTAGCAAGCGTAGGATGTTTAGGCTAGGATGATTGACCGGAATAAAATTGTGGAGAAGGAATTCATTTTACAAGAATTGATGTGGAGGAAAGAATGTCAGAAAATATTATTTATACCTGTAGCAACAAAATGTCTTAATTGACAAAGAAAACAAAACAAATGAGAAATTCACAATAAGGATAAGAAACTGGCTGAAATGATAAAGAAGGTTTCGTAAAAGAATTTAAAATATTACTGCAAGAAAATGTAGCAACCCAATCCTTTCCACTTTGTTTAATGACAGTAATTTTCTCTTTTTCTATTCGTGACACGTGACATTTTTATTATCCAATAGGAAAGTGTCATAACATTTTTATTTAAGATTAATAGGAGAGTCCCTGTATTTAAAAAAAATCAATCACAATGACTATTTTAATGTCAAATGAATAGTTATAAAAAAATACATGCATCATTAATACATATATTTAAAAAAAGAATCTCTTCCTACGAGGATTATCTCTTTTTTCTAAATTAAAAGAATTCTTCAATGACATTTCCTAAAAGCAAAATATAACAAAACATGATTACAACTCTAGGATTCACAAGGACAATTTCTAGTCAAAATATAATTGTTTTACTTGGGAGGCCTATACAATTTTCTTTTCTTAAAAACATGCACACGTCATCTGAACAGACAAAAAATGATTTATCTTTTGAGAGCGGCAACATCCAAACAATATACTGTTTTGTTTTGTTTTTCCTACAGGCTGTGCAAAGTAATATAATTATATAGTTAATGCCATTTTAAACAGCAAAACGAGACATTTTTATAATGTGCTTGTCATACACGTGACACGAAAATATATTACTATATACAAGGGGACTGATCTACCCGGAAAACTGTGACAAGCCTTTTACTAATGTTTAGTAATAAATACATGAAAACATTGGAAAAGTAATGACGAACAACGGCTGGAGAAAATTAACACTTTTAAGACAAATGAATGTCTAGGGAAGCAGGAAGAAAAGAGTGAGTAAATTTCGAATGTCGAAAAGTAACACCAAATGAAATGTAATAGTAAAGCTGAGAGACAAAAGAAAGTGTGAAGGACCATGATCCCCGCCACTGGTATAGTAAAGAGAGAGGGAGAGACAGAGTAAGAGTTGTTAATATATTTAAAACATTGACTATTTAAATGCACCTGCTTAATCTCAACGATAAATATTCTTGACACGGACTGCCATCACTGGAAGAGATTTCTGAAAGTTAGGAAAATCAGATGTAATTTATTTTTGATGAAGAATAGGATGGACATAAATAAAAGCCGATAAGAGAACAAGTGTGTTTCTTTTTTTTCTATTTGCTTCTTTCGCATTCATATTCCTTTTACGACATTGGTGATCATAGCTATATGTGGCTTTAAACTGCATTATTATTAAAAAAATATATCAATATATTATCCTTAAAGCCACAAAACGAAATTTCCTTATCTTGTCCTATGTAGCCGGTGGAAAATCTCAATAAAATTACCATTCTATATTAACAAGTATGTACGATCATCAACAATGATTTTAAAGAACGCAAATTTCTAGCATTAGAAAAAAAATTAACTGCGAGTCTATTAACTAAAACCTATTTTGCTTAAATCTCAGTCGTTCGCAAAATATTAATACGCAACTAATAACCAGTAGCAGAATCTAGAACAAATATAGGAAATCTCTAAATGACCTGATGGTGTGCCGCGAGAATATTTTTGCACTTTGTTATCTCTGTGCGTTTCCAAAATTTGAGCGAAGCCGTCATAAACTACATTATAACCAAGCATGTGTCCAACTTATTTTTACTTCAACACACAGCAAGAACCAGATTTTGTATTCGAACCATTGTACCTAAGTATAATAAATAAAAAACAAACTGTTCACGAGGTTCTCTTATTCAATATCGACAGTTTATATGTACATTTCTCATATTTAGCACATATTGAAATTACATGTATGCATTTGTATTATCTATTTGAGTGAATATAAAATTATTATTTATAAAAACAAATTTAAAGGATATTCCTTGACTGAGTTCGCAATGACTATGCCGAAGAAGATACATAACCTCAATGTGAACAATATATATATATATATATATATATATATATATATATATATATATTACAAAAAATAAAATATAATGTGAGTTTACCGCGGAGAAAAACCACGGATGATTTATGAGTGCCGTGTAACATTTCGAATTGTTTATATTACGCACTTTGCTCTAATTTGCGTATTTTTCTTTCTTTTTTTTTTTCTTTTTTTTTGTCGTGACCTCCTGCAGGTTCTCGACCCTGGTTTGAAAACCGAATCGGATTCCCCATCCTTTATACAACATATATTATTTATAAAACAATGAAATAGGTGTCGTTGAATAGATATTTCTTATAACTTATTTTGATATCACCAAAACAACACGTCTTCAATTCAGCTGTTGTTTGGGTATATGATTCTGCTCAGAAATGTTCACAAATTCTTATTCTCAAATCACACCAGTGTATTATTCAATTGATTGGGGATATAATATATTCGGGGTACTTTACGCTTAGTTTATCATATATGCATCATTTTAAACTGTTAACACTGAAATAAATGATGCATGTGTAACTGAAAAATAATATAATCAATCAAGAACAAAGGTACCGGAATATGTGCTGATAGAGCGTGTGTACATAGAATCGTTGTTAAAAGATAATTTCATAGATTTAAAGAAACATGGTGATACATAATTCAGATTCATTTTAAAGATAACTAAATATAATTACAAAATGTAGAATAAATAATTAATGCACTTCGGTAAATTTAGTAAATATTATACTAGATGCCTAATGGGATATGTATTAAATTTGTTAACATCTCTGTTAATTTGTATAAGTACGTTCCCATAATTCATTCATATTTAACACTATAAATTACAATGTTAAGCAGTTCATGTTTTAACGATATATGAAGTAAAACCTTATTTTCATTTATGCTTCATTCTATATTTTCTGAATTATATTTTTGAGAGATTTTTAAGAAAATACTTAGAAATGAGGACATCGGAAATTCGTGAAGCTACAATTAAATTTCGGTGAAATAAAATCTATGTCAATCAATACGTTTTTTATCGGTGGCCTTCATTGTGAGAAACGATGGTGAAAATTTGAATTTCAAGTGTTTTTGAAAACAGGATGTGTTGACAAGGGACACGTATGAGGCGAAATGTCAAAAATTTCGCTTCAGTGATTCGTGCAAAATCATACAGTAATAAAAATATTTTAGAGTTCAAATCGTTCATCTCTCGCCCATATAAAGAGATCCTTACACATCGTCATATAATTTATATTTCCCACAAAACCAAATTGAATGTCCAAAGACATGTGACCGTAATCATGGCAAAGAAGGGGTTCTGCTAAATGTGTCCTGAACATAATATTTCCTAATTAGAATACTGTGTATACATGGATAAATGTTCCCTCAATAAGACCGAGTGTTTTTAATAAAATCTCATTATATTATGAAAGTGAAATTATACATTTCTCTTGTTCTTTCTGATTAGTTCCTTCTTCGAATACTGTATTCGATTGGCATAATTCACACCCAAATATGTGGTCGAGTTCCATAATCAGTATTAGCATCAATAATCATATTCTCGATTCTAATAAGCTTTCCTTACTTGGAAGTGGTTTTCGTACATTTTCCTAGTCGTTTGAATGCAAATATCATCGCTGAAATTTTTCCCAATTTTAAAAATCCCTTCCAATTCATCATCATTTCTCGCATATCAGTTCAAAACATTGATATGTAATGGATTATTTAAACTGTTATATTTGGTCTATACCCTATCCTGTATTGTTTAACAAGTTTATTAATACCAGATAATTAATACCAGACAAAAAATAAGAGGAGATAAAGAACATCCTTTAGAAAATTCCACAATTAATTCTAATGACTTTACTATGTTAGAGTGCGAGATTAATTGTCTGCCATAATGATATACAGTAAAAAATTCACTATTGTTATTGAGATTTTGTATATTTCAAAGGCTATGATTATCTACGAATGCTGGATGCTGCCAAACGTTTTTGTACTTTATCCATGCTATGCTCTTATTTTTATATTTTATGTTAGTATTTCCAAGAATTATCATATTTATAAGTAAATATCTATACAAACATAGGAGCCCCAGTGTCAACCATTTTGTGTTCTTCCGGATTGATGTACGTTCTTACGTGTAATATGGAAGTAAACAACTTTTAAGAAGTTGGCAAACAATGGATTAGGCTGAGAGTTTACATAGTTTTCGGCGCCATTATTTGTGTACCAAGTATGTTACATCTTGGAAGAACAATTCTAGTGTCGTTGTGGTTTCCAGCATCATTTCACTTAATATTGTTGCCATAATGGTATGAGTAGCAGAGAAAGTGTCAAGACAGAATTTTGGAATTTTGTGACTTCCACTGTGAGACTTATTATTATTATTATTATTATTATTATTATTATTATTATTATTATTATTATTATTATTATTATAAAGCATGTCTATAATCTTTCTTTCCTTCACTATTACTCACCCATCGTGAAAGTAAGTTCCTTCGAGGGTCTGTTTTTTTTTTTTTTTTTTGTTTTTTGTTTTTTTCACATGGATTAAACAGAAGCGTGTATTTCCTGGATTCATAAAATCTCTCGTATCACGCAACATTCCCCGCGATTTCAAATTTCGTCTACATCTCTTTTGGTCTGGGAATTGTGCTTATTTACCGATAAAGCATACGACTTCCAGAAACTTTCTTCGTTAGCTGTAAAGGCGAAAATATCACACTAAAACAACTAATGTATAATAAACACAATTACTTTAACTACAGCAAAAATAAAATTAAGATATTAACAATTAGGTTAGTGCAAAATAATGAAGTAATAATGTCGTTTTTTTTACATATTTTTAACTTCAAAAACGATATTATTACGTCATTATTTTTGCGCCAACCTAATACTTTACTTAAATGTATATTCTATTAAGATTTATGATCGTATATCCACCTTTACGAATACCTGTATTTATACATTTTTGCCTATAAATATTGTATGTGTCAGCGATTCATGCTACAGTCAGTGTTTTTTTTCAATACACTGATGATTAATCTTTGCGAAACATGCACTTATGCACAGATAGCTTTATCTTTCTAAACGTCGCGGAATAAATAATCGCTTGAAGTATTATTATCTTATATTTAAGAGAATGTTAAAACATTTAGGTATATAAATAGTTTATGAATTGATAGGCAAATTAATCTTTGACTCTTTTACTGATTTTATCATTTTATTGCCAATTAAGCATGGAAATTTGGCAAAAATGTTAATATAAATGCATAGCTTTATCATTCAATTATAACCCAGACATAGTTTATTCAAGTATATTAACGGTAAAACAATAAATGTCATTAATATCTTCATATATAAATACTAACAATTTAACATCGGTTAAACATTGTTATGTAATTCCGATTTATTAAATATTTTATTGCATAGGATTCACATTCTCATTAATTTAAAACATATTTAAATGCCAATGTTTGTAAATGATATTAAATATATATGAAGTTAACATTGAGAACCTATGGCGATCATTTATTTTCCCACTTTTTTTAAACGGGCTATTATATCACGTTTTCTAGATTCAAGCTTGTTGAAAATATCATTTATTCACTATGTGTCAATATACAATGAATTTCCTAAATCACGAAATACACTAGGAAATTATTAATAAAATCCATAATTAACAAAAATCAGAAATGAGATTTAACGCACTAGTAGTAGATATGTTTCCTTATCGTTCCTTTCATAGTCCTCTACACTCTTCCGCGATCTTTTGAACAGTGTTAATTTTCCGCTTCCTTCTAATATCTAATCTAACTTCTAAGGTCTCCGCCTAAAACTAAATTTACGTAATATTTATTTATATTTCATTCCTCAATAGGAAAATGTAGGTCTACTTATCTTCGGGTTCACACACTCCTCCGATCTTTTGAGCTGGAGTAGAGGGTTATTTATTGTTTCCTTTTCAGGATTAAACTTCCGGTTTCTTCCAGTGTATTTTCCTTTTCATCGACTTTACTTGACCTCTTACGACTTGGTGGCATTATAGACTTGCTTCGAGGCACTTAAACACGAATGGCTCTTGAGCCTTGTACAGGATGAATATCATTGTAAAAAAAAATCCAGGAAGAAGTTAAATTAGCTTAAAGATTCGATTCCGTGTTCATTCTGTGAGATGAATGCGTATCGTTTATTGAAATTTTATATTCATAAATTCGTTTTTTTTTTAACTAATGGGTTTACATTTTATTTTTATTTTTTAATCTAAGAAAAAATTGGTAACAGTTCCCTCAGATAACATTTTCAAAGATAATGTCTATTTCCTAAAGTTTACAAAAATTTACTTTACGATTGTAGTTTTATGTAGTCTAACACGAAATAAATATTTAAAAAGGTTTTAACGCGGAATACCTTTGCTAACCTTGAACTTCCGTGTAAAACGTACAAATGGGGGCGTGACAGGCTAGATAAAAATCACTTCTAACAGGCAAAGGCGTTATTTTGCCTTGTAGCGCGTGCGTGTCGCTTTATTTCATCGCCATGCCCCTCTTTCCCTATCATCGCATATTGCAAGCGACAGTTTTTCTTTAATGGGTTCCGGAATGGGAAAACGTCTTTCGGCATCTTCAGAAAAAAGGTGATAGAATACAAATTGCTGTCGGGGTTAATAAAACAAAGTGAAAAAGGCTTTTTGTGACGAACAACTTCCCGTTTAGACTCGAGGCAGAAACTGGCGAGAGAAAGATCAGAAATAGTTTTAACATCGAAAAACGACCTCGAAACTATTTGGTGGATGTGAACAATTACAAGATATTTTTCTCGGAGATCCAACATATTATTAATCCGACAACTTTAGAGTAAGTAGAAGAGACTTCAATTTCGTTCAAATCTAAATTGATATGATAAAATAAAAAATAAAAAATGTATCAGATGTTGAATATGAATAAGGTTGTTTCGCTGATCAGGATTCTTTTGGTGTGAAATCAAATTCATTTTCGCCGATCACTTCGAATAACCACTGAACATTTCAACGTAACCCTGATATTCTCCCCCTCTCTCTCCAATATATATATATATATATATATATATATATATATATATATATATATTCATTTAGTTTATATTTATGTAACAACCGTTATTTTATTGCATACGTATATATATATATATATATATATATATATATATATATATATATATATATATATATATATATATATATATAAGTGAACATAGAAGTCAATACTTAGAGGCGACAGTCTGTTTCATGACGATTGCATCTAGCATAAAACAGACTGTCGCCTCTAAGTGGTTACTTCTATGTTCACTTTTATAATTACACACGCTCTATCTCCGATACTGAGCAGTTTATACCATAAATATAGCACATCTTAAGACTACATTTCTGTATATATATATATATATATATATATATATATATATATATATATATATATATATATATATATATATATATATATATATTATTAAATATCTTAATATACATATTATTATCCATCAACACTAACACCACGCTGATTTTCATGTGCAACGCATTCTTTATATGCTGAGTATGAACTGATCGTTACTATATTTGGTTGCCACAATGCTGTTGTAGTTACATGTTATGCTGGGATTATTATATAGAAATATGACCAATCTTATTTCCATTAGTGTTAACATTTTTTGGCATTTTATTCTTCAATTATTATTAACCGGCCTATTAAATCTACATTTTAAAAAATCACATTTGCATCATCTTCAGATTCAATCATGTATTTTTATCTTCGCTAAATACAACTCAACTACACGCTAGAAGGCTACATGATTTTAAGTTGAGGAAACCTGCCCAAACAATATCGGGTATTCTCTTCCTAACAACATGCCAAAAAATGGACATTGTTTCAAAAAGATTGAAATTAAAGAACAACATTCAATAATCCATGAAAACGTCACAGAGACACAAGGATTCACAGATCTACGATTCTGCATCTTCTCAACCGACTAAACGTTGTCCTATTCCAAAGAACATACACTTTCCAACTTAGGCAAAAACATAGGCTCTATTCTGCACAGGTAACTAGAAATCAACCACTCTTCCGTGGTCTTTATGTCTTACCAATCATATACAATAAATATATTGACATTTGTTTTATGCTTATTTAGTTACCGGCCTGAATGTCCGAGAAATTTTCATAGAAAATATGCCTCCTCCGACAGGAATCGAACCTGTATCCTATACGGAAACGCCATATATCCTGACATGCTTTTAACGATTGGGCCACAGATGAGCGTTTCGGTTAGCAATGTCGATTTTACACGCCGGTAAATGTCATTGATACTGTTTATTATAAACAGAGCATTTACTTAAATATGTGTATCTATAAAAAAACGTATAAATATTAAAAAAAACATCTTAAAATAATTGTCGGACTTTGTCCATTTCAATAAATATCTTGATAAACTGCTCACCCGCAATAAAAATAAAAAAAAGTTAATACGTCAGTATATCTTACTCCAAATTATCAATAAAAGAACAATCCTTATTATGTGAAAGACTGTCATTTTGTCCCTCTAAAATTTCGTTTATTAGAAGTGGCAAGGATCACATGGACAAATTCATAGAAAAGAACATCCATCAAAATAGTAATATCAAAGGACAGTAAAGAAAAGCCATAAAATCTCCCCAAACAAACAAAGACATAATCATCAAACAAGCTGAAACCATTATGGATAGAAGAAAATACATCTTACATGAAGAAAATCATCTCACAAATAAATTTTACTAAAATCCCAACTAAATATTTCATATCAAAACGCCAAACTCTAATAAGCTATTTAGACAAACAGTATAGAGACAGAAGCTAAGGATTTAGTCCCAGAAAAGCCTAAAAGTGGCACATTACACAGTATCCCTAAATTGAATAATTTTCCAAAAGTCAACACAAACACAATAGAAAACATCAACACAGACCTACACAAGATGCATGACCAGATAGAATTTATTACGATCTATGCGCCCAGTTGAACGACAGTTTCGGGAGTCGGAAACCAGACAAATCACAATTCAATTTACATTGACCAAATCTTCAAACTTCTACTACCTGAAATTCCGAGTTATATCAATGACACTAGACATTTCTTAAACATTCTAAAAATAGATAGGTTGCCAAATGATTCACTCCTTGTGACCATGGATGTATCAACCCTATATTCCAATATCTGACATGGATGCCTTGGAACGACATTATGTTGTTTAGATACCGGCTAGCGCCCGTACGCTTTTACAGATACATAGACTATAGCTACTTGAAATGGACAAAGGCAGAGAACAGTCTCCAAGTCTTTAAAAAACCTCAACAATTTCCACCACACAAGCAAATTCACAATGAAATTTACAACACATCAATTTCTTTACTGAATGTACTGGTACGGTTAAATAATAACCACATCACTACTATAATATATACTTAACCCACAGATGATTATTGCTACCTATTTTTCAATAGCTGTCACACCACAAACCTAATAAAATCAATAATATACAGCCAATATTTACGTATAAATAGTAGCGGTTCAAAAAAAGGAGCTTACAAAAAAACACATAGGACAACTATTTAGTTACTTTCTTAATAAAAGTTACCTACTTAAACCTATGAAAAAGTGAATTACTAAGGCTTCCAATGAAAATAGAAAAAATATAACCTATGAAAAAACAAAAAAATAATTCCAGATTTTTCATACTATTTTTTTTAAATTCAATTACAATATTCAGAAATTTCCCCATATGTTAACAAAACAATTCCGGTATTAAAACCCGACCAAACATTTAGAAAGGTATTCAACCAGAACACACTTCATGCTAGTCGTCAGCAATACCGCCAACGAACCTAGACACTTTAATAATATCATCTGGCATACATAGTTCACCACCACCTCAAGGGAATATCACCTGCAATAAACCCCTGATAACACATCATTACTGATAGCAATTTCGCACATACCAGCACACACACAATATTCAAAGCACCGGCTCTAACTTGTGGCCGTCAAAACATATATGTTTAATTATCTAACTCAAACGCAAGAAAGGAAATTTTGATGAAGAAAGAGGCATGGAATTCTGTGTTTGGTTCAATAACCATATAAAATCATAACAAACAAACAAAAACAATTACAGTCGCTGCACACTTCAATCAACCTTTCCATAGTATTTATGATATCTGATGCGGTCTTTTAGTGTCTATATTCAACAGCCGACAAGAAAGACGCACATCCATGTTGAAAAATATTTTCAAAATAAAATCAAAGATTGAGTGGCTAAATAAAATTTTGGTTTTACTGAAATAATATAATTTTCCCAGGGAGCCCTGTAACCAAGAAGTCCCACTTTGTGTATTCTTTGTCTCGTTGAAAAAGGCAGTCGCGTGTCCGAAAACCCCATCTTTAAAATCATTCTCTTCGGGTTTCAATCTAGTCAAAACGCAAATATGAAATTAATATAATCAACCTTATTGACAATATTGTTATCAGTTTATTGGCTTTTTATTCAACAAATTTATTAACCGGCCTATTAAATCTACACACACACATGCACACACACACACACGCACACGCACAAACACACACATGTAATAAATAAATAAAAAAATTACAATGAAATAAATAAAATAAATTAACCCAAACACATTACCAAATCACACCCGTTAGAATAGACGAAATAGAATAAATAAATAAATAAATAAAAAATAAAAAAAAATCCATGAAGCCAAATAAATAAATCATTATGACCAAAATATAACTAATATTTTGGTCATAATGATTTATTGACTATAAAAATCAAACCAAAAATCGGGCGGAAAACATAGCTTTAACGGTTATATAACGTTATACGTTACTTAAAATAGAAAACCGAAAAGAGTAAATAAATATATACAGTATAATAAATAAACAAGTAAAATAATCTAAATAAATCCAGATAAATAAATAAATAAACTAACAAACCGACCACGATAAATTAAACGTTAGCTAAATCAAGTAATGATAATCAATCCAAATAAACAAATGAAGTAATAAACAAATTAAAAACTGATCCCGGCAAAATAATAGTTAGAATAAATTACAGCAATCGAACCCAAAATCGAATAAATCGCTTTAATTATCTTCTCAAACCAAAACACAACTATTAAATATCGATACAAACAATTTTTACTACGTTAATAAAACACCGATTAAAATAGAAATAAATATAAATATAAAATATAAGAAATGAAAATAGAAAATAAAAATAAAAAATAAAAATAAATAAAAACAAGCAAAATAATCTAACCCAAATAAATAAACGGCTTCCAGCAAAATAACCGCCAAAATAGACTACGGACAATGCACCACTCACCCGTATATATAAATAGCCGAGGGATAAAAAACACACTTGTGGCCTGACGATTACGTCTAGCATGAAACATTCTGTCACCTCTATGTGTTGACTTCAATGTTCAATTTTATATTTATACACTCTCTATCTCTGATATTGAGCACTTTATCTCGTAAATGTAGCACACCTTAAGAGAATATTTCTTCATATATATATATATATATTCCGGATATTTGCGCAGCATATTTCTTTTAAACATGTTTGGTTAAACAATGTAGACATGTTGTGCATACTTATCTTTAAAAAAATTCTTTTCATAATGACGTATATGTTTCTTTGTTTCGTGATTAAAGACTGCAAGAAAGGCACATTGACTATATTTATTCATTTTTATTTTTTACGAGGAGATTCGACATCTTTCTAATAACATCATCAGGTTTTTGATGGCTAAGATAAATGAGTGTGTTTGTCCCGAAATAAGTTTATACTATGTGGGTAAACCGTTACGTATTCAGATCATTAGCAAAGACACAAACTTTGATTTTAAAATGTATATTGTAAGGGAATTTTTTTGTAATTCTCTGAATTATTAGGATTATGAATAAGTCCGTGTCTATTAAAATTTGTTAATAATTTTAATTTAAGGTAGGTGAGTTAATATGGAAAGATATAATTTATTTATGTTTTAAATATTACGTGTAACAACTATGTAGCATATGTATTTCAGAAAATGGGTACTATATTCTAATAAATATACTATGTAATATTAGTTTTAATTTTTTAAAAACGGTAACTGCAAGAATTTTTAGTTACAGCTTATTAATTTCTTTGGAAAGTATAGAGGTATTTTCAATTAATAAATTATACAAGACTAATAAACTTATACGTGATTACGAAAGGATCTTATTTTAGATAATTATGCTCTACATGTCTAAATTGTTTAATCAGACATGTTTATATATATATATATATATATATATATATATATATATATATATATATATCTTTGTGTGTGTGTGTGTGTGTGTGTGATTTCCATTCAAAAGCTATAAGAACAACCCTACAGTTTTAAATAATTAGTCGATTTTGTTTCAAACCAGGTGCAGTTGTCTTTCCGGAAAGGATCCTCACATCGCCCTGCCGAAAACTTGTTTCTGTTTTCTCCTATGATTATTTGATATTATTATTGGTCAATCTTTATATATCGCTTTTCAAATGTCCTGAACAGATTGCATCCATTATCAATCACACGTACAACCCGTCTCAGTATTTCTCATAAGAGATTATAATATCAAACAAAAACTGTGAAATCTTTATGCCCGTCATGAGTTGTCCCGTTGGCTTCTTTGTTGCTCTTTGAGCATCACCTTTGACCCGCTGTGGTTCTAAAAAAAAGTTTCAGTTTAGTTTGCGGTACAGTTACTTTCCATGATAATTTAAAAAAATAGGATTTCGACACTTGTATCAGTTTATTCCGTGTATAATTAGAACAACTTTGTTTGACACGAGAGCTTTGGATATATGCTTCGATCGCACATGCTGCATCCACTTTGACCGATAAAAATTTATCTCTGCTTCAACTTTCAGACTGTCCAAATCTCCCTTGAAAACATCATCGAATATATTTGGAGGAAATTGCAAGAGGCTGTTGACCCAGCTTGACATTAATGTTTAATTCACAGTGGATCTATGAACTTATTAATTATTTATACTTTTCTATAGATCAGGATATTTCACAGTAATAAAAGTTTATTTCATCAAGGTCTCACAACCATTAATATCCGTTGGGGACAGAAGATTGGTTCTAGAAACAATTAAATAAAATAAAAAATTCACGAACGTCAAATTTTTACCTCACTGATCATTCATGGAACAGTTTTAATTATCCCTAATTACCTTTCATTGTGATCAAGGTAAGTCTGAAATGTGCTTTGAATTTTATCCTGGAGTCAAAGCAGTATTCTGTCAATTCTAGCATGCGTCGAGTTTCTATTGATTACATATATTACACCTTGCAAAATGCTAACAACCATGCGTAATTCATTCATTATGATGTTTTATATAATAATAATAATATATATATATATATATATATATATATATATATATATATATATATATATATATATATATATATATATGAATTTATTAGATCAGTTTTTATTATGGATTTTCTATAAAGTTTATACATAATTATCAGTACTGTTTAACATGATATTGTGGAAAGTTAACATTGTTTGTTTCTGTTTCCGTCTCAAACACAAACTACCCTCGATATGGTTCTGGGATACTATCAAATACCTGATAGTATTTCTCTTCTAGGCTGAAAGGGAAGCTGTTTAATATGTCCTTTGTACTTGTATATGCGGTGAAAGGACAATGCACGTAATAAGAAATTGAAAAGTTTAATTGCACACTGGAAAACGTCAATACTGAATGCAAACATCAGGAAATTACAATCGTTATTGGAGAACTTAATGCCAAATAGGGAATGAGTGAGGCAGGGAAATACTTGGCAAATTCATACGATGATGACGAAATGAACATGTAGAATAATTGTTCCAATGCTACTCACCAAATGGCCAGGACGCTGGCAACACCTGTTTACCAGAAAGCGCAAGACCTTTATGGATATGGAGAAGTCTAGCAGGCTAAAAAGATCGATTATACGATGATCAATAAGATATTCAGAAATGCAGTTTTACAATGGGAAACATATACAAATTGGGACTGTGAAAATTGTCACCTGCGAGTGAAATGTAATCTCAGAATAAAACTAAGGAAATTAAAGAAAGCCAAAGATGCACATAGAAATTGTAATACGGCAGACTCCTGAATGAAGCGAATTGCAAAGAGATGCATACTGATAGCGCTAAAAGCCAATGACAAAATGATAATAAACGGAGATTGGAATGTCAATGTAGGGACACTTTAAAAAAACAAAACCTTAGTTAAATAAGCAAAAGAAACCACCCCAAGGAAACTAGACAACGAAAAGTCCAGTGGGAGTCAAATAACATTTTCAAAATGAAAAAATGGAGGCAGCAACGGAGTGCGAAAATGCAGTACAGAATATAATACAGAATATAAATTATATATATATATATATATATATATATATATTACAGAATACAATACATTATAGAAGGAAATCAGAAACAAGCGGCAGGCATGCAAATGAGGAATGTCCCAATGAAAGGTGTACAGAAATAGAAAGAATAAGCATCAGAGACAGTTGAATATGCTTAAAATAATAACAGAAAAAACAAGTTCAAATAGAGGGTATGGATAAAGGTGAATTGAGAAACTATGGTCATAGAGAGAATGTACGAATGAGATGAAAGGAAAATAATTAAAAACTCTTCCTCGGAATTATAAGGGAATCTATAGTAACCAAAAAAATGGAAGGGCCTGAAATATTAGTCTGAAATAAGAGGAGTACTCTCCAAGTTGATCTGGAATAAAGAAACAAGACCGTATACTATTGTAATAGAGATTATGATAGTCTTAAACGATTTTGGTATTTTCTCAATTACAACTTCATTGAATAAATACGAAAATAATGCACAGAATTATATTTCCTATTTCAGCTCGAACATTAATAGTTTTCTCTCTCTAATTTGTTATTTATAACTGAATTTTTCGTTTTTATTTTTTTAGTTTATTAAAATCTTAATATGCAATCTGGTAAGTTATGTTGTTGCTGACTAGTATTTACTGTGACAGGATTGTTAGGTATTTAGCGTGCCAACCGCGAAACCAGGGTTTAAATGTATTTGTAGTAATACTTGCATGGGAGGTAATTACATTACAATATCAGACTGAGATAAATTTGTTTTTCGTCTTATCAACAACTTGAGCTGAAAATATTTCTGAACCTGAGGAAACCGCAATAATTATAATAATAATAATAATAATAATAATAATAATAATAATAATAAATAAATAAATAAATAAATAAATAAATACTATATTTGCTTCATGTAGTTTTTTAAATTCTATTTTTTAAATTGACATATACAATCAATAATTCTGTCATTAATGATATTTCCAATTTAAAAAATGAGTTGTCAGTTAGAAAAATATCAGTGCGGTTATATTTAAAGAAATCTAAATTAGCGTTGGTGTTCTTGTCTTTAGGATAATACCAATATTGGCGGAAGTTTGAGTTAAAGCAGTAAACAGACGGTGTCCCCTCGATTTTTATATCAATGTCAATCTAATACACACACACAAACATACATACATACATACATACATACATATATATATATATGTATATGTGTGTTTTTGTGCGTGTATACATACGTGTATACACACACGGGTGTGCATGTGTGTATATGTATATACATACGTGTGTGTGTGTGAATTTTCAGAGATAATATATCTGTAAATGGGCAATATGAATAAAGAAAAAGGAAAACGTAAATGTGCCGAGACATTTCGCTCTGTGAGGGACTTCATCAGACTGCCAACCCGTAGTTAGGGTTTAATATTGAAATTAAACCTGAATACTGCTGACCAGTTACGAAACAGTAATTTCTGTGTCGCGATGGAATAAATGTTTAAAGAAATTATTATAATCTAGACTCAACTTCTGTATCGATCACTTTACTTAAAATTAAAAACAAAAATACTAAAGCACCTTGGATCATCAATCTAACAGTTCTTTCATATTATATCAACACACATACACACGCACACAGATATGTGTGTCTGTGTGTGAGTGTGTGATGTGTGACGGGGAAAGTGACGTCATGTCATATTTTCAATTTCGTGTATGAGTGATGTTTCATTTCGGAACTTGTTGACTACATAGTAGAGAAGATTGCCAGATAGGCAACATTTGTGAGAAAAATCCCACAATGATGCAATTCCTTCCGCCATAAATTTGGAAACGGCATGTTGTACTGCTTAGCATTCGCTGGGAAACTCCAATACGAACATTTCAGTACCTTGAGGAAGTTGTGATCCTTGGATTAAGAGTGTAGTTAGTGGAAAACATTGTATGGCATCATAACTCAGCACTATGCAACACAAACAGGAGAACATAGTCAGAGCTGTTCGACATTTTCTGCAAATACATCACCCCATCTGGTCAACTAGCTCCCCAGGCTGCAACCATTGTGATTATTATGTGCGGGGCGCAGATGATCGAGAGACCAACAAAACTCCCTGTAAACGCAAATTGAATTGAAGGCAAAGATTATGGCAGCATTCACCAACTTACCGCCCAGAAGAGATACAGGAGATTCCAAAGGTGTCTGGGAAATGTATAGAATAAATTTACTCTTTTGTATTTCAAATTTTTTGCGCTATTTTGGTAAATATATCTATTAAAATGAGATGTCATTTTTATTTTAATTTTGACGTAATTATTTAGACGACAACTTATTGAACGTACCCGGTGTGTGTGTGTATGCATATATATATATATATATATATATATATATATATATATATATATATAATTGATAACCGTGTTTGAAATAGACGCCCCGATTTTATTTTATGTACATTTTCTGTTACATCGATCGGCCTGTAGATGAGAGAATATCTGATAAAGAAAATTAACTTTCCGACATGGTTTGAATCTACGACGCCCTATATAATAGAAATCACCTTTAATCATTTTTCTCTTTCCACATTCACAAAAAATACACTTTTTTTTGTTTTCTGAATAGATTTATTCTATTCTATATAATTTTAAGGTACACAATATATAAGCACATATTATTTACCACTATTATTTTATATTATCCACTACAATCAACCTGTTTTAAAAACACATTGCTATTTAAAGGTAACGGAAACTCAGTATGAGTTCATGAATTATTTGTATATGTTAATTCATTTTTATGCTATTGGAAAGTCATAGCATAACCTTTTAAAAAAATTTAAATTCCAAATCTGGAATACTGAAATCTAACAGTTACAGGTATTTATATATATCTGGGTTGTGTTCTAACAGAGGTCGGAAATTATGACACGGAGATCCGAAGACGTATTGACATTTCAAATGCTTAGCCTGTATTAAGAAACAAAGAAAAGAGTACTGAACCGTTACGTGATATCTGTTCTCCTCTATAGCAGTGCAGGCAGGACAATCTTCCCAAAGATAAAGAAGGGACTTGAAACAACAGAGATGTGATTCCACAAAATGATGCTGAAGATACCATGGACCGAATATGTCAGCAACAAAGACATTTTGGAAAAAGTGGAAACAAAACGCAAAGTTATACTTAACATCAGGATTAGGTGCTAGCAATTTCTGTTGCAGGTAATGAGGAAGGAAGACTTGGAAAAACCGGGGACAAATGGAGAGAAAGGGGGTCACTAGAAAGCAGCGTATAACATGTGTGATGAGTCTGAGCATCCCGATAGCAAAACAGGGATTGAGGTAAATAACAAATTGACAACACATATAGAAGAGCTTAGAAGGACAGAAATATGTGGAGGACATTGATCACCTATCTTACGAAGGGACACATCATATAAAAGAAGAAGTGATGAATGGTTTCGTGACTATTATTAACCCGTCTAATTTTCTTTATACTGGATAGTGAATAAGAATGCTGTAGAAAGTTTTCAGTAATTTGTTACTATTTCAATTTACGTGAGTGAAATCTAGCACAGATAGGCTTGACATATAAACCTCTATCATTTTCCTTATTGTCATTTATATAACTTGTTATATAATCATCATCATCATCATCACCATCGGCGCCTTATCGCGAGGAAATTGTCAAGAACCTGGACTTGTTGACCATTGCGATATTGCAATTCACTGAGTCCTCCATACTTGAAGACTTTTGACAAAACTAAGCAACGATTATTAAATAAGGCCACACGTCTACCAGAAAATTTCTAGCCGATTGCTAGATAAAATATCTCTAGATGATTCCTTCCATGATATATTTGCTGTGATTCTTCTCTCGGCTCAATCTTACCACGAAAACCATCTGTTTTATTTTTCTATCTCCTTTCTTGTTGTCGTTTCTATCTGTTAAGCTACGCAACTATCAAAAGAGTTTCTGTTCCTTCTCATATTTTCCTTTTTTTTCTATGAGAGCAACTCCATCAATATTTGTCGTTTACTCATTCATGAGATATTTTTCTTTGGTCAGTTCTTTGAATCATGTCAGCCGATTTCTTTCTCTTACACATATACCTAGCATTGCTAAGAGAATGCAATGGTATATTCACGATGTTGATTTTCCATACTACTTTAAACAGATGTTAAGGAAGGCGAACGTTATTGTTGCCAGAAAAAGTGATAACAATGGCGGTAGGTATCTTATTTCCTTGATATTTTTCATGTATTTCAAGCGGCTATAATGATAACTATTTATGTAAAGAGACGAATCCTTTCCGTATGAAGACTGTTAATCTCACTATTACCATTTCCATTGATGTTTGTGTTTCTCAGTTTGTTTAAGAATATTATTTTAAATCTCCATGTTTTGCGTCTACATGCTCATTATGTATTATAAGTTTTAATATTATTGGCAAAGTGATTTGCGACATTTCTCTATGTCCACAAAATTTCTACCGCACAGTCTTATTTCCTTTCCATGCTCTTACACTAATTTTATTATCGCTCATATTAGTATTATTCTTGAATGGCTTCAAATTCTTTATTCTTTATATCGTTTTCGGGACTTATGGGTTTACAACTGTTCAGGCATATGTCTGTTAGGAGGAAATTTAATTAACGTTTTAACTTAATCAGCCTGGGAATGTCTTTTGTTGTACATAGGCCTTATCCGGATCCTTCTAACTACGTGGTGACGACTGGGCCATAGCCATACTGCTCTGGCACAAAATATATCAATAGACTTAAAGGAATTATTATTCAAAAGCAGTCACCATCTTGGTACTGTCTCAACATTGCTTAACTTCGAATGATCAGATGGGAACCGATTTTTAAACGTGATATAGCCGTAAACTCTGCTAATATAATGATTATTAAAGCGTATAACATTTAAAAAATCTAATAAGAATTTTGAGGCTGTTTTGTTTACTTGCTTATTCAGTATTAATGCCCCCCAGAAAAATAAACATATATTTTATTAACTCCTTTCTATATGTTTCAATTTTTTTAAATAAATTTTTCGTCACTATTATACCATGACCAATAGGAGACTGTTGACGTAGACATTAACTCAGCTAGAAAGATGTGAGTAGTAATCAACTGCTCACCCCATTTTGGTTCTTGACAGCGACTATACAAATAGATTTTTATTACTGATAAAAGATGCTGGAAAAATATTTGTTTCCCAGCTCCATTCCTTATATCCTCTACTATTAGAAGAGACAGATCAGACCAAAAATGAACAGCATGTAGACTTTCTTGTGGGTGACAAATTATTCCCACCTTACAACTTCTTTCCTACAGAGAAAACGACGCAATCAAACGCTACTTTCATGGACTCGATATGGTTCCTTGTTTAGATCTGCTTGTTCTTCAGACAATCACTGTTAAAACTTACTATTCTACATCCACTGGAACGAATCATCCCCATTGCCTTCATATTCCATTAGTAAGAAGGAAGTTTCTAATTGAACAGCTTTTTTTCCCTAGCTCAGTTCCTTGACGGAACATACGCCTGTGAGAATGTTTCTCCGATCGCTATAATGATAACCTCTTTGACTCTTGTGTCTATCGGTATATTGCTTATATATCTGTATAATCTGTACATATTACCCCTTCCTTTTATGATTACATCACACACTAGACAACTTTGAGCGGTTTCAGACCATGTAACAGATGAACAATTATTAAAAAGTAACAAAATAGAATTAATATAAGAATTATTATTATCCTTGTATAACACACCAGTATATATTTTATAGAAACTAATTACCATATCGGGAAGTCATTATACAGGAAACACTAACAGAAATTAAAAAAGAATATATATATATATATTTATATAATTAAGCTGTATTCTAAACTTTTTAACCTATGTTTATATGTATTTCTATCAAATTCTAGTGCAGTTAACGCATTTATTCGAATCGGGGCCATTGTCTAATTTTCAAGTATATATCCTATTCACGTGATAGGTTATCTTTCAGTACACAACATGAATGATAAAAAATAACAGCAAAGGTCATTTAATCTTGGATAGAAAACAGAAAACCAAGTTTATTTTTTCTCCACTGACAAACAAATTGTTAGTTATAAAAACCGCCACTAGGCAAAATCGAATACAAGCCGTGTGAGTTTTTGTTAGTCTATACTGATGCAATTTTTGCGCCATCATTTCTGCATCGATTTGGTTAATATCTAAGAGTATATGACCGCGAGCATTGTTTGTACATTAAATATCAGAAAGGAAAAGGGATTTCACAGATATATTGCTTTAATATTATTAAAAGGATTACACGAAACGGAGAGGTTATTTAAGTGCAATCAACTTACATGACACGCTAGTGTAATACAATCAGTCTCAGAAGTAGAAATATATTAATTTGTGAAAAAATATATTCATCATCATAAACGTCTTCATATTTGTTAGGAACTTTTTCTTGAATATTCCATGTTCTTTCAAGCGATGGGCGAATATAGCTCTCCACATCATCCCGTCTTTTGTTTCGCTAAGTATCTTTTTACTATTTAACATTTTTTTCACCGTACTCCTGACCACTCACTCAGAATATTATTTACGTATTTATATATACATATATATAGAGAGCAATCCTGAAGGTGATCTCGGATGAGACTGAAATCACATGGAAAATGAAAATGAAAAAAAAACTACTTCTTCTTTAATGAATTTAATATCAACATTAAGAAGTCGATAGGAGAATTTGAGAGGATTAATATATATATATATATATATATATATATATGTGTGTGTGTGTGTGTGTGTGTGTATGTGTGTGTGTGTGTGTGTGTATGAATGTGTGTTGATTAGCGCAGGTATACATCTGTAACCGGGCTGATCTAATAATGCATACCCTACTCGTGTCCCGTTATTATCTAAACGAACACAGATAAAAACGAACACATGTTATCGTGACATTTTTAGAATGCTTTTGTGTCTTCCACATTGAGAAAGTGAAAGGATGAAAACCACTTTATGAACTGTAATTTCTTAGTGATTCTGGCAGAAATGCCTACGCCTAATAAACATTTACCTATCCGACTTACGCAATAATATATAGAGAAAAATTTAAAATGAAAAACTGATGTGTTTTTCTTTCTCTTTCTTTTACCCCCTTACAACAACTCCCTCACACACCAATGTGCGTATCTGTATATATTTATGTATGTACGCACACACACACACACACACACACACACATATATATATATATATATATATATATATATATATATATATATATGCGTGCGTATCTGTATATATTTATGTATGTACGCACACACACACACACACACACACATATATATATATATATATATATGCGTGCGTATCTGTATATATTTATGTATGTACGCACACACACACACACACACACACACACACATATATATATATATATATATATATATATATATATATATATATATATAGAGAGAGAGAGAGAGATAAATAGAAAGAGAGAGAGAAATTAATACTCTGTGATTTGCAATAATTTGAACAACTTTACAATCTTCTATATCACAATAATTTTCAATGTCACGATTAATTTTTTTCCTTAGTAATCTTTATAATCTTTTTTTTTTACAAATATTCCCTTAGTGATATATGGAATATCAAGTGCCCCATTATTTGTTTTAAGGAGCTGAAAAGTTTAAGATATTAATCAACAAAATGACATTGTAACAGGATAACAAAACACCTCCGTGGTTTTAGTAATTATTACCACGATAAATCTTGAAAAAAATGCTTGTTCTAACTTATATGGAGAAATATTTCGGTACAACGTGGTAAGATTAATATGGAAATCAAATAGTTTGCTTGCACATATATGGATAAGAACGTCATTTCCTTGGATGATAGGAAACAAAAAAGATTGTAAAGAAGAAGAAACATAGAACTCTATGTATAAACGGCCATTGTGTAAAAAGAGAACACTGTGAATGCGATATATAATAAAATGATAGTCACTAAACAAATAAGGCCACCGAGCGATATCCATATATCAGAACGTATAACACAAACAAAAATATGTACACGAGTGGGCTGAAAAGGTCATATTCTGACTATGAAGCAATGATTCTAGAGCTGTGAAATTTTGCATGTATCAATTTCAATTCTTCTTAATAACTGCATTGCTTATCCCAAGATACACTGACATCTGATCGTTCAATGAACACTTCAAATGTAACAAGTAACGACATCTCTTGAAAATTATAAAACAATTGGTATCTTGTTTTTATTATGTACCTGCAGAAAAAGGACTTTACAGCGCAAGGATATTCCCACTGATATGGTTGCTACATGAGCGGAATACGCGCTGGCTTTATCTACATGATAAAAGTGAGCAGCTAAATGAGGTATAGAAAATATTACAGACGGTCGGGAGGTCCTAAACCAGCCAAGGAAAACATTGGTGGTGATCACCGAGGAAAACATTGGTCGTGATCACCGCATGGTGGCAGGTGACAGGTTATCGAATATAAATCAGCCAATGCCATTATCATAACCCGAGAAACATGCGAAAATAAAAATTTGGTATAACGAAGGTTACTGCTCGGTAGGTGCCACATCATCTGATACGTGATCAAAAGCGTATCAGGCTGATAATATCAAGGGGAAATCTATAATATTGTTTGAAGCAGATGAATCTAGTTTAATTGAAGGCTAATTAACCATGTATAATCGTTGGATTCATCACTTTGAGCCAGAAACAAAGACATCAGTGGAAACCATGCTCAACCGCGCCAATGTAGTGTAAGGTCGTTTCTTGTGCAGCGAAGGTCATGGCCTCTATTTTGGGGAAAACAAAGACATTCTGTTCATGGTTTATTGCCATCTTATTGATGCATTTTCGAAAGGCTGTCAAAATTAAATGCACAGAAAAAAATGACTAATGTGACTTAATCCGTCCGCACAATACGCCAGCACACTAGTCATTGATCCAATGGCTGCTGTAGGTATCTGTGATATTGAACTGGTTCATCAAACTCCCTATAGACCCTACTGGCCTCAATTATCTATTATCAGTTCTCCAACATAAAAATAAACTTGTCTGGGAACAAGTATCTTAGTGATGTAGTTGTCTTATTTGCTGTTGGTGATTTTTTTGTTTTAGCAAAAGTATGAAAGGTCCTTCGCCAATTGGATTCCACACACTGCAATACAGATGGAAGAAATTTGTGCAACACAAACTGATCATAGACACACAGAAACACACACACACACACACACACATATATATATATATATATATATATATATATATATATATATATATATATATATATATATATATAAGGACATTGTTATGTCTATATATTCTTTTTATAGATATAAATATTTAAGTAAATGCTCTGTTTACAATATACAGATTTAAACAACATTTGAAGGCCTGAATGTCCAAGAAATTCCTATAGAAAATATTCAGGCCGGTAAATGTTTTTAATATTTTCAATTATAAACAGAGCATTTTTTACTTAAATATTTGTATTTACAAAAAGAATGTATAAACATACAAATGTCTTAAAATAATTGTCGGACACTGCCCATTTCATTATTTATATATATATATATATATATATATATATATATATATATATATATATATATATATATATATATATTATTTTGAGTGAGTCGTCAGCAGAACAAAGAAAAAGTATGGTAAAGTGTAAAAGATACTTAAAGAAACAAAAGACGGGATGATGAAAGGACAAGACATGTTAAAGGAAGTTCGTAACCAATATAGAGTGATCATTAATTAACTGTATAAATTTCACAATTTATTGTATCCATTAATGAGATCCATTAATACATCTCATATATCTTAAAGATATATATGAAATTTTAATGTTTATGTTTTTTTTTGTTTTTGTTTTTTTTAGTTTTGTAATTGACATTCGTTTGTCTTTTTTGGTAAGAGCTTATTATATATCCCTCATATTTAATCAAAAGGAAAAGATGGAAAGACAAATCGTAATGTATATGCAGGTTAATAAGGAACACATCTGAAATTCACACCCAGCAGCATTACAGTAAAATGTATAAGAAACATACATCAAGTCGTGTGAATATCCGTGGAAGAATTCATGTCTGTGAGAAGAACTTTATGTAAACAAATCTTCTTGCAAAACACAGACTCTAAGCATTGACGATATGTGCTGCATGCAAACAATGGACCCCATGGAGAATGTTTTGATGTATTTAAATTAAACTTTATTTGTATACCCATGTTTTTTCAATAAACGCTATAGAGTTATGACTTTTTTTTTAAATTAGATAGATAGATAGATAGATAGATAGATAGATAGATAGATAGATAGATAGATAGATAGATATTCAATGCCCATTTTAGTGCTTCTGAGAAAATACTTTTATACAAATATCTAATCTAGAAAAATGATGAGGATGTGATGTAATGCGCACAGGTTTTAAATGTACTCACAGAGACCTGCTGAATTTCATTTCATGCGAAACCTTTGTGATTCCATGACGAAAGGGGTTGAAGAATAATAAGATTAAATAGAATATTTTTTTTACATAATCAATTTTGTGTACAGAAGAGTAATTCGATAGCTGAAGTTGTGCAACACTGAAGCAGACAGCCTATAATAACAGAAGACCAAGCCTACTGACACCCATCTCAGATAAATGAAACTACAATGCGCTAAAGATAAAAAGTATATTATTACAAAAAAGTTTGGTTGCCTTATGAGCTACGGCATTTGGATGGAGGAGCCAGAATTTGGAACAAATAAAATGAAAATATATAAACATTCTGCATTCTATTAAGACTTAATTCGGCTTGTGCTGATTTAATATATTGAGACTATGTTTTGGCATAAATTGGGTTCCTTCGTGCCAATTTAAATTCGTTTCAATTCCGGAGCCGAGATAGACATTGACGCTTAACACGTTCCGAAATTTATGACTACACAACATCCATACTGTAGTGTCCACTTACAGAAGGACAACGATTAAAGTTTCTAGTTGCAAATTGCTTCCTTGAACACAGCAATGTAATTTCTATGTTAAAGTGGTTTCCGCCATCAACAATATCAAACCAATGTAGAACATTTCAAATGTGGCGTAAAGGCATTTGCCACCAATAAATCTTACAGTCGTAATTGAATAGTTATAAGATAACAGTGACTGGCAAGGGGTTATATGATATATATATATATATATATATATATATATATATATATATATATATATATATATATATATATATATATATGTGTGTGTGTGTGTTTGTGTGTGTGTGTGTGTGCTTGACCGTGTGTGTTGGTGTTCGTGCGTGTCTGAGTATGATGCTAATGTTTTGTCAGCGTGACACACTAGTTAAATCAGAACAAATGTCCACACGCTTGTATGAGCTTTCTTATTTTTTAAGTAATAATTCATCAGGTGAAGAATGTTTTATCATCACTTTGCAGATATATATATATATATATATATATATATATATATATATATATATATATATATATATATATATCTGCGAAGTGATGATAAAGCATATATATATATATATATATATATATATATATATATATTGTAATCAGCATTACGCAGAAATTAAATTATTCTGACATCTCATTTTAACAGATGTATATACCAAAATAACAAAACAATTTCTTGAATTAATAAAGAGTAAATTTATTTAATAAAACCACCATTAGTTTAAACCACGGCCCCCAGACGAATCCAAGATCTATTGCCTCTCTTCAGGACTGTTTCATTGTTAAGTTGATGAATGCTGCCATAAACCTTGTCTTCCATTCCTCTTTGGTCTTACAATGAGTTTTCTTGTTCTCTCCCTTAACTGCGCACCACAAATAATAATCAATGCATTCTGAAGAGTTAGGTGGCCAGATGTAATGGTTGATGTGGTCGCTGAAATTGTCGGACAGACTTCTGTTTGTGTGGCATTGAACAGAATCTTGTTGCCAGACTTAGGCTCTTCAAGCAGCCACCCTTTTTACACAGGTCAGCACTACATTCTCAAGACACTTGCTATAGGCTTCATCTTTCGATCTGAATCCTTTGCCAACAACTTCGAGAGTTCTTTTCCTATCACCTTTAGACTAATCCAACTTTTTCCGAATCCTCCACACTGTCCACACTATGACACTGCAGTTTTCGTTTCGGAAGTTCCGGCGCGAATACCACGCAGTACAGGATGAGATTTCGAAATATCTGGTGGTGAATTGCGTCATGTTACTCTTTTTGTCACTAACGGTGCCCAACATAACCTATTATAGTGAGCAGTCGATAAAATAAAAATAAACTACGAGCATACGCGAAATTATATATATATATATATATATATATATATATATATATATAATATATATATATATATATATATATATATATATATAATGGAGACAATTTTTACTTCGCACCTTTTGTGTGTGTGTGTTGTGTGTGTAAGTGTGTGGTGGGTATGTGTTTGTTTATTTCTGAGTGTGTTGGAAGTGACTCCCAAATCCACCAAAATAGATGTGAATTGAAATCATTGATCGTTGTGTTTAAAAGCCACTGTATGGGTTTGCGTGTGAGCGTTTATTTTTTAGGAAAGAAAGAAAGAAAGAAAGAAAGAGCATATATAGTAGTAGCAATGAAAGAGAATTGTAATATCAGAAGGTCGAAAATTTCTGAGACTTTCATTTTAGCGAACAGAAACTTCTATAAATTTTCATTAATTTACGATTCAGGATTGCACAAAGGAGTCGAGAACATTCTGTTTTTCTCCAAGTTCATGAAGAACAAAATATTATTTACCATACTATAAGCGAAAGTAATCCAAAACAAACCGAAATTCATCATAATGTCGACACTTAAACTACGTGTAACCACATTTTTTACATCAACAAAAAATCATTGCAACTTTGTCTGTTATATTCTTGGCTAAAATCGTACCCATTGCTATCCTTGTTCATTGGAAATTTCGACTGCTCAGTTTTTAGATGCTATGGAGATACGGACTTCAAGACTTTGGTGCTATAGAACAAAGTTCTTTCGTCGCAACTAACAGACATTCTGACATCGGTCTCTCTCTCATCATTCCTCTCCTCTTCTATCTAGAAAAAAACGGTACCCATTCATGAGGTAATGTAGATTGTGGTAGTTAATTGACAATATCTCCCCACTGATTTTTTTTAATTAGAATTTGAGTGAAAAGAAGTTATATACTTACAGAACGTGTTTAATAATTTCAATACAATGCATTTTAAAATAAAATTCGGTGGGGTTGGTTTGTACGCCGAATATAAACTGAAACCTACATTTTAACGTAAAAATTTGGGCTCGTCTTATGTCGAGTGGACTTGTACGCCAGCATATACAGTATAAATATATGTGTGAAAAAGTATATAGTAATTATTATATCAGTATTGATATGTTGTATAATCAAGTCAAGACATTTTGTGCGCACGCTTTGCTTTTTAATTACTAAATAGCTACTTTATATTAGTATACACTATATAAATATATATATATATATATATATATATATATATATATATTTATATATATATATATATATATATATTTATATATATATATACACACACACACACACACACATATATATATATATATATATATATATATATATATATATATATAATGTTATCTGCATTACGCAGAAATTAAATTATTCCGACATCTCATTTTAACAGATGTATATACCAAAATTACAAAAAAAATATCTTGAATTACTAAAGAGTAAATTTATTTAATAAAACCACCATTAGTTTAAACCACGGCCCCCAGACGAATCCAAGATCTATTGCTTCTCTTCAGGACTGTCTCATTGTTAAGTTGATGAAAGTTGCCAAAAAACCTTGTCTTCCATTGCTCTTTGGTCTTACAAGGAGTTTTCTTGATCTCTCCCTTAAATGAGTGTGTGTGTGTGTGTGTGTGTGTGCCCGCGTGCGTGTATGTGTTTTTTGTGTTGTCTGTTAATTGTATAATAAAAAAATTCCCGTCAGTGAATGCATTCATTGCACCTTAAGAGACATTTCATATATAAATAAATCATCGATATATATTAGATTGGGTCGTATATGTTATATGGAAGTATATCAGTAAAACTCGTTAATAACTGATATTCGCTTTTAGTACATTCGATGTATTATTTTAAAGTATTTCCTGAATATATCTTTCGTTTCTAGGAATTAATTGCTGAGAGGAAAACGCAATACGTTTACTTGATGTAGAAGACAAGCAACTGATTCTGTTCTAATTTAATACTCACTTTCTTCCTACAAATTCTGCAAAAATACAGTAAATTCCTGGGATATTTATAGCATTTCCTTCTTTCTTGAATAACAATAAGAACAATCCATATATTTATCCTAATTCGTCCATTAGTATTCCAGGATTCAATGTTGTTCAAGTCACTAAACTGTGAATATGATTTGCTTGACGTCACTCAAATTTCAAATGATCTTATATCCTTAATGAGCCAACGGTTCTTCAAAATTCTTTTTGATCGCATTGGGTATACTTGAAAAGACCGGCGTTTCTCCAAACAGCCTCGATTCTGTTCGTGTGTAATTGGGCCCCAAATGTTGGCACCTTCGCAGTTACATGCTATCGAAAATTCAGTGAGAAATACTTCATATCACTATAAGATATAATGATATAACTATTTTCTTTTATGCAAAGATTACTCCGAGATGAGATTAAAAATGCATTTGGATTTAATACATGATATAGAGTTTCCTTTTTTTGATTTATCAACCTGAAACGAAGGCATTATTTAATTCATGCTTTATACCATTTCTAAATAAATTTACCTTTTTCATCCGCCGGCATTTATAAGAAAAAAAAACTTTATTACGATTAAAACAGTGCCTGATTTTAAGGCAAAACAGCCTCCATATAATACGCGTATTATCTTATATGTAATATATAATACGCGTAATTTTAATCTGCTGATTATGATTGGGCAAAATGAGTCTTTAAACATTGGAAACTTTAGATCAAATTCCTAAAAGTTCACAATCACGTAATTTCAATCACAGATTTAGTAAAGAACACACCACGTGGTAAAAAAGGGATTTAATAAATCATTGGTTAGTTTCAAGATATTTATGCCAAGGTTTCTGAATCTCGGAAAAGACAATGTAGTTTTAGAGACCAAAATTGCGACAGCAGAAACCTGTATGGATTTATTTCAAAGGCACTGAAATATATAATGTTCTTCGCAAATACCAGCATGAACACGCACACATACGCACACACACACGAACACATACAAAGACGCATATTATGACGGAACGCTTAAAATATAACATTAAAAACACACTCGGCAATGACCTGATTTATAAACATATTCTTTGTTGTAGTGCTCATCTATGATGCTTATCAATGATGCTTCTCAATGCTTTCTGGGTTCATAGTTCTTTTCATGTCGTCCATAGGATCTTTGTAATATGTGACTTATTAAGTTCAAATATTAACAGTTATACTGTTATAGGAATTAAAGCATATATATATATATATATATATATATATATATATATATATATATATATGTGTGTGTGTGTGTGTGTGTGTGTGTGTGTGTATGTATGTATGAATGTATGTATGTATGTGTGTGTGTGTTTGTGTGTGTTTGTGTGTGTGCAAATATATAGGAAAGAGCTCCTTCGGTAAATAATCTGTTCTTCAGTATTTTTGTTTTTATTTTTAACAAACAGTGTCCGATACAAAAATAGAACATAAATTATAATTATCTTTTTAAACTACGATTCATTCGCTACATAAGAGTTCTCATGTTTCAAAAACGAGAGCTGAAAACTACAATATAATTATTATAATTAAACTGAATTAAAGTATCAAGCTATGTTTCAACTTCAAGCGAAATCTTTTTAACCAATTAAAATAACTATATATATATATATATATATATATATATATATATATATATATATATATATATGTCAACCAATAGGAAAGTTTTGTTTGATAAACAATAATTATTAGGGAAAATACCGCCAAAATGCTTGTCCGGCATTGTTGTTAACCGATCACGTGTTACTTTTAGACCATTTAGAAAATGACAAAAATACCTCCTTTCACCACTATCCAAAATTTGTAATAAAGATTTTCTCGAGCCAGTGTGAAATTATCTTCTAATAGAAACATTGTTTTCAATACTTTCACACCTCTATGAGAAATTAGATTTTGATCCCCTTAGTGATATAGCAATAACAGTAGATTCACAACAAATAATTCGGAGTCCAGTTTGATCTACACGTCCATAGACACGCACGCACCCATACACACACGTGCAATGGGAGACTGAGAGGCAGCAACCGCTAAGACCTTGTGCACGCACACAATAGTAGAGATTAACCTGCAACACATTAGGCTGATCGTCATAAAGTAAATATGTCCAAATGTTTCACGCAGTACCAAGAACACTTTATTAAAAACAAACTCCACTGAGATGGAAATGGAAGATATTGCTATTCTCAACTCCTGAAAAGAATATATAAATTTTATTTCACCTGAGGTTCTACTTCTAATTTTCAAACAGAAAATAACATTTTTCAGTTTTCATTTAAAAGTTGTGCTGATATTTTCGTTAAATCTTTGGATTCCTGACACTTAGACAATAAAAAACAGCTGGGTAAACAGAAACACTGACACCACCGATTTGATATATATGAAGTTCAGCAAAGTTTTTTTTTCTTGAGAAGGTAAATGACTTTCTACGAAATTGTCATAATCATTGGCTTGAAGCATAGTAAATATCTTAGCATTATAAAACAGTTAAACCTGTAATTAAAAGCAAATAGCTGATTGGATTCCTATTACTTATCTTAGAATAAATCTAAAACATGATAAAAATGCTTCTGTGAAGTATAATTAATAAAAAAAAAACAACATAGTTTATATTATAACAAAATATTCAGCAGAATTATTCGAACATTTTCATCTTCATATGTTGTTATATTATCATTTGATTCTAATATAATTACAGTTAAAAAATGGTCACGAATATCAAAAAAGGTTCCATATACTTACATACTTGTAAAAGTAGTATTGAAATGTGTTCCACCAACAGGTTTTGCTTCTCTTCTCCCGACCAACTTCCTAACTAGTCGGTCTCCATATTGTACCACCACCGCATTTCTGAACTGCACTAATTCCCTGTTTACAAGAGAACCGTCTTCTTGCCTTAGCTCGTTTGCAAATAAATTTCGCGACGTATTACCTCGGACACTCTTAAATTCCAGTCCTACGGCCAGTCTGACAAGTCTGTGGTCGTAAAACGAAGCCGTAGTAATGTTTTTGCGTTATTTCCCAATTCGCCCGGGTATGGACACGCCGGCAGCAAGGCCCTAAGAAAGTCCGAAGATCAAATCAATTAAATTATCTCCCTTTACGAGATAACTCAATGTCAATTCGTTCTTTTTTCCCCTCTATTCTTTCCGAATCTGTTTTCTTGCTCATCATTTTCCCTTATCTAAAGTTCTTTTTTTTTTCTTATGTATGTACAAATTTTGATCACTCCATTTTCTTCTATTTCCATTTCCTCTTTCTTTATAATTCTCTATCAAATTTATCTTCACCCGATTTTTTCCTATTTTTTTTTTTGACAAATTATTCTGAAAGATTTCTACTGTAATCTCTTCTTTTTTTGTTTTCTTCAATATTCTCGAATTTTTTTCTTTTTTTCTTCTTTTTTCTTTATATTTTATTCACCTCTTATTCTCACAAAAACAATTTCGTTCAGTTACTGACTTAGAACAAACTTTTTTTTCACTGCGGAGAAAGAAGAAAACCTCAAGGGTTACCCGCAAGGAATGTTTTCTGATTTTGTGAAAAGACAGTGATATTGCTAAGGGCTTATGCTTATATATATATATATATATATATATATATATATATATATATATATATATATATATATATATATATATATATATATTGTTTTTCACTGAATTTTTGCTGTATAATGTGTCCACTCAGAATTTTGTAGTGACTCGTGCAATTTTATTTAGTGATATCATTTTAATCACGCTATCGCCATTCACCGAATGTAGAACATATTACACACACTTTTAGAAGAGATTTTATAAAATCATATAGATATTCATCCCCAGCCATATGTAATATATTCTGAAGAGACGCCCGGCCTGAATCTGCACATGCTGGCTATGAGGCCATGATATGTATCAATCATTGTTCCTTGTAAAACGGTACACTTTCTGAGGGGACCGAGAGCAAAAAATGGTTTGGTATCTTTTGGTATGAAGCAAATACATGTTGGGGTTATCACAGAACAACACTTCTTAGATCAAGATGGAAATTAACGTCGATTAATGTCTCCGGTATTTTCTGGCGAGGATCACATGTAATGCATACGGTATACGCTGCCAAATATTAGAAAGTTAATCTTCACAAATAATACGATATATTGATTTTAAGGATATGCCTTAAATGTGTAGCTTTTTTTTACTGGGAATACTACAATATTCCCGTGCGAAGGCCATAGATAATCAGCGACGAGCTTTGTAGTTCCTAAAGTTGTGACCGCATTTAGGGTGTTTAGTAATAAGTTAAGTGCGAAGTGTTCCATTTAACAATGGCAGAATATTCATATCGTGAGCAGGCAGATATGATTTTTACATACGGCCGCGTGAATTGTAACGGACGCGAGGTTGCACGGCTGTATCAGAAAACGTTTTCATTTTACTTTGTTTCGGTGTTAGTATCATGCCTCCAAAGTTTGTAAAATATACCAGTTATAACGACAAAATTGTCCATATCATGTAACACAACAATTGTCCACCGCACAAAATATCTAAAAAAATACTAAACTGATTTAGTTACTTTTTTCCAGTTCTCTTGTTTCCCTTCCACCTATGAACTTGAAACATTTAGATACACGGCCAGTCGCCATCTTATGTATCCTTTCTTCATTAAATATGTTTTGTTAGTGATTTTACTCCTCACTAAAATTGTTCTCTTTCACTTTCAGTAACAACTTGCATCCTAGTGACATTATTGCATCGCCCGGGGGGAAACTTTTAAAAATATGCAATACATGTATAAATAAAATTAAGGTTTAACTTTCTTTACTATGCAATACGCTGACACGTTTCGGTTTATCTACGAAATTCCGAGAAGGAATAAGATAAACAAACAATTAAATTTATTTATCGATGAATTGTCTTTTGATGTGGGGGAAGATCGTTACCAAAATGTTTGGCTTCAAAGACATTCTTACCCGATAAATACCAAGATCGATACTCGATATATATATATATATATATATATATATATATATATATATATATATATATATATATATATCATAAATTAATTGATTTGAATATGTTTTTTCGCTACATAGTTCTAACCATGTTTCAAAAATGGAAGCTAAAAGCGTCGAATTTAATTTTGTAATTAAATTAAAGACATTAGTTCCATTTCATCCTCAAGCGAATTTTGGAGTTACTTATTTTTAAATTTACTTGATTTTAAAGGCACGGCAAAAATCATAATTCACGTTTCCAAGGATACAGAGAAATCTATTCATCCAGACAAGGGGTGTTTGGGTTTTAATTATCGCTGTATTTTGGTGTATCAGTTATTAGTTACATTTTGGTAGGTGTAGGGGGGTATTTTTCAATTAATTCTGACATCCGTTAAATGCATGTCGTCTGGATATTTTAAAAAAATATTGTTAACGGCAAAAATTCTTACGGCATTTTTTCTATTTGTATACTTAAAGATTTTTGCGGGTGTTTAGGTTAGAATACGTTTTATTTATCAACGGTTTTAAAATATGTCCTTTTAATTTTTAATATACTATATTTCTTTTTAAAACAAGTAAATTAGAATCACTTACAGTATGTAAATTTATTTTCACATTAAGTAAAAGTATGTATATTACTAGGTCATAATTTTTTTTAAATTTATATTTAAATATTATTTAAGTAAAATTTTTGACAATAACGGCAAAACTAGCTAATAAATTTCTCTGATTTAGTAAACTTTATATATATATATATATATATATATTTGTGTGTGTGTGACAAAACATAATTGCTAATATTACTATACCCACATATAGATAGATAGATAGATAGATAGATAGATAGATAGATAGGTGCACGGCCGAATATATTTAACATTAGTGCTCTGAGGATAAGGCCACTGAACTCCAATTCTCAAGGACGGAATTTCTTGATAATTGCCAATTGATTTCAGCGCTGGGCATCCCGTGCGAAGACAGAAATGAATTCCTCGGATTAAGCCATGTAAGGAAAACTGTGTACGTGAAAGCAGTTGATAGTTGTACTAGTAAAAGAAGTCACGCAAGATCAAGACCAATAATTTGTATTTCTTCCACGACACATCATGCCAGTTTGTGTACCCTTTCTAACAACTTAAAAAAAATCCCCTTAGAAATGTTGCGGTACAAACCACACTTTGGATCTTTAATATTTGAAGAATCGCAAATATATGTGAGCAGGTTTCTTCCCCAAGGATTTTTTGTTTGTTTGCAGCCTCTTATAACAATGTCTGATAGATTAGATTTGATTGATCTGTCTGTGTATATTTTCTAGTGCCATGAAATTTGTGCAGGTCTTATCTCCGTAACCGGGTCTGGGTGGTGGTCATAGCAATTTCTTTTAATTCCTTTCCGAAGAAGTTACAGGTTTTCCAATGCAGATATTGGCCAACTCTGTCATGCCGTGTATTATATTCAGTGGGTGCCATTATTATTATTACGATGATGATTATTATTGTTATTATTATTATTATTATTATTATTATTATTATTATTATTATTATTATTATTATTATTCACCTTACAAATCGCATGTTTATCGCTGTTATTTCATTGGAAAAAGATCAGACGGGCCACATATCTCCGTTCTAGCCTTCACAGCTAAAAACCGCCGTTTAACGCACGGTTTAGCGAGCCAACTTCATTCATTTCTTGTTCCATTGGTGTGATGTAAGTTGCACTTGAGCAGTCTAGGATTAACCGTTATCTCACAAATATATCCGGATAAACTGCGTATTTTACTCTGTAGCATTCTCTCTTGAGTGGATCTTGATACGTAGACACAGTGAATATCAAAATAACATAAGTATACAATCTTATTATTTAAGCATACGTTCTGAGTTTTGAATTATTTGACACGTGTTACGAAACAAAATCATACATTTCTAAAAATGAATTTTTTGATGGATATACAATATAAATTAAAGGTCTTTTTTGCTAGGAAATTGTTTTAAATATTTACAACAGACTCATAAAAAAAAATGACGTTTTAAACGGGCATATTTTGTGCGTGTACGTATATAACGTGTGCATATATATATATATATATATATATATATATATATATATATATATATATATATATATATATATATGGGTATGATTCTAACTCGGGTTCTCAGAGACATTGATAATCTGTTTACATTTTTGGAATCAGTTAGGATCGATTTGTACTTATTCGTCATTTTCCCCCTAATGTTTGGCGTCAGCAGACTATTCTGTCTGCCTTGCCAACGTCCTATCACTTTCTTTCCTTCCTGACAGCTGATCTAATTTTGGCTGTTGTAAAGATCCGTTTATTTAATATTATATTATGTTCACATGACACCCAAGTAAACAAAATTATTATATTTTTCACCCATTTTTATTCGTAGACAGTTCATTTTAGCAGAATGTTTTTTTCTGCTCTTGTCTGGAAAATATCATTATGATTATTTTTAGTAGTATTATTATTGGTAATAGTAGTAGAATTTACCGGTCATTTTAGCTATATTTTTACTAAAAATCGAATGGCATTGTCCTCACAAAAATATTCAATCCTTTCCACATTAATCTGACCAGATACATGAATGCTGAAGTTTATGCTTACGCTTTCTCACGAAAGTGCTTATATTCCAGTCTTGTCTGATGAATATAGAACAGGAAAATTAATGCTGTTTTTGTTTTTTGTTTTTTTTTAACTTTTTCGTCTATTTTTCTTCTTTGAAACTCTTCAGTGAAAGAATATATATTTACCTGCAATATCGGTCCTCCTGTACACCAGAAAATGCTGGGTAGTTTCCTCACAAACGGAGAAGAGATTTCAAGCTACAGAAATGAGGTTCCACAGAAGGATACTGAGAATACCATCAGTTGAACATGTGAGAAATGAGAAGTTTCTAAACAACAAGGACACTTAGACTTCAGATAAGGAAGAGAAAGTAAACATTACTAGGGCACATAATGAACAAAGAACACTTCGGAAATGTGTTACAGGATACATTGAAGGAAAGTATGAGAAATGCAACGAATAAACTACCTGGCAAGCTTGAGTGAAAGGTTGCCGGAGGTATTTCTAGGAAAGATGACAAAAAGACAATAATTATTGATCTACAAATGATAGAAAATTGCGGATAACCCGAATAGTCAACGTTCTAATGGGAGACGGCATCATGGAAGAAGAAGCAGAGATACCTTTTCTACTCAGAGTCCTGTTTTTGTTGTTCCGTTAATAAGACATTAAAAATGTTCGTGGAATAAAACTATCACAATTTATTAATCAAATTATTAACGATAATTTTATAACACCTGAATAATATGTATTTTCAAAATTGAATATATTCAGTACTAGCTTCAAAGCCGCCCGATAGGACAGCTTTTAAGCGAGTTTCTCCGGAAAGATTTTGATTGAACCTTGATCGCGATAGATGGGGAGGATTTGATGTTGTAGGAAAAAATAAACTACTGATAAAATCAAAATTGCTAACTGCATTTAAGTACTGCATTAATATTTCAGCTTCCCTTTTAAATGTTCAACAATAATTCTTCTGCCGCCACTTAATTTAAAGACAATTTGATGTACGTATATTCTTGCTTTCCGTACAAACAATTATGTTTATTTCATAGTTGACTTTCGCTGGATTTCACAAATGATTTCGATTATTCTCAAATCTATTTCCAAGTTATAAAAATTCTTATTGTGCATTAAAAATTCTTCGAAAAAAATCGCATAAAAAATCATCGAAAACGATCGGCCCGGAATGTTTTTAATTTGCTCGCGGAGTCGGTCTGATTTCAAAATTGTATGATATACTGATTTACGACTTCTAAGAGTAAAGTTAAAAAAGTGTGAAACTGATTCATTGAAATTCGCAGTTATTATATAGATTACTCTTTTGCCCGACGCTTAAGCACAGTTTGTTCTTTCATTTCCCAGTTCATCTCAGATATTTTGCATTAGTGAGTGGTTCATGAAGCATAATATAAGTCCTGTCAAAGAAAGTTACGTTGATTTTACTGAATATAGATTCTTGCACTTACCTTTTTTTTCTGTATCCAGAAAATTATTTAATTTTAAAACTAATTTTAAGAAAATAATCGTGCGGAATTATTTGACCGAACAATCTGTTGAAAATTATATTTTTTCTCCAGTAAATTATACTTTTTAAAAATCCTACTAACTGTTGTCAATTTTGTAGCACTAGACTTTTTAAAAATCCTCAGAGTATTTAATATTACTAAAGTTATTGCGAACATTTATGCCGAGATTTACAAACTGAATATCTCGTTTAATTTCGTAAAACAATCGACGAATTGTACATAATTTCTTCCTTGTTGCTGTTAAAATTGAACAGTTAGTGTGTTTTCTTTATTTGCGATACCTCTCTTTTAGTATTTCAACGTCAATCTATTGCGTCTGTTGTTTCATAAATGTAATTCGTTTTATGATATATTTAATCATAGATTTGAGGAAATGTGTTGGGTACTATGAATTCCTGAATATTTTATCTACAAAAGTTTCATATACACCGCAGAGTTACATTGTTACATGTTTATTATTATGAACATAATTTGACTGGATGTAACTAGCGTAAGGAATTGAAGAATAAAGCTTCAGGATAAAATTAAAAAAAAAAACCGTAAACATGTTGTTTCTCAGTTATTTGAAAAGATTAATCATAGTCACACTCTGAATACAGGAAGAATTGGTTCGGAACCGTCTTAAGTATTAGGTTGGTGCAAAAATAATGTCGTTTTCTCACATAGTAACATATATGAGAAAACGACATTATTTTTGCACCAACCTAATAGTAATCAAGGAGTCTTGAAATACATTTTCAGGTACAACAGGCAAAAACAATATGCAGTAAGGCATTGCCAATATTAAGGGTCCCCTTATAAGGAAACATTTAATTCGTGAGCAGACAGTACTACGTGCGTTACGTCTTTCTTCAGTCACGGACTATCTGAATGCAATCAAAATGTTGTTATCTGTTCTCTTCACCCCTAATGGTAACACTAATTATTAGCCTTAAATTCATAATAAATATAACATGTAATTCATTGATCAATTTTCCAGGGCTGGAAGGGTTAAGATGTTTTTCATTACTGAGCTACCTCGCTGGAATCATACTGAGTATCATTACTCTTCATACTTAAGAAAATTGAGTGTTAATAGTAGGCGTTTCCTTATAAGAAAACTTGTGGCATTCATTGAACTAGTAGCCAGTACTAACGTCTGTTGAAACGTACTAAACCTTTATCATTAAAACTTGTTTCCGGAAAGTTGATTTCTCTGGTTAAGTAACTCTTATGATTTTCCAGAATAAATACGGGCCTCCTTCTTAACATTTTGCTTGACGGGGTTGGGAACATCGGCATCTTCATTCCGCCATTGTTTTGTCTTCGAGTTATATGTGCTATTTCAGATGTTGTTTCTGTGCAAAATGCTCACTTGATGTAGTTTTCTGATATTTGGTGCAATTCTGTGGCAATAATTCTGTAGCACTTGTCCTCAAAGTTGGAAGAAGAATGGTTATCACCAATACATATACTTTCATTCGGTCAAAGATATTATTAAAATTGATCTAAGAAAGCGGTTGTACACATTTGATAGCTCAGATATTTCTGAACGATTTTGGAGCCATGCATGAAGACCATATAAAATATTTTATCTGGCGAAGGTATTTAATGACATGACTAGAATTTTAAGGTTAATGTTTTCATTTGGTAGCCATTTGAGTTGTTGGGCGAAACTACTTCTAGCGCAACCTGTTTATTTTATTTATCTTCTATACTAAATGTTTTATAACGGATCTATACAGCAAGTTAGTTGTAGTATTTAGTATTTACAAATTCCATATCCTGAATTTTTATGGTGCATTCAAGTGAACTGCGATCTCCAATTTTAGATCATAATTTCTATTTTGGAATAGTTTATCTTGAGTCCCATTTCTTAGAATTCTTAGTAAATTTTGTTGATTTCTCATCAAGTTAATTCTTATCCTAACTAAGCATACCTAAGTAATCAGCAAAAGCCCCTCATCATCAGCGTCAGGAAGAAAAAGAATGATGGCTGCTTTCTACTAATAGATTATTTTAAATGTGATTCCTTGTACTTCTTAAGACCGTGATATCTGAGCCAGTTTTTATTGTATGATTTTATTATTGTTTTTTACTTTTTTTAAAAAATTTCAAACAATTGTCTATACTGATCGGTTCTATTAAGTTCATTTCCAGTTTTCCAGAAATCTGGTTTCTCAGTGCATAAAATATATATTTTCCTTTTTTTTGTTATTATTGTTTACTATTATCCGTTTTATGTGCATTACTCTTCCGTTGGTTTCTTTCTTGCATCTTTTCGACACGGGATTTATTGTCTTTTATTGTCGATAAATTCTTGGAACAGTTGCACTTACATCAGCTAAGGAACATACGATGATATTAATTGCATCCTTTGTGTTTTATTGTCGAGATTCCAGGACATCGAAATGAACTCTACTTTAATGCAGAATTATCATATTACCTTCATTTTTAAGGATTACCATATTACTTTCAAATTATCATATTATTCACAATTATCATATTACCTTCATTTTTAAGAATTGGATGTTATTAGCTGATTTTTACTTTATGCAAGTAGAAGCCAAATTATATTTTGAATCACATTTTCAATTTACTTGCATGTGGTATTGTTCTCATTCAAAGTAAGTGTTATAGACTTTAACATTGCTCACAGATTTTCATTGACCGAGCAGCCATTGCTAGCGTCGGTTGTAATTTATAAAAACTTTTATATAAAATAATCATGAAAATTCCGGTTAGTGTTATTTCTTTTCGTAAACATTGACATCATGATTAATGTTTTTTCTGTTAAATTTATATATTAAATGAGAAAGATTTGAAAGTCTTCAAGTGATGTCCTTTTGGTTATTTAGCAAAGATTTTTGTTCATGATACCGTAACACAAATCTATAATTTTCGAAGGCCTCTATTACTGATCTGAGTAAACGGCTATGCATGTCACAATATAAAACCCACATAAAATAAAAAATCATCTATCAACCATCAACAAAAATAAAATTTTGCACTGGCCCAAAGATCGAACTTCGTAAAACAGTCTTATAGAAAGAGAACCGCTTTCCTTAATATAGTAGTCATATATCTTTTAGCATTTATCGTCGATATGAGACGAAAACCGCTCTCAAATATGCAGATCATCTTTTGTTCGCCTTCGAAATAGAATTTTCCGAGATCGTAACAACAGAGATTGAAGGATGAATAATCAAGTATATTTCACCAACTTATATGACCATAGGAAAAGATAATGAAATGTGTAAGCGGGAGGAAAGAGGGGAGGGGAGTGAAAGGTGGAGAGGAGGTGCAAAAAAATGATTCATTACCCTCATCCCGGTTCATACAAACCCTAAATGATATTTACTTAAATGATTTCACTTTGACAAAATCTTAGTTATCTTATTCGTAGCACACCTCTACCGGGACACGCAGCAACAGCCAACCCCCGCTTCAAGCACAGCCGACAGCAGCTGCCAGGAACTCTGCCCAACCTCACCTTTCCTACCACACTCCACCTTACACATGGACCACTGCCACACATCACGTCAAACCCCCAAACACAATCCGCAAGTTCGGCATCACATCCGTGGCTGCAAAACCCAAAGGATGGATTGTTGCTGCAAAACCTCTTTTGAAAAGGACCCTCAGCATAGCCAACGTATACCCCCCGCCGAAACCGCCACTGTTACAGACCCCCGAATTCAAAACGAAGCCCTCCGCACCACATCCACAGCCCAATATACAACTATGTGTGCGTGTGTATTTCCATGTGCGTGTGTGTGTGCGTGTGTATTTCCGTGTGTGTGTGTGTGTGTGCATGTGTATTTCCGTGTGTGTGTGTGATCAGAGAGGAAAACACAGGTAGACGAAGAAGAATGCTTTCATCGTTTATATACTATACTCCGTGCAAGCATATCGAAATTTATGGCGAATTGCGCAATCGTGATGTGTTTTATTTTAGTAAAATATAACTATAAAAATTCATGGACTTCATATTTTTTCAAAAAGTTGAATAAAAGAGCAAAATATTTGTTTTCTATCGAAATTTAATATATAGTTGTAATTAATAGTAAGAAATCTAACTACACCTGATGCCATAATGGTAAGGGGCCACATCAATAAATATTAATGGAAAAAGGGAATATTTCAATAAGTGAATCTAAGCCATGTCTGTGTGCCAGCATGTCCAAGGCAGATAATATTTTAAAATCATTCGTTATTAAAGTAAAATAGCATTTTAACCCCTTTCATTTACCACACTTTGTAATCATTAGCTTTGAAATCTTTAAAGAAATGAAGTAACGCTGCCATATTTGGGTAAGTGTTTCCCAGTCATTCCTTTCCAGCCACGGCAGAATTCAAATTCTTCTACGCGGCAATATGGATGATGGATTATTTATGGTTATATCAATAATGTTATTATTCACGAATTGAACTCTTTTCCTGCAAAATATAAAATAAAAAAATGCACTATTGCCAAAGATGAAGTTACATGAAGACCAGGGATGTAATTATACAGACGGGTGCTTAGAATGCCATGCACATGGTATGTGAGCAATGAGGAAGTTTTCAGTTAAATGTACGCAAAAAGAACAATTATCCTTAGAATCAAAACCAAACACATGACATTTTTATCCGCGTGAGGAAATAAATCTACTTAGGGTAATTTGCACCGATAGGATACACTGAAACTAAAACGGAGAATGGGAAATTTCAAATAACCGAACTAAAAGGATTACCTAAATGGAGGAAGAAATAGAAACTGGGAGAAATGGTGAGGGAGTAAACATTGTCTAAAGAGATAAAGGAAAGTAAGTTATAGTTAGCCATGTCTGCCAATGTCCTGGCGGTATATGGCACGAAGAATAAGAAGTAATGCAAGAAGATGTTTGTCTATATTATTACCTCGACTGCACTAAGAATTTAGACCATTTTATAGTTCTTCCTTTGAATTAGATGACCAACAATTTCCCCATTTTCGGTGGTGCCATTTTTGCGACGGTATTTATTTTTTTGCACATTTACCATTAATTAAACTTTTATGAATCTATCCTTACATTACAACAGCGACGGGAAAAAACTTCACATTTTATCATTTCTTTTGTTCTTATATTTGCATTATTTTCTAAATTTAAATTACGCTCTGTTTCATCAACACGTAGTTATAGTTTTTCTCTTTTTTTTTTTTTGATAATTTCATTCAGTCCTCCATTTTGAAATTTTTGATCTGCCTGACACTTGTAACCAGGAAAAACAAACTTTAAATCTCATAAAGAAATATCTTTTTGTAAAGATTCAATGTTTCTGAATGATCAAACCGTTTTTTACAGTTTTACTCTTAGAAATTGTCCTGTCATTTGTATTTATTAACCTTTCTGAGGTACCAAACTCTAACTCATGAGAAGAATTGATGCTGCACAAATGATAATATATCAATTAATATAGCTCTCGTTTTTTTTCTGTATATTCACCGATTTGTCTGAGTTATTTCATTTCATTTCATGTTTTAATGAACCGATATCTGAGAGAAGAACTATCACTGCACTCAGATGATTCTAGACAGGGCAATGAAGTTCTTGGCCAAGATTTGATATTTGTAAACGTTTTCAGTTTCTCATCGTCCTCCCTTGGAACAGCCGAACTAAAGATTTGACATTTAACTTGCAAATAAACAGAACAGCAATGCCGACCTTGATAAGGTTTTTCTGTCCCTACTACGAATACGATCATTATTAATTCTATTCTCAAGGACTGTTTTTACTATTTTATTTTAGTATCTCTTTCGCTTCCACAATTTACAAGAATGACCCTTGATCCACTACAACCCATTCGCTTCGCTGCTCCAGGACCTTTTACCCTTCACAATATACTTGATTTCAACAGGTTTATTGCAGTTTGTTTATTTACTAGAAGTGTTTTTTCCTGCGTAGTTATTTATTCCTATTTTTCTGATGCGCTTACGTGACATTTTCCAAGGTTTCAGTAATTGAAGGTCAGTCATTTTCTTTACTTTTATCCTTTCTATATATTCGAAATCTCTTGACAAAGGTTCATTTTCTTACCTTTAACGTATCTCATTTTCTCTGACTTTATCTTACTATATCTTTTTCTCTATTATTCTTTCCTTCTATTTTTCTCTTAACCCAGTACCTGGATCATGTCAGCCCCTTCTGCATCATCCTTCAATTTAATTTCCCACTTACATTCTGACAACATTAGCTAATTTTATTTCTAGCTGATAAATAACGTTGCAAGAAATATCGCAATGGAACAGTGGTTATCAAAGAAGCCTTGCAGCTCATTGCTACTGTAGTGGGTTTGTTTCTCACGAGCTGAATCCATATTTGCTGCAGTTGTAATAACATAAGCTCAGTAGGCTGTCTTTCCACATACTAATTATGTTTGATGAAAGTGGTTTAATGAAATTTTACACACACACACACACAAATAAACATACGCGCACACACACAAACGCATATATCGTTGCGTGTGCGTTTATTTTGCATGTATGTATATATATATTGTCGTTAAAAGTGATAGAAAACAAAATAATGGCGGACAAGTTATTTATATATAAATCGCTTCGTAATGTGTGAGATTGAATTTTTTAAGGCATCGGCTAACAAGAATCCCTTCAATTTGTCTATCGGAATATTTTCTGATCAATTCTCGTATCCAACACAAACTGGAATTATTGATGTTCTCATGTGCCACATCTTTAAGATTTCCAATTCAATATCCTTGTATTTCGATAGCTTTTTTTTTTAAAGATCTTTTAAAAATACATTACAAACTGTGGGGACTGCCATATCAATAAGAATGACCACGCATTTTCATTTTACAATTAATCTTGCTGTTAATCGATAAATGGCGTATAAGGGACAGTCTAAATAGAATAAACACTTAAGCTTAAATAGATATTTATTGAGCTTATGGAAGAATTACACAAGACCACATATATTGGATACCCAGACTGGGTCAACCCTTTATCAGTATCACTTTGCAATACACTGTTAGAAAAAAAGCTCAAAATGAAAATTACTGATTTCTCGTAATATATATTTAACGTGAGTTTGCATCAATGTGACGAAAAGAACTAGTAAAAAGATCGTCATAAAATGTATAGTTTTGAATAAAAACGTCACTATATAGTTTTATGTCTATTGTATTTAAAAAGACAAGTGCATTTTTCTGATAACGCATGTTGAATGCTCATTATAACAAATAAATATGTATATTTGATTGTGAATTCCACTTTAATGATTTCGTTTTTATTGCTGAATTATAAAAAAGGGATTCATCCAGAGATGTTAACAAAAACTAAACTGAATTTCTGCTTTTCTTTAGTCATCGTAAACTCATTTACAAAATATTACAATGACAATATTTATAGTTCTTATATCTTAAATCTCATGTGAATATATTGCAAAACCAAAACCTGGTACACACAAAGTGTCTGAAACGTTTATATTTCAAACTAACTGCATATTACTATGTTTCTTTTATTCTGAATATTTGTCCTGTGAAAATCATATAAATTGAATAAATTTCATGCGGATTTCAGAGAAAGATTATTGTATTGTAACTGAGAGGATGAAATTAAGATAGACATTTATTTCGTAATCAAAATATTCGACTTTGTTCAAAGAGAATAGAAATAGGACTTTCCACAAAGAAAACGGTATCTGAAAATTTTCTTTATTTTGAAGAAAATAATATCACCCTTAATCGCATTTAGAATTACACAAAAACGCAGACGCACGTGGTCGCAGGTATAATAATACAAACAAAAACACACATCGGAACGCGCGTATGTGTGTGTGTGTGAGAGAGAGAGACAGAGAGTGTGTAAGATAAAATGTAATCTTAATTTATGCTATATTTATGGATACAGCGTTTACAAATATAAATGTGGACGTTCAAGGTCTGATTCATGCTTATACACCTATAAGCAATAAACAGACTATTGGCGCTAGGCATTGAATTAAATGTCCTCTTTTACACAAATACACACACACACACACACACATATATATATATATATATATATGTGTGTGTGTGTGTGCGTGCGTGTGTCTATATATATATATATATATATATACACACAGATAAATATATTTACATATATATATATATACAAATATATGTTTACAAACACACACACCTAATCACACGCACGCGCACACACACACCTATATATATATATATATATATATATAAAATATATATATATATATATATATATATATATATATATATATAGTTTATGAAAAACTAGGTAATCCGTATGGGTAGACTTAAGGAGGATAAAATCCAGAGAGCTCAATGTAAATCCAGAGCAAATAATTTAAATAAAAACAGATCACTTTAAGGTTCCATGTAATAAATTATTTCACCACAGCCCTTTTAAATGGACTGCAGATCATCAGACTTTACTTCCAAACAAAAAATTTAAAGAAAATTTACACATTTTTAACGAGCCGTGTTAAACATGTAAATTGAGGAAGTGAGGAAGTGAGTGGGGAGAGAGAGAAGTCATGACTGAGTTAGCAGATACTGACACATTTAAACGCTGAACTTAACGGAAGTTATATATTGAAATCGGAGGAGTAGAGAAGAAAAAACTCATAGAGGGAAAAGGAGAGAAGGAAGTTAAGAGAGAAGAGAAGAGAAGATGTCATTAATTTTCTTTGTAAAAAAAGCTACAAACAGACGGTGTTATTTTGCTTTACTTTGAATGTGTTATTTTGGGATTTCATAAAGATTAATGTTTGATATAAATTTGAATGTCTCTAGACTGTCTACAAATAATTTAATTCGATGTTTGTTAGTGATTTAATTTTTTTTAAATTTTGGGGATTTTCTATGAAATAGTCGATAAGAAAAATATTCATAGAAAGTACAAAATTTTATTTTAAAATATAAGTTTACATCTAGTAATCTTTTTAATAAACTTAGAATTTTTTTTATTGATTATTAAGTTGACATCTCTATCTGTTTGAATTTTGTTCATGAATTTAACTCGTGACTGTTCCTAGATAGGTAATCTCTTTTACTTAAATTTTAGTTAAGTTAGTATGGGGTAATACACAATCTAGAAGGCATTCAAATTATCCCTGATAAATTCTCTGAAACAAGAATCACGATCAACATGAAGAAGACTGATCTAATGTAGCAGCCAGTACCAAGCTATCCACCTCTCACAAATTATTCCGTCTTCATTGATGTTAGGGCATTACAAACTGTTCAGGCGATCACATATCTTGGATATACCTTCGCTTCTGATGAAAAAAATGGACATATAAATCCCATCCAGAACAGCCAAAGCCAGCACAGTATTCGTTAATCTTAAACATATGTTATGGAATACCAATGACGTGTCGCTCACAGTAAAGATCGACACATATAAATCAGTCGTTCTCTCAATCTTTCTCTATGGTGCTGAAACGTGGACCCTGTAACGCAAGCCCATAAATCCACTTGACGGCTTTCACATGCGCTGTCTTCGTGCCATAGGTGATATAAAATAAAATGACCGGGTTAAGAAGAGTGCAATACTGAAGAAATATAACAGCATCACAGGTATTTAAACCATTCTAGCATAGATGAAACTTAGGTGGGTTGATCATTAGAATGATCATAAGAATGGATTAACATAGGCTTCCAAAGAAGGTACTGTATGGACAACTACCAAACTCCAGACGTTCAGTTGGATGTCCACTCTTACGTTACAAAGACAAATTTAAAGACAATTTGAAACGTCTTGACTTTGATCTGAAAACCTGGGAGGCCCAAGCATCAAACCGAAAGGATTGGCGGAAATCATGTTTCGTTAAGTTAAAGGGTTTTTAAGACTGAATCACTGTGATTAGCTTCATGAAATTCTGAAGCAGAAACGGCATAAAAATATGGCTTTAACATATTTCATCTGTCAGTGTGGCTTTGTTATCCATGGCAAGACTGGTCTAGTATCACACTTAATAAAGCACAAATGAAACATGCCTTTCCCTCACCTGATTTTCCCCGCAATATTCCCTACTTGCATGTATAACTGTAAAAACAAAATACTGACCCTCGTTTATCGTTTATAGGAGAGTGCACCATATATATATATATATATATATATATATATATATATATATATATATATATATACATACACACATATGTGTGTGTGTGTGTGTGTGTGTGTGTGTGTGTGTGTGTGTGTGTGGATGATACCTGTCGTCTCAAGGTCTGGTATGGCCATCTCAAGATATAATATATGTCATTTGTACACATCAAATAACACGGTATAATTTATACATACCAGATATAAAGTTTTAAAATAAAGAACTTATCAATAATACTCCCGTTCTTTATTCAAATTCTGTTCAACCCAATTTTTATAAAAGAGTACTGTACTGTCGCATGATACAATATTCCATATTTAGGAACTAGAACAAGATATGTCTAGTGCTCTTGGCACTCAAGTTAGTCTCCACTATCTTGCGGCACGTGTGGATTAATGTAGAAATCGTATGGTCGGGTATTATCCTGTTTGAACTGAACATCGCTTTACTGTTGCAACAGAAAAGCTTGATTCACATTCTGGACCTAATTGTATCGCCACGCACGCAAAAGTCGAGCGAGATTTGTATCTTATAGTATCCCACATGATGATACCACATAATGGATCAGTCCTATTCTTGCCAGATTGTGGAAGTATCTGGCTCCCAATTCTAAGTTCCAGAAATACTCATCAATTTTCTTAATGCAGAACATGATCCGATTCCCATTAATACACACGCTACATAAATGGATAAAAGCGCAACTTTGCTTGAGAATAAGGAGGATGTTGATATGACAGCCACAAACGTGTATCCATGTAAACACCGAAAAAATACAGTTGTTGCGTCAAAATACCTAGATCCTTTCATTAAATTTTTTATCATCATTGTATAATCATCGTTAATAGATCTGAGTCAGATGATTTCTGATTACTAAGACGGTTGGAAATATTTACACGTTTTTTTCATAACTAGTCATATGCAATAATCCACACTTGCGAAATCACCAAAGCTTACTTCTTGTCATCGCAATAATTTCTAGACCAATCGTATGAACCCACATAACACAAAGTATATATATATATATATATATATATATATATATATATATATATATATATATATATATATATATATATGTGTGTGTGTGTCTGTGTCTGTGTGTGTGTGTATGTGTCTGTGTCTGAGTGTGTGTGTCTGTGTGCGTGTATGTACGGTTTAATTAGGCAGTAAATATTCATTTAATCAGGTTTAATTAAGAATTAGTGAAAATATATTCTTTTTAATTTTCATTGTAATTTTACCAATTTTCCATTTGAGCAATTTGATTCAACCGACCCAGTTATTTTTCAAGAAATAATGTCATGCCTGTGTGGTTGGCATAATTACTTTTGCTACATGTGTGTGTTCTTTCGAAAGCTAAAAGTCTGAAGAAGTATACGGTGACATCATTTGAAAGGGATATTGGGGTTGAAGTCAATAAAAAAAGCATATGTTTATATATATATATATATATATATATATATATATATATATATATATATATATATATATATATATATATTTATATATATATATACACACACGTGTGTGTGTGTTTGTGTGCGTGTGTGTGCGAGAGAGACAGAGAATGTCCACATCACCTATAACATATGCACATTTTCCTTAGCTGAACGATGCTTTATTTAATGTGGGCTATTTAAATTGTGTAGCAATAACACCTATGGATTTCAGTCTTGCTTTGCATTAGTTTCTGGAAAATATTTCGGTATTATCCGATATATATATATATATATATATATATATATATATATATATATATATATATATATATATATATATATGCATTTTTACCATATATTCTGTATATATTGCTTTTGTAAAAATAGAGATTTACTTACTAACATATATAGAGTTGAGAAGATATTTTGATACAGACTATTGGCCCTGGGGGAGAAACAAATTCTGAAGTTTCAGGCTTGGAATTTGGAGTGGGAAACAGGCCGCAGGACACGTTCTCAACATATTTTACCCTTGAAGCAACACATTTTCACTATTCATGGAAAATAATTCGGCGTATTGATCAATTAACGCTACCTGGGGAGAATTCAAACTGTGGAAATCGTGAAATGTATACTTTTTTATTTTACTAAATGACAATTTTATTTTTTATAACAAACATCCAAATACAATCTGATCATGTCTCTTATATAACTTGAAATTACAAAGGAAACGTAGAAATATTTATTTCTTTTAAAATCAAGCCCCAATATCATTGTATTTCTTCTATTTGAATAGACAAGGCCGAATTACTTTCATATCCCCATAAGTAAAAGGGTATATCATTTGAAAATGTTGGAAAAATGCGAAATGTGAGTTAACCTTATATAACAGTATACATTTGGAATAATTCTACAGGCAATGTTAATTTTCATTGACCTTATATATTTCATATTTATTGAAAAAAGTTTTTAGACTCGTTTGTATAGTAATTAAATTCATTTCGTTGAACATAAACAATGATTTGATGAGTATATATATACTTAAATATTATTGAATAGAAATATGTATATTATATATATATATATATATATATATATATATATATATATATATATATATATATATATATATATCTGTGTCTGTGTGTGTGTGCATCGCCAGGAATATTTAAAAAATCGAATAAAAAAAACAACGCACATGATCTGACATATCCCACATTATGCAACAATATATCTGCCAAGAAGGGTTAAATGTACTTATAAACTAGACGAAATTTTAACCTGAATGAAATAGCAACCGGCGCATTTTCAATATTAAAATTAAAATAACTGATCCAAGTGCAACTTTCAGATAATAAGTGCAACATTACTGTAATTATTGAACAATATAGTTCATGCCACTTTGACGGAAAATTTACCAGTAAAAAAGAATTCTCTTATCACTACATTTGTACATAAACGCAGAACCTTAACCTTAAAATTTAAATTCAAACTCAGCGTTGCGACTGGACGTTCCAAAACAATAACACACATTTCTCATAGCATTTTTCGGATTACAACCTTGTTTTCGTTTGTCCACTTATTACTGAGAGTATAAACAAGAACTCAATCTATTTCATACCTGAGGATGTCTGTGAGAACAGACGAAAGCTTGTAAAATAAAAAATGTATATATATATATATATATATATATATATATATATATATATATATATATATATATATATGTATACAGACACGTATCCATACATACGTGTGTGTGTGTGTGCATGAACTAAAGATTGATTTTATAATTCATTAATAATGGAACTCATACAAATGTATCTATTTCCTTCCACATTGCCTTTTCAGAATCCCTACAGTTTTCTTTTTCTTCGAAGAGGCGGTAAAAGAAAAGAAAACAATTCGGATTTAAATGCTGCAGCCGGTTAAAAATTATTAAAAATCAAACTAGGACAGTTCACAAGTCATCGTCATCCCTGTTTTATTATATACCAATGGAAATAAAGAGTCAAAATCAAGAAATAAATATGGTGCATATGCAGCACGCAATGGACGCCCGTTTTAAGTGTCTTAACCTTTTTATTATGAAACTCAGGTTCGAATCCAACAATGGGCTATCTGTCAAAAATCTGACTTCTTCATAAAACTGGACTGAAAAACAAGTATACCTAAATGTTACAAGTCAAGTTTATCATATGTTTAAACGTATTCTCTCGTCATGCCTGATTAAATGTTGATCTTGAACGGCTGATGGCCATACCACATTGGAACAATTGTTTTCTTCGGTTAACCGAAGTTAAATAAAATCAAGGCTGGTTAGTACGTAGATGTGTGAGCACTTGGGAATAACAGGTACTATACGGTTGGATGTGCTAGATAGTGTAATGGATAACAGCTAGGACTTGGACACCGTAGAGCCTAATTACAACTCCAATCGGTTTCATTATATTGCATTATTTAATGCGGTATATTTAAAACAGCGGACTAATATTTCTATGTACTGCTACAACAAATGTCTTTGCTGCCTTCTCAACAGAAACTATCTATTTGGAGAAAGCTGTAAAGAATATCATTTTAAATCAATATATATTCATCTTCTGAAGGCGAAATTTGAAGCATAATGTTTTTTGTTATTTTACCCGGACCAAAATTCTATATTTTTACATGGTAAGTTTATGTATAAAAAGTACATGAAAATTGGCATTTCATAAATTACTAGTCGATTGACTTTTGCTTTCTATCTCGTAACAGATGTCGTAGATATTTGTTGCATTTCCTTAATGAGACAAGGATGATTACTAAAAAAAAGAACTTTAATAAAATAGTAAAATATATACCTAAATAACTGATATAAGTTTTTCTTACTTTCTTAGGAATCTTCAGAAAAAGGAATATCTTTTAAAAACGATGTCACTGAGGTTAACACGAGTTAAATAACAGATCGCAAAATAAACTATACTTGGATACTTTAGATCATTGATGAAAAGTTGTTGACAACATAGATAAAGCCTTTGGTCCATATATATCTCCACTACCGAAAATATATTTAAAAATGTATAAATTCACGCATGTAGTTCGTGACTAACCCTCGAGGCCTAGTATGAAACTCTTGTTCTGTCCGCCTCAGTCATTTGGGTTTGTGGACTGATATGGCTAATGAGACCGATATTTGAAGGGTTCTTCGACTTTGAAGACATGTTGTTCCGCATGGTTGTTTAGGCCTTGGTTGTTGTTGTTCTTTTCAATGTATTTTCTTTTACTCTCGTTTGTTTGATATTTTCTATTCGAATATTGTTGTTCTGTCTCTGACAACGGATTTGTAGAGATTCCTGTCCATTACTTTGGATTCTAAGCTGTTGATATCCATATATTTCTTTTGTCATTTTTAAAAACGTCCTTGAATCTGTTCTTTTTAATTCCGCTTTTTCAATGTCTTTTCTTGAGTGAGAAGTAAAAGATTTATTTTGGCAGCCGGGTGTCATTCATTCTCACAATAACGATGGTTGCAATGCTGGCCATACTTAGATTCTAGTTTGCTGAGGATAGTTTTTCTTCTTTTTTCCAACTGACGTTAAAGATACTTAGAAATCAATGCTGGTGATTATTTTTCAACAAATTTCAGATTTAGTCGATAAGTTTTACCTCATTCTTTAATACAAAGGATCCACATCTTTTTTGAAAAAAGAAAATATATATATATAGAAGATTTATAGAATAACCAAATATTTCTCCTCATATTTTCCTTAAAATTAGCATTCTCTGAACTTAGAATACCATTAAGCTAAATTGTGTTTTATTTTTATTTATTTTAAAAGATCGATTCCGGTTTTGATTTGAGCAATCCATGGAAAAAGATCGTTACCTTCATTTTATTTCAACTGCTCTACTCACGCATGTAAATATATATTTTTATTTTATATGTTTCACATCATCGAAAGCAGAAATTGTCGCATCGTTACTCAGTTTACATGTTTGCAAACTGTCTTCTGAGCATATGTTTAATTTCGAAATCCTAACAGTTTCTCTCGCAATTTGAATAAAAATAATTCGCCTTGCCGCGTTTTGTCTGCCTTTTTTAAAACTTTCCTCGTTGTGCTATGATTTCCGATTTAAATATCAACAAATACTTCGCTTCGTTTCACAAATATATGGCAGTCGCATTAAGTTAAATATATGCCACGCCCGCGAGGCAATTCTAATTTACCTACCATTTGTTTAAGTTCAATTCCCCCGCGTCATCAGATATACGCGCTGCTATCACAAGCTGCTTCTGTGTTTCATCCCGGGTGATCAATAAAAAGCTTCCCGTTTTGAAATATATCTTTCTCTAGCTGAACGAAAAGAAATTACAATAACTAAGAAAAATGAAAATACAAAGTTGATCAAAAGTTGAACTACCAAGGACAAGAAGAAGAAGAAGAAGAAGAAGAAGAAGAAGAAGAAGAAGAAGAAGAAGAAGAAGAAAAAGAAGAAGAAATATCATAATTACATTGTACCACATAATGAAAAATCTTAAGACCGTCACCCTGAACCAGTCATAGAAGCCAATAAGCAAATACTATTTACGACTTATCATTCACATTGATAGACCAGAAATAATAATAATAATAATAATAATAATAATAAAAATAATAATAATAATAATAATAATAATAATAATAGGGAGAATTACAGAAACACACTCAACAGATCTAGTTTTTGTAACAAAGAGTAGAGAACTGGAAAATAATGATCTTATAAATGCATAGGAGTCAATGAAGGAGATTGAATACAGCATACCCAAATGAAAGAGAAAATAAGAAAATAAAACTACAGGGACGTGCGTCTGATGTTAAATACCGAGTGGAATTCACAAAAGAGAATATCAGCCATAAACTTCTTGATAGCTGTTCTTGTGGTGCGATACAGTATCAACATCCTTAATTGGCCCGTAACTGACATTAAGCATATGCATGTCAAAGTAAGAAAGTTTCTCACTGGCCACCGCATGAATCTTCCGAAAATTTATGTTGATCATCTGTAGGTGTCCACATCCGAAGAAAGCAAAGGATTAGTTCAACTGCAACTGTCTTACAAAAATCACAGGTATCAGTCTTCAAATATATCTAGAAAATACAGAAGACTGGATGATGTTCTGTGTTAAAGAAAATGAAACAAACAAGAGACTTCAATCAATAATAAATGAAGCCAAGAAATTCAAAAGAGAATGTCACGTGTATGAAGAAATGAGAAGAAACCATAATACACCCAGTGCAGTGGAAAAGGACCGAAAATCCAACAGCAAATACAATATACCAGATAGAAATATGTTGGCAAGGTAAGACTCTCCATTGTCAATACTCTTCCCGTACTAAACAAGCTGATATAGACAAACCCCATACACATTAGTCGTAGCGTAATGCAAAATTACAAGATGAAAACGAAGGTTTGATACTTTCTGCAAAGAACCAATTCTTGATAACTAAAAATTTGCCAAGCACACATACTGAAAAATTGTGTTGACCCCAAACGCAGATTCTGTGATAAATATCCGGGAAAAAATTGACCATTTTGTATCAGGTTGCACAGTGTTAGCGCCAACTAAATAGAAAACTCGGCATGATAGTTTGCGTCAATTTCTGCAATGGAAAATATGCAACTTTTACGGGAAATACAGTACATGAGATATGACCTGTAACAATTTTATAGGAATTTACTATACCTTCAGACAGAACAATCGATTCTAATCGCCCAGACATCGTGATCAAAGACAAAAAGAATAGAATCTGCTATCTTATTGCGATGACAGACCCCTGCAGATCTCGTAAGATCAGAAAGAAACTAGCAAAATACACGGATATTGAAATAAAAATCTCACAAATGTGCCACATGAAGACATCAATATTTCCAGTTGTAGTTGGCGCCCTTGCATTGATTCGAAAAGGGTTCGATGGACACATTGAAGGGATTCCCTCAGCCCATTCCTGAAAGATTTTAAAAAATGGTAAGAAACATTTAGTCATGTGTACAGCTCACAGATTTCGAAGATTATTATCTATGTAATGAGTGTGATTTTAGCTTTTCTTTTTCTTGTATTTTACAAAACTATTAGTGGAAAATTTCATGAAGCCTTTTTTTAATCATGTCTATGATTAGATCCCGGAAGGAAATGTGTATACAACAAAAATCAAAGAAAAAAATTTATATATATGTTCTTCCCGTTATTTTGTATTCTGTCAAGTGCAGAAGAAAAGGGAGAAATGCTAGTTTGGGTGTTTGGGTGTGTATGTATGTATGTATGTATGTGTGTGTTTGTGTGTGTGTGTCTGTTTTTGTGAATGCATTAATCATTTAATCCCAAGCGAACAATAAAGCCGCTAAGATACAAGGGTTTACCAGAGGGTGGGGAAGGGTAGTGAGAGAGAAGTTATTGAGGAGGAACAGGCCAATACTTAAACAGGATTCAATGAGACAGAACACGTAGATTTAATTTTTGGGAGATCGCTGTTGACAGGAAACCAAGAAGCCGGAAGAGATTTCTATAACAGAGAAAAAATCTATTGGCGCAGATCTTAAGCTTACATCTAGAAAGTTCACCAATAAATTGATGAGACCTAGTTGCCAAATATGACAGAGCGTATATTCACGAAGAGAAAAACTCACCAGAACAATTACCATGATAATATGTATAGTGAAAAACAGAAGATACGTTACGTTGGCTAATGTTGGGATTGTATTTGGAGCCGAAATGTTATGTCTGATAATATTACGCTCGCACACACACACACGCACACACACGCACACACACACACACACACACACACATATATATATATATATATATATATATATATATATATATATGAGAGAGAGAGAGAGAGAGAGAGAAAGAGGGACAGACAGGCAGACAGAGAAATACACAGACTGAGACATACCATGTGTTGATCTAAGTTTTGTAAGTGAAGCTGTCTTGACGGTACTATTTTGTATGATTGTGCTAGAACGACGTCACAAGTCATCGTGGCTGAGTTTTTGTGAGTACTGGCCTTTATAAATATTAATCATGCTTGATTAGGAACTCAGAAGCTATAACGTAGCTCAGAGGTGCAGTATACACTAAAATGTGTGGCTAGTTACCATTGTTGTAATGCTTAATCTGTTATTATGAAAATGAACGAAAACATAGAGGTATATGTTTAATCCTTCATACCCTTGATACCAAGGCTTATATAAAAAATAATATAATAGGATGCTTCGAAAATGATCATTGGCTTACAATTCTCTGAAGGATGGATCGGGGTATCTTTATATAAAGCACTCAATAATAAAAATGAAGTAAGAAAATAATATGTTTAATAACGAAAAAAAAAATTATATTTAAAAATATTGTGAGTAAACTTTTCTAAAATACAGAATAGCTGAAATGTAAATATGGGAACATAATTAAAGAAATTAAATCGGCAGATTAAAAAATAAATTTACAAAGAAAGAAGAAAGAAAGAAAGAAAGAAAGAAAGAAAGAAAGAAAGAAGTAAGAGAGATGAAGAAGAAATAAAGACAAAAATAATGAAAAAAGAAAGAAAGAACAAAAGAATGAGTGAAAAGGAAGTACAAAAGTAAGACGAACGAAGGACGAAAAAAGAAGAAAGAAGCAAGAAAGATTGAAAGAAAGTAAACAGAAAGAGGAAAATGAAAGAAGGAAGGAAATAAAAAGAAAGAAGTAAGAAAAGGTAACAAAGAAGAGAGAAAGAAATACAATACCAAAGGCAAAATAGAAGAAAGAAAGCAAGAAAGAAAGAAAGAAAGAAGAAAGACATTACTTATCATCCCGCTTCCTCCTAGAATTGACGCTACCTCGTCTCTCCATCTCGTATAATAAAACTAAGAAGAAAATGAAATCGTCTTTCGCTGAAACAGTCTATGAAGTGGCCTTGGTGTCCGAGGTTCTGAAGCCAGTACCGAGGCGGAAATATAACACCCGGAATCTCGGCTTCAATCGCATTCTGTAAGCCGTAACATAGCTTCCTTATGACTTTTCTATATATAATTTCATAGTAGTGATTCCGATGGGTTTTTCTCTTTTGTAAATCGATTTTAGTAATGTAAGCGCAGTATTTTAATTGAGAATAATATGCCAACGTTAACATTAAAATGGATCTATATAAACGTAAACTTTTATCCTAACAGTTTTTTTTTTCTTTCGCTCATCATGGTAATGTTTATCGTTATATCAATCTTCTTAGTTCCTGTACTGCTAATTTTTAAAATCTACTTAATAATGTTGTTTTTTCTCATATTCATTAAAACTCAATAAACTCGTACAGCATAGTGGCTTTATTGCCAGTCTTTGGATTGAAAAATATATAAGGTGACTCCTCATAATCATATATTGTACAGACTAATAAAGACATGCATAAAATTATTATTTATTCACGTTCGAAATTAGACATTTAATGCCGTCTTAAAGATCTCTGTTGGTTTGGTCAAATTCTCTTAACGTGGATCTTTAAATATTTGAGATATTCTCAATGTTCTCAGAAGTAATTGGCTCTTCTGAGGCTATAATGTGAAACTAACTGAAAAATATACTTTAGTAACTCTACGGATTGAACTCAGTAAATATCAGTATCACGCCAGATCCTCCTCTCTTAGAAGAAAATGAGTAATAATATTAAATTAAATTCAGACCGTCTGGTACTTGTCGCGAATCTTGAAAAAAAGAGAAGTGACATTTTTTTTTTTTTTTGAAAAGAAATAATGATTCAACATTGATTCTGCAGAAGGTTTTCATTGTTCATCTCTTTTAATACGGACAGGATTTCAAGCAGTCATTTGAATTTCACGCTGATAATTTTTATATATTTCCATGACCATCAAAATAAGCCAATATGATGACGATATAGTGACCCGGATAGAAAATGGAGGTTATTAAAGGGAAGTTAGCTCGTTTCAGTTAATATACCCGCACATTATAATGCTAATGATGCCAGTTCGCAATAACAAAAAAATATAGGTAAGTAAAACAATGCGAAGGTGAGAAATGGAAAAGTCAGACTAAAAATGAATTTAGTACATACATATATATTTATATATATATATATATATATATATATATATATATATATATATATATATATATTCTGTGTATTTAGTCTGCATTTTTTCATTGGTGCATGTTTCGTTAAATAATATAGACAAGTTGTGACTATTTATTTTCTGTAAATTCTTTTCATAACGTCTGATAAGCTTAATAACATTATCATTAAAACAAAAAAGAAAATCTCAATATTGATACATATATTTTCATCCTTTCAAAGCTTTCGGCTTACAGAAGCCATTATCAAAGTTGACAATTACATTATATTTTCCCTTCCAGCATCTCGTATGCACGAGTTTGTCGTTGCTTGGAAATCTTCAATGTAAACAAAAAAAGACTATTATTATTGTTTTGTGAATTGTTTAATATATTATAATGTAAAGTGTAAAAACAGCACTAGGAAAATTGAACAGCAAATCACTACGCTAAATACCTCGGCCTAGATGTATTTCATCTAGTGAATTTTATGGTTTTGAGATTTTTCAACAGCGTAGTATCATATGCGCTGATCAATTTATTATAGTTTTATAAAACCCCGCGATTTAAAAATGCTTTCTACGTTTAATCAAAAATGTAAACCTGACCATTAATACGCTGTTATATTCTGCCCCGTGTTTATAGATATTTACTTTATTTAGAAGCTTATTTTAGTTTAATTTTGACATTTAATAGGTCCACTTGAGTATAAACAAATTAAAGATGTATAATCTGAATATCACATACCTATGAGCGCCTGATCTTCGGCTCATATCGGAAAAATTCAGATATTTCTAGAACAATGCAGAATGTTCAATCTATAGAGCGACAGAGAGATGTCTGAATTACATTTCCTTCAATGATAGGTGTCATTTTGCCTCCTTAAAGTACAAAAATAATCTATTTCCAGAGCTATAAGTGTCAATGAATACTTATCAGAATACTCTAATTTTAGTTATCCTTTGACAATCGCCTTCCCAGCATTACGCGAATATCTTACTAAAATGAATAGTTTGGTAGATTCTTATCGACCTCACACGAATAAAAGTAACAAGACGAACACTTTATTAATGACCTTCTGTCTGTTGTTAACTGTGGCAAATCCGTCTTGTTAATTTTAACGCCTCCAAAATTAATATCCTCTCTATTATTTATCAAAGAGAACCTCATCTGCCTTTTATCAGTATGTCTGATGCTGAGCTCCAGAAGAGTGACAAATTGTACCTTCTTGGACTAACATTTTCAGCTGACATGAAGTGGAAAGACAATATTGAATCCTTTGCTAGTTCAGCTGCTAAGAAAGTTCGGCTTCATATTTTCCAGCCAAATTTAATCTACAAAAATGAAATGCAATCTCAATCATTATATATTGTCTTCTTGATTACTCTTCTTTTTTTCTGTCGCTCCTTAGCTATACTTCTGTTTTTTTTGTTTTTTTTTTAATTTTTCACACCCAGTAACCCTTGTGTCTCAGAGGGTTTGCTGTCTCGCATGGTGTGTACAGGAATAAAAAACAAAACAAAACAACTAATCTATATTTTCATTTTTTATGAACATTATAATCTATGTTTTCATTTTTTATAAACAGTTTCCTTGCTTTTCTTTCTGTTTTTGGAATTTGGTTTTACATAAGTGAAATTAAACAAAACCCTAATAAGTATCTGTTTCAATTTGTAAAATCCTAATTTTACTGCATATTTTTGAATATCCTTTTGTAAGATACTGAAATTTTTTTTTTTGCCTTAAGACAATATAAATTCATTCCGCAAAGAAACAAATGCTCTACCAAATTTTCTGATTGACTTCATCAATTAATTAACGTATATGTATTGTCTCGAAACAATACTGAACAAAGAGAGAATAAGTCAATGATGATTAATTAACGTCCCACTGAAAATAAGCAAAAATAACATATAAACACTATCGCATGTGTTTCATTTGTAGATTTCCAATTAATATAAGTTAAACATTTATTTAATTACCTCAGAGTTACGCCGTTTTTTTTTGTTTGTTTGTTTTTTTGTTTTTTTTTAATTAGCCACTATTATTTTCACAAATTCAATAAGATAATGAAGAAAATATAGTTTTTGTCTGTCGTGCATTTACTGTCAACGGTACAGGTAGAAATAAAACTCTAATGATTATCTCGAGATATCTTGCATTTGATGAAATTCTAATAAAAAGGTTCCATGCTCTTACGCTTTTCTAATAAAAAATCATTTTGAGTGGAAGATTTCCTATATGTTTGATCTTTATCAGAAGGAAAGAAATAATAAACCATGGCAAAATCATAGCATCGACAATCGCTACAAATATATAGTGGATGGGCAAGAATTCATGCCAGATTTATCCTTCCGTCATTATGTTTTAACATAATCTATATTAGTTAAGAAATATCTAAAGCAAATGGCGGTGGCATTCTTTAAATATTAGGTCTTTTTTGTACGACCATGCGAAGCAAATTTCAAAACATTGCAACACTGATTCCCAGGCTTTTGTTGCAGGGATTTTGGTAGTGCACATGATGACAAGATATACGAAGGTCGGCTGGAAATTTCATAGGTAAGTTAGACCCATTTTGGTAGAGGGAAAGACATGCATGTTTAATACAATACAATAGCTGGCCAATCAGCTGTTGTATTCTGGAACACGTGCATGTCTTTTAAACTAGAAAATTTTGAGTCTGTTTTAATTTATATATTGTTCGGCCTAGGAATTTTCCAGACGAACCTCTAATAATGAAATAAGACTCTTGTCTCTGGAGCTCAGTTTCATAAGTATCACTTTCTTAAAGAACATATACTAGCTTCAAATTTGTATGCGTGTATGGCCATGCATTAAATTTTTAATTTGTATTTTACTGCGACATGCCGAAAGTAATGGACATTTTGTAAATAAAATCGAGTTAAAGCGTCTTTTATAAAAAAAAAAAAAAAGTATATAATCCCTATGGTATTTCACTGATCACATTAAAATTTGATCTAAAATATGTATTATCAAGACAAAAATTGAAACCACATCAAAACTTCTTTTACCACTAATAAATAAATAATACACATACACACACAAACATATGTGTGCGTGTGTGTGCATGTTTCAAAAGCAAATATAACCGTTCTGCTTTACTTAACTCTTCAAAAATTGCCCTTTTTTCTCTGTCTTGTAAAAGAAACTAGTGTATATCAAAGCTTAGATTACCTACTAAAATGATTGTCTTGGAGATATATTTTAATAGTTTTCTCCAAATTATAGAACCATAATGTTTCTCTGGTATGTTTTCACAAAATATTTTGCCCCGATATGTTTGTTCTAAATGTCATGTCCATCCAGGACGTAGGTGATCGCAATATTTCCCAACTTTAAAACTTTTCTTGTTTTAAACAATGTTTCAAATATTCACATCCATTTTTTTTCTATTCCTGTTATCTATTCGCGCAAACTCGTTACATAGATCAATCACTGTTTCTCTAGGAGTTTTAAAATTTCTCTGGCTTCTTTTCTCATCATTTATTCCTTAAACTTCAATAATTTCTGGAAGCGACATATTAATTCTCATTTTTTTTCCGATTTCCTCGATGCTCACTTGTTCATTCCGTAATATTCACAATATCATTTCGATGAAAGCACATATCAGTCTCTTCAAATCTTTCTTTATCTATGATATATTTATCCAGCATTTAATGCCATAGACAAGATTCGATATGGCATAACTATAGTAATAATATATTTTTTTTTATTTCTCAGATTTCATATCTCTTTATGCTTTTCTTATTTTCTGGGAAAACTATGTCTTTGCTTTTCGGGTGCCGACGTAAGATTTTACATCGTCTGTTACGACAGTACGTAGATAATTAAACGTAGTACCTTATTGTAATGTATTAGTACACGGCTCATTCAACCTGGATATGACGATAGCAAGATTTTGAAGAGCGTGGACCCACCTCTTAATTGCTATTGTTCCCAGGTCCCTCTTGACTCGGGTTGGTTAGTGTCCCAGCTATGGGAAAATAGTTCATCGAAACTGGGTTGAAAACACTATGAAAGTATATAAAAAATTATATAAAACACCAGCAATATAGGTTCATAGTAAAAAATAAAAATGAAGTTTTGTAAAAGAAATTACTAATGGTCCCAAGAAAATTAAATTCTGCGTTGAATGACCAATGAGGAGTTGATATGCGAATAAACAAGCAAACAAACGAATATAGCTTATATTTTGGTGGTTTTGTAATATGATTTTGCAAAAAATCTCGCTAACAGCTATGTTACTGTGAAGTAGAAAGTAATTTAAAAAAACAAACAAACAGATTTAGCCTGGCATAGTTGTGAGGTACACAGTAACGATAGAACTCTTATAAAAGTATGAGATTCCAGTTGTCTAACCAATGAGAAATCCTGTTTTTCTCTCAAAGACAATATTTTTATATATATTATAAAGTTCACATACCTGTGTTTTCATTCGGAAATTGTTATTGATTTTTTTTTCCGTGATATTTGATATATGCTATTTAGATGGTACCTTTCCCGCCTGTATGTTCATCAGTCATACTGCTGTGTTATTCTCATTTATAGTCTGCCTATATTTCCTAGATTAGATACTGTAATTATTTACACTATATAGTTCGGAACAGTCGTGTTCGTCTTCATTGCCATATTCATGACGTTTATCGGATCTTTCATTACTACAGGTTACTATTTCTAACGAGGTTTCCAGTTTTCCTGTATATTCCGTTTTGTCCATAACTATAGTCGTCTTGCTTTTGCCGGCTGGTATTATGATGAATTGTCATTCCTTTGTAGGGATTTGATCGCCAGCCACTCCAGTTTTATGATGTTTGATTTGGGTGACTTGGCTTTCTCAAATATCTGTTTCACTTTCCATCTTAACACATCCATCCGATTCTAACGAATTTTCAATGCTATTTTCTCGATTCCGGGAATGATGTTAAACTATAGGAACCCCCTGATGTTTGTTGCAAGGTTGAGACACTTTTTTAGTATTGACTCCTTAGAGGAACTCAGCTGATGCTGACTAATGCTGATTACTGCCTTCACTGGAGCGTAATAGACTTTGTGTGTCATTTACTGATATTATAATCTGTTCAATTGCTGTACTTGGCGGGTCTTGCCTGCATCAAAATTTTCTCTGAAGGATTTATACAGATTATGCTGGATCCTCTTTCGGGCTTCTTT